>OZ024751.1:17321421-17326421 GCA_964016885.1 Eledone cirrhosa
TTTCTGACGGTTTCTGTGTAACTAATTTTCCCTCTTATTGATCAATCGAACTTTAAAATAGAATGCAATTGAAGAAACACATTGAGATCGAACTCGGAATCACTTTGTAAAGTAAAAGTTTTAATTGCATTGTTATCCCTCTCTATAAAGAATAGAAGGGCGCTTGTTTGGCAGTATCGGTAGAGGCGGATTCCATGTTTTACAGCATAGAGTTACGGTCCTTTACGGTCTGAGTTCAAATCAGGCCGAGGTTAACTTTACCTTTCATCCTTACGGGATCGATAAAATAAAGCACCAGTAACGTACAGGGATAGATTTAATCGACTTTCTCCTCCCCCTGAATTACTGGCCTTGTGGCTATACTAGAAATCATTATATAAAGAATAGAAGAAAAATGTATACTTAATAGTAGGAAATATTCGAACGGGATCTCTTAGAGCAGAAATGGTGGCGGGTTTCATTCAAACGGTAGTCGCAAAAGAACCAGTTGATCCTAATCAACGAAAGGTAGTATAAAAGATGCCATACAAAAACTGTGCCTTACGATGGCAACAATAGAATTATAAAAGAAATATTTTCTTTTGTAGTAGTCTGAAATAATTCCCTGTTAAATTACTTTTATATCGAAGTAGAAGACTTAATCATATGTCAATATCTAACTTGTCCTACCTTTAGATATCTTAATTAAATCTGATATTAATGTTGCTTTGAATAGAATATGACCACCTGCTAGTTTTAATTATGTATATATCAGGGCAGATACTTTCTTGCGAAAAAGGATACAGAGTGAGGGGGATAAAGTGGGAAAATAGATACAGAAATAGAATTGTCTCCAGTAATGGACTTAGATTTATTTCATCTACATCGAAAGGAGGGAAGGCAAAGCTGAACTTAACGTGGGAGTGAAATCGGCGCATTAGAGAGTGAGAACAAATACCGTGAAACATTCTATCCGTGCGCTAACGTCTCCACTAATTAGTTTCATTTAATTCTAATTACAAATGTTTAAATATATCATTTTATTGAATATACGACCCACGGACAAGGTCGTTACAGTGTAGATTTTAATTTCGGGTCTTCACTCTCTGAGTTCGAATTCTACTGCTATCAAAGAAATATTTTCTTTGATAACATCCTTTCGGGTTGTTAATAATTATACTACTAATCGAGTGGGAATGGATTGATGAAACCGTTAAAGGGTCAGGCGAGGGGCGTTGCGGCATCAGTTCCGGATTTGTGCATTCAGAGCTCAAAGCACGCATCATATCTAAAGAGATGTGATGACGTTTCTCCCAGAACATATGAGACATATGAGCGATAGATTTTATAACCCTTCCTCAACAGACTGGCCGTGACAAGCGGAAATATCCCTTAGAAAATAATTGTAAAACTGGCGATGATCGCTTTTTGGGAAGGATCCCTTTCCTGGTTATAATTATTTCACTTTACCTACGCCGATTACTATTTCAAGAAAATCATGAATTAGGTAAATCCCCCGACCCCACACACACATACACACACACGCGTATGCATGTACTTATGTAAAAAGTAAACAAAAATAACAAAGCAAACGACTCAATACATTGAAGAAATATATTAATTTAACGGTTGAAATAGCATGAAGAGAGGCTTAGTATTTCGGACACTAGTCTTCCACTAGAAGATAGAAATATATGATAAATAGAAAGAAGAGCGCGCAGGGGAAGAAACCAGGAAATATTAGGAAAAATAAGGGGAGAAAAAAAACATACGTGCGTATTCAGTTAGCTATTTGGGAGATACAAACATATGTGCGTGGAATATTTAAGAGAAACATTTTTCTGAAAATTGATCTTAAAACTTGCCGGCCTCATACACAACTTTTGATAAACCATGAAATGAGAATTGCACATCACAATTCAAATATCTATTTGGATATGTAACACTGACAACCTTTAATCCTCTAACAGATTTGTACCGTCAAGGATAAAATATAACAAAGAATTAGTATTGGTTCTAAAGATGTATGCAACTGTATTTACTTTCCAAACCACTCCGTTATGTCTTAATCAGGTCTTATAAAATGTTTGTTCCTGACGTTTCTGCGGGAGGAATGGGATCAACAACGGCATCCTTTCTTTCATGGGTATAGAAGAAATGCTTCTGATTTATGAAAAGAAATGGAGGAATAATCCTTCGACCGTAAGCATAACACGAATATTTGAAATAGTGACATTCGTACATATTCAAGTATAAGATGTTTAAGTTGCAAACAAAACAGATTAATTATGGTTCTCACATCAATTCCTAATGACAAGATTTTATTCCACCCAAGAATACTTTGGTATTGTTCAATTAATAATTCAAAGTATCACTTTATCTGTTCGAGTGGATGCTGGTATTATTAAATACTTGGTGACATATAATCTAAACAGCAACGAAACTCGCTTCGTCCCTCAGTAAAATAAGTGAGCGGTACTTAGATCAAGAACAGAATGTTTCATGAATATCGTTAGGAATTTGAAGGATCATTCAATGTAATCAGCCAGTAAATTGTATAGATGGCTACGCGATATAATGATGCTTTCATATAGTAATAAATATTCATTGAATAAAACATTGAGCAACACTTTAATTCATAGAATTAAAATGCATTAACTACATCATTTAGTTTTCTTTACATCAAATAATGGCTTCCATTTTAGGAACAAGGCCAGAAATTTGGAAGCAAGGGTATGTTGGTTACATCAACTCCAGTACTGAACTAATACCTTATTTTATGGAACACTGAAGGAAGAAAGGCTAAGTTGACCACGCGGGATTTGAACTCAACATAAAGAGCAGGAATAAATATAGCAAAGCTTTTTTTTCCAAAGCTCTATTCCCATCAAATAATAATCACAGATGTCACAGAACATCAGACAACATGCGTTATTGCATAATAATATGGCCCTTTATGTTCTGAGATCAAATGGCGCCGAAGCTACCTTTTCCGTTTATCTTGACAGGGTCTATTATCTTTACACGGTCGATTTAATCAAATTTCCACTTTCCTACAACAATTGTTGGTCTTGTATCTATATCTTGTATCGTTCTGATTGTTTACATTCGGCGTTCGAATACCATGGAGATCAACGTAACATTGCCACCTTTCTGGATCGATAACATAAGGATCCAGTTGTGTACTGAAGTCGATATGATCGACATTGTCCCTCACAAATCGGTGAGCGTGTGTCTATTTTATACAGCTTTGTTTCATTTATACTTATATATATCTCTATATATATATATACATATATATATAATATATATATACATACATATATATATATATATATATATACATATATATATATATATATATATATATATATATAAAATAAAGTTAAATAAAAAGTCAAATGTTTACAATTTAGCTTCGTTTATTACTGTTATATATATTTCAGTGACAGCCATCTTTAGCTGTGACCTCTTCAGGCAGTCCGAATTAGTGTGGTATAGACAAGTACATTTGTTGTTGAGGTGTATAATTTTGTCAATACTCTGATATGGCTAGTTCCTGGTTGCGTTGTTATTTCACTGAGGAACTGGAATCACTCAAAATCTCTGTCTCTCTCTCTCTCTCTCTCTCTCTATATATATATATATATATATATATATATATATAAATATATATATATATATATATATATATATATATATATATATAAATATATATATATATATATATATATATATATATATATATATATATATATATATATATATATATATATATATATATATATATATATATAAAATAGAGGCGTGACACACGAGTTGTGATATATTAGTAAAAAGGAAAAGAAATGCTGACAGATTTTTCCCAGTGAAAAATAGTTTAATAACGAATAAGTATAAATTAGTATAAGTATTATTTAGTGTTCAGTTTTCGTTTTAATTTTTACCAGTTGCGCATTTCTAATGCTTTTCAAAAATAATTTTGAGATGGAGCGCTCGTGATTTTTGCTCTAATCTGAGCAGTTTTGGAAATTCTTCCTGTTTTATGTGAAAAAAGTGGCTTCAGATGTATTAAGATTTGGTTGGTTGTTGAAAGTCACGTGAATAAGCACTATACATTTCGCGCCAATTCGTATTGCAAACATTATTGTAGTGAAAACAATTTTCATCGGTCGGTAGAAGTCACGTGAATGTTTAAATTGATTTTAGCGCGAACTGATTTCGCGCCAAATGTAGGTTTGTCGAAGGGTGTCCTTTTTCGCTTGACTGAGTTGCAGTCACGTTGAGAGGTCAGCAGTTCAGATGTCTGTTAAGAGGAATATGTGTGTGTGTGTGTGTATGTGTGTGTGTGTGTGTGTGTGTGTGTGTGTGTGTGTGTGTGTGTATGTGTGTGTGTGTGTGTGTGTGTGTGTGTGTGTAGTAAAGCGGTTCATCGTTGTGATAATGGAAATGAATCGGTCAGTAGGAATGTGTGTGTACGTGTGTGAGTTGCAGTCATGTTGAAAGGTCAACAGTTCAGGTGTCTATTAATACAAATATGTGTGTATGTGTGTATGTGTGTGTGTGTGTAGCTGATTGGTTCATTGACCTCTGAAGCCACTTTTTTCAATAAGAGATAGATCTATCGTGTGGTCATGATCGATTATCACTGATCTCATCAGGTGAATAATGAATTGTCTTCAAATCGTTGATATGAGGGAGGAAAAACTAAAGATGTTCACTCACACTCACTAGAGTTCTGTTCCCCATATGAAGATTCAGCAGCCAAAACACGCCAACTGCTATCGTCAACAGTCAGGGTCATAAATCTATCACGTCTCTATCTCTCAATAGCTGTAAAAGACGCTGGACAGGTCTAATCTCAACATCAAATCTGTAGAATTTCGGTCGCTCACAATTAATGTGAGTACACACACACTCACACACACCGACGCGAGGTCAGAGAAAAAATATATATACCAACATAGTATGCACCGGAAGTTAGGTTACAAAACAACAAATGTTATATTGGTAAAATCTCA
>OZ024751.1:17336421-17338921 GCA_964016885.1 Eledone cirrhosa
GCAAATTTTATCCATTCAAGGACCATGTCTCGAGCTACCTGACGGCGAAACAATTGTAAAATGCAATAAATTAAGTGCAGATGCATCACTGATTTTTCGTTTTCTTTATACTATCTACACTCTACTTTGCTGAATAACGAGTGCTAATTTTGGCATACCGCTTATGGAAGCACCATAGCTACCATTATACACAATATATATATATATATATATATAGTACTAAGAACGATTCTTCCTTTGTATCTCTTTCTGACTTCCTCTCTTTCACTCTGTCTATCCTTTTCTGGAAGAAATCTAATGTATTCAGGCCTGGAGAGGAGATGGACTCCACCAGGTTATAAAATATATCTTAGCAACGCCGTATTTAATATGGCGCCCCTACGATTACTCAGGAGTTGTAGGTCCATACCATACCATGTTATTTTTAAACTAGAAAAATAACTTCGTGAATGATTTATCTTATTTGGCAATCACGAAGGTTAGTGGACTAAAATATAAAATAGGTTTTTTTTTATTATTGCGCTTATAACATCAATCATTTATCTGGTTCCATTAAAAATAAGTAAAATATACCAGAATTCCAAATGAAAAATATTTCACATCGTTAGAAAACGATGAGAAATAACGTTTGGGGAATAAATATGTTTTACAATGTAGTAAATATCATTCAATTTTGACTAGATTTCGCGGTAAATTATGTCTATTTGATTTCTAACAATGTTAGCCGTTAACATTTTTAAACATTCGTTTTTCCTATTTTATCGCAGATAAAAATAGCTAACTTAATGACTTTTCCAATACTCTATATCTTTTTATTGCTTAAAATATGTCATCAATGATAATAAATTGATTTTATGGATTTACATAGCACCTAAATGCTGTTTTCAATTCACTTTACTAAATTTGGAGATTATCAAACTGTTTTTTTTTGTGTCTTTGATAATGCGACATTGTAGAAAAACTGACACACACACGTTTATAAATATATGTGTGTGTAAACGTTAAACAAATAACAAAGCGAAAAACACAGTGAAATGAAGAAATATATTAGTTTAACACTTGAAGTATGCATGTATGCATAGTTTTACATGTGTGTGTATGTGTGTACGTATGCGTAAGTGTTTCGGTGTGTGTTGGGAAGAGAGAAGCAGGTAGATTTGTGGACATATACAACATTTCGCAAAGAGAGATTTATGTCATGAATTATTGCGGTTACAAATTCCGAAATCTCCGAAAGCATTAAATCTGATAACGGTTGAATTTAGCAAATAACCTGCAGTGATTTTTCAAGTGACAAGATAATCCACATTTTACAAATTCAAAAAAACATTCATACATATAAATGCTTACATACATACATACACATACCAACATACATACATATATACATACATATATACATACATACATACATACATATATATATATATATATATATATATATATATATATATATATACATAAAAACAAATAACGAAACGAAATTAAATTTCGTTTCGTTTGTAACTCACTTTTGTATGACTGACGCTTAAACAATTAAGTTAAAAATGTACATCTACATATGCATACTGAAATACTAGTGTGTATATGAATACACACACGTATACATATGTAGATGTAACAAGTCTTTCACTGGTTGCTTTACTGTGAGCAACCCAGCTATTCTGTATGTAAACACACAGACAAACCGGTTTTTAGAGTCATACTGGTTTTCGAGGAAACACCTTCCCTCTATTCTCCAGAAAGCCAGACAAGGAATATTGAACTAGTTTCGTTGTTGTTACAACTCATCAGCAATATTTACCTATCTACCGGACTTTCTGGAGAATTGTTAAAGCACATATCGTTATATGCTTTTTCTATGAAAATTAGTAGTGGGCAGACTAATTTGCATAGAGTGTGAGTACGCACCGGTTCAGCGGAGACGATAAAAACAAATAACGAAGCGAAATTAAATTTCGTTTCGTTTGTAACTCACTTTTGTATGACTGACGCTTAAACAATTAAGTTAAAAATGTACATCTACATATGCATACTGAAATACTAGTGTGTATATGAATACACACACGTATACATATGTAGATGTAACAAGTCTTTCACTGGTTGCTTTAATGTGAGCAACCCAGCTATTCTGTATGTAAACACACAGACAAACCGGTTTTTAGAGTCATACTGGTTTTCGAGGAAACACCTTCCCTCTATTCTCCAGAATAGAGGGAAGGTGTTTAATAGCCGGTAGATAGGTAAATATTGCTGATGAGTTGTAACAACAACGAAACTAGTTCAATATTCCTTGTCTGGCTTTCTGGAGAATAGAGGGAAGGTGTTTCCTCGAAAACCAGTATGACTCTAAAAACCGGTTTGTCTGTGTGTTTACATACAGAATAGCTGGGTTGCTCACATTAAAGCAACCAGTGAAAGACTTGTTACATCTACATATGTATACGTGTGTGTATTCATATACACACTAGTATTTCAGTATGCATATGTAGATGTACAT
>OZ024751.1:17341421-17343921 GCA_964016885.1 Eledone cirrhosa
CGATTTCATCTCTTTTTCTTTATATATATATATATATATATATATATATATATATAGTGAAAGATGAAGAGGCAGTATTTCTCTCTCTCTGTGAGAGAGAGCGAGAGAGAGAGAGAGAGAGAGACGCGCAGAGAGTAATACAGATAACCCTCTTTCTAAATAAGGTCCTTAAACAAAACAGACCTTTAATTTATTTGGCTAGATTAGCTAGATTTTGCAACGTAAGTATTTAGTGTTGTTAAAAATCATTACAATGATGTCCGTCTTTGTCAAGTGGTTTATATTCGTCTCTAAATAAGTTAAAGGGAAAATATAGAGCACATACAGGACACAGGGGCAACCGCAATGAATACAGTAAAATATTCTATCCAAAGTTTCAACGATTCCACTGTTTCACAAACTAGCATCTATATTTAATCTGGAGCTTTTTTGTAATTTAATGTCGTCGCAACTAACAAACAAAAAAAGAAAAAAAGGAAAAAGAATAACGGCTCATTCCATAGTTACATCTTCTTTGGCAAAATGTTACGAAGTCGAACTGCTTACAGGCTGGAGAATTAACAATGTATCGCTGGATGTAAACCTCATTTGTAAGATGAAAGAGCAGAAATAAAATATAGAGGAGCGGTAGTATATTTCCCTTATATTTCATACAAACAGATATATAGGAACTTTTGTTTGAGAACCGCTAGCGAGATTTGAAAATTATGAGCTAGTTAAACCTCATCGAATGTTTGTATTACCTTATAACAATAGTTTACGTCATAGGGCATATAACCTCTTTAAACAGAAAAGATACATAATGATCCTCTGTGGGACTCGAACCCACACCTTCTATGTAGCTTTAGCTTCCTCATAAATGAGAAATAAAATACGTATTCTGCTTATTGTTCAACATGAGCGTTCGGTGATTTGTTAAATCACAGAAGCCTTTTGCATGTACAGGGTAGCATTACCAAAGATACAATATGTTAGTGCGATGAACCAAAGTTTATATGAAGGTTGTAATGAATGTCATGACGTCATATCCAGCACATCGCTGATGAAGCACATGCATTTCTCAGCAGAGGAATATCAAATTTGCTGTTCTATTGAAGTTGGAAAAGGAAAAAGAAAAAACGAAAAAAACAAACAACCCCAAAATCCAGAAATATTTAAACTTGTTGTAATGCACCACCCTCGAATCAAGAGATCGGAAATGTTGGAAAATTCAGCCCTTCAATATTCTCAACAAACAGTGGGGGATGTTTGAGTATCAGATAAAATGCCATTTCGGTATTTATAATTCAATGTTCTGAGTTTAAATCCAAAGTTCATTTAAATCCGTTAATGCCTTCTGGCATTGTAGCTTCTTTCATCATCTATGCTTGTCCATCCATTCCATTTGCTGGCGTGACTCAATTAGAAATTAATTGTTTCTACTTTTGGCACAAGGCCAGCAATTAATCCAGTGTATTACTGGTACTTTATTTTATCGACCTCGTAAGGATGAAAGGCAATGTTAACCTCGACGGGATTTGAACTCAGAATAGCAAGGGCCGTACTCTATGCGGCAAAGTATGGCATCCGACCCTCTACCGATACGGTCAATCCAGTAGAATTAATGAAATTAATTTATGAAAGCCAGAAGCTTTTAAATTCACCTCGGGGAAATTAATAGGAAGATGTGGCTCAAAGCAATGATTTGATAATTTTTTATATTTTTTCCATATTGGAACGAAATGGCGAGAAAATAATTCCAAGTGATAATCTTTATTTCTTCCAAATTCTTTAAGGTTGTAAACATCAGGTGTTGCCCTCAAATTAATACAGAACATAGAATATATCCAGTTATAAAACATTTCAGATAACGTCAAGGTGGTGAGTTGACAGGGTCTATAGTGCATCGGATAGAATGCTTTGCGTTGTTTGTTGTCCTTAATACTCTGAGATCTAATTCCGTTAAGGTGAATGTCACTTTTCCTTATTTCGGCCTCCATCAATAAATTACCAGTCCAATACTGGAATCAATTCTTCTCTCTTCATTCTCAAGCATTTTCTCTCTTTACCTTCTTTCTGCTTCTCACTCTATCTCCTTCTCATTCTATCTTCTTCTCACTCTCTCATTCCCTTCACGTTTACCCTTCTCACCACCCCCTTGAAGAATTTGGTAGTATTCACACCTACAAAATGAATGGAAGTCGAGAAATTTAAAATATGTCTGGTACTTCATATCTCACGATGAGGCTTCTACAATTCTATTAGAAGTTTGGAACACATGCAATGTAGGTATACCTTCTCACATAATTTGCCTTATTTCAAAGATTGTTTCTCGTAGTTTCCAAAATTGATTAGAACACTTCTATGGAATTTATTGACCTTCAGAACGAAATGTTTTTACTTTTAGGTATTGGCTCTAAGTTTCTATCATTTAAAACTTTTGACTGTTGTCGCGTTTTACTACTGTAATTCGGTATATGCGTTGAAGAAGTAATATAATTTCCTGTTGAATACAATCCCC
>OZ024751.1:17348921-17353921 GCA_964016885.1 Eledone cirrhosa
AATTCTATGATGGCAATTTGTGGAGGGAAGGGGTAGTTGAACCTGCCAGTAGGAGAAAGAGGGAGGGGGTGGAGGAGACCCAGTCATGCGTTGATAGTGCGAGACTATAGCTGGGCATGAGGTCAAAGAAGATACTAGGGAGGGGGGGGGGAGTGGAAACAATAAGTAAAACCATATGGGGTAAATATATAGAAAAATACCGAGAGTGTTAAAAAGCAATTAAAAGTAAAAAAAAAAAATAAACAAGTTCTGGTTACTACGACCTAAATCTCTCATTGATACTGCTAGACTAAAGAAAGGTTTACTAGGTGGGACGGAATTATAATGAGACCCTTTTAAGAGGTATAAGTAATAAACCGAGTATATCTTACGGAGACGGGTCAACAAGTGAGGGGCCAAAATACTAAAGAAACTACCACGAAATAATAAATAAATAAAGGTTTCTACCCCAGGCATAAGGTCAGCAACCACCCAGTGTAGATAAGTAAACTAATACGAAATAATAATTCAGAATGCCGAAAAAGAATACTAATACTATCTCTAAGGGTGCCGCCAAGATAAAAAAGTTCTATGCAAACTACATAAATGCTCGTACGAAGTATATGTAAAATTTGATACGGAAAATTAATTCAGAACCCCCCCCCCCCCCCCCCCCACACCAAAAAAAAAAGAATATAAATACTGATATACGAGAAATTAAAGCAAAGATACCACTAATAAATATAGAAAGCACGGAAAAGGGGCAGCGGTCGGATAAAAAGGCAAGTATCCGGGGTCTAACACATCTGCTATAAAAAGCGGAGTCGGCCAAATCTATCATAGAATGAGCTCAGCCGTCGGGGTCCTACTGGTTCCTATTACCCACTCTACTACCCTAAGTATTGAGTACTTTGGTGCGTTATGGTCCACCTGGTTCCTTACCACATTTCATCCGTTATATATATATATATATATATATATATATATATATATATATATATATATATATATATAACCCATATCTTTACCCTTCGCTTTACATGCCTAACTATGTCTCAATGGCCCTAGTATGTCTTTGTCAGAGTTGAGTCCAAACTATTGCAAATATTCGGCTTTTATCCCTTATTTCAGGTTATAATTTCAACACTGCCTTCCAAATATATATATATTTTTTTTATATAGTGCCACTGATTGTTGATGCGTTAGAGATGCTACCAGAGGATCTCAGCTAGGACATTGTGTAGCCTCGACATCCTAAAGATGGTTTATATTTGTGTAAACATTTCTGACGTAGTTGCCAGTTTTTTTAATTCTCCTTGCTTTTGTTGCTTTTGTTTATTTAATATAGTGCGTTATACCTCATAGTTATCGTATTTCAGGACGATCATTTTAATGACCATCATATTTAATGAGAATTTTATTTAATGGGCATCATTTTAATGAACATCATGTTTATTTACCACTATATTTAATTCGGATACCATGCTTTGTTCTGAGTTCAAATCCCGCCGAGGTTACCTTTGCCTTTCAGGGGTCGGTAAAATGAAGTATTAGTCACGCACTGGCGTCTATCCAATCGACTTTTCCCTCTCCTCAAATTACTGGCCTTGTGCCTAAACTAGAAACCATTATATTTAATGACCATCATATTTAATGGAATTGGTAGTATCGGTAGAGAGTCGGACGCCATGCTTTCCAACATAGTTACGTCCCTTTACGGTCTGAGTTCAAATACCGCCGAGGCTAACTTTGCCTTTCATCCTAAGGGGGTCGATAAAATAAAGTATCAGTAATGCACTGGTTAATTGCTGGCCATGTGCCAAAAGTAGAAACAATTATATTTAAAGATTGGCTGTATCAGTAGAGAGTCAGGCACCATGCTTTCCAGTATTGTTACATCCCTTTACGGTCTGAGTTCAAATCCCGCCGAGGTTAACATCCATACGGGTCGATGAAATAAAGTACCAGTAATGCACTGAGATAATTGCTGGCCTTGTGCCAAAAGTAGAAACAATTATATTTAAAGACCATCAGATTTAATGGCCTATGAATATAGTCATCATGTAGTTAGGTAATTAGTTGAAGAATGCAGATTCTTAAATAATATTGAGACACATTTAAATTTTAAACCAGCTTTGCATAGACCTATGTAGAAATATCCGTACAAGAGATGCTGTCGGCAAATATACTATTTGAGGAAAGAAAATTTGCTCCTCATAAAATAAGCTTTAAGTTTGCCAGACGTTCCCAGCGTCTAGGAAATAAAGCTGTAGGCGAGCGAAACGCTTGCCAATTCAACGTGTTCATGTTTGAGGGAAATGTTAGCATGATTCCCACCTCATTTGAAATAATGAAATAAAGACAAAAATCATGCAAACCATTAAATGAAGTTTATGTGTAAGAAAAATAATTGAAAAATGCAAGTTGTAAAAGAAGAAACGAAATAACCGTTGAAAAAAGAAACTTTATAAAGTCTGAAGAGAACGAACAATTGTGTGTCTGAAATAGAATTTGAAAAAATAAATGATAGAAAGAGTTCGAGCAGGTGGTAAAAAATACAGGAAACTAGAAAGGAAAAAATAGAAGGAAACAAAGAAAAATATTTGAGTGAATATTTGGTTCTATAAATATTTTATTTTGATTTTATAATATATTTTACAAAAAAGATTTAGAAATAACTGCATAATTAAAAATAAATCATTATGCAATGAAAATATTAGCAAAGACTGTGTGCTTCAATATTTCTTTTAGTAACAACGTGATTCTGGCTTATAAATGAACACACGCACGCACACATATATACATACACATATATACACATACACATTTACACATATATGCACGTGCGTAGATATATACATATAACTCATATTACTCATGTATACACATATAACTCAAAGCATGCACATCCACACATACAGTAACATCCATACCTGCGCACATACACGCATGCATGTAGACATGCATATATATATCTACCTAGTTGATGTTGTTTAAATTCCAATGAGAGAGAGTCTCGTGTCTGTTAGAAATCAACTCTCTCGCTATTTGGTAAATATTTATAAAATCATAAAACCAGAAGAATATACATACATGTGTATTGTGTGTGTGTGTGTGGGGGGGGGGGGGGGGTTTAAATTTAATTAGCATTTAAAACATTAAACTTGAACTAAGTAAATGAGTTTTGCTGATAAACAATTCCCGGTGTATTAGCTTAGCTTTTATTCCACGATATTTGTGAAGCTTCTTGACTTGGTAGTTACGGCGATCGGGTTTAGGGTTGTAAGAAGATATTTTGCGTCGCGTTATTTGAGGATAAGGATAAAGATCCCATAACTCCTTGTGGAGTCTTAGAAGCCCTGTCATACAGCGTGTCTAGGGTACTTTTAAACCTGGCGGAGCCCAACCCTCTCTGGGTCTGAACACAGCCGATTGTTTCTATAGTGGAAGAATCGAACGCAATACTGGACTGGTACTTTTTTATCGACCTCGAAAGGATTAAAGGCAAAGTTGACTCCGGTGGGATTTGAACTCAGAGCGTGCAATGCGGTGAAGACGACTACCGTACAGCATTCTATCCAACGTCTTAGCGACTCTGCCAATTCGCCGACCAAGATATTATCAGTTAAAAAGCTAGTTTTGTTACACAATTTGTCAAACTAAATCCTCATCAAAACTGAGTTCATTGTAACCGTATCTGTGGAATTCTCAATCAATTGCCCATTACTTTTACGAGCCGGCTGTTCTGTGGTGCCGAAGAACAATCATTGTCAAAATCGACGGAGGTACAATACACACATTCAATAATTATAATGTCATTGTCATTACATTTTCTGGAACAGTGTTTAGTATTATATAAACACTATTTCTCGGCTTCTATTCATTATATACTTAATATATATTTTTTTAAACTTCAATATCTTAAAGATAGAGCAGACAATACCATTGTTGTATTCTAATTGAAAACCCATCGAAAAGATTAACACATCAAAAGAAAAATATATCTATGAGACACGCACAACAATAATATAGGAGACATATAATTGATAAAACTTTGCCATAAGATAGATTTTCATTTTCCTTTTTTGAAGTAAGATCAACATCAACTAGACTGTTATACGGAGCTAAAGCTTGGAACATATTTCTAATTTGAAAAAATATGTTGAGTAAATAAATATATGCGTTGCTAGAGACGATGACAGTTGATGGTTGGTAAATAACAAGATTGTTATTTACATGATATACTCATAATATCTGACAAACTATTTTGCTTATCATCTAATGTTTTCGGTACAATCACCTCATCATTTGTATTTTGTCATTTGTGTCTCACTGTATGTCATTTAGTTTCGAATTGCACACCCACTGATACATACACATCACACATATCCATTCTTTCCTACTATCACAAGCGTTAAACGCATATGTTTCTAAATTATAATATTTCCTTACTTGTTTCCGTTATATATATATATATTTGTTTTGCGAGGTTTTTGATATGAAATCGTGTGTCGAAACAGATACTGTTATACTTTAAGAAAGCCCACTGTACTAATAGGAAATGTATTATATGTGAAGTAAACCCTCGGATAAACTGTATAGCTAGAAACGTAGTCTATAGCATAGGATGTACAGAGGGTACTTGCAGAAACATGACAACAACATGCATAGGCGAGAGAACTGGTAGCATGGGTGAAAGGATAGACCAACACTGGGGGGAACTAAAAGGAGGAAAAGTCGGTTCAGTACTATACGAACACGTCAGACAACAACATGACGGTAACATAGACAACATAGAAATTAAAATATCTAAACATAGAAATGACCCAGCAGATAGGCAAATCAGAGAGGCAAGTGAAATAAAACTTAAAAGGCCAAAGCTAAACCGAAAAAATGAATGGAATAACAACAACAACCAAACAAACAATACTGACCTAAGAGAAATATAAATAAATAAATATATACACAAACACAATAACAACAAACACATATAAGCACACACTAGTAAACTAAGATAGCAT
>OZ024751.1:17358921-17378921 GCA_964016885.1 Eledone cirrhosa
CTGTGGGTGGAGCCCCATCGCGTACCGTTGTAGTTTTTGTATACAGATATTAACTCATCAATTCAAATTCTAGACACAATACATAGCAGAATGAGAATACATTATTTATTGGCAGTATCGGTTGAGGGTCAGACGCCATGCTTTCCCGCATAGTTACGTCCCTTTACGATCTGAGTACAAATCCCGCCGAGGTTGACTTTGCCTTTCATCCTTACGGGGTCGATAAAATAAAGTACCAGTAATGCACTGGTTAATTGCTGGCCTTGTGCCTAAAGTAGAAACAATTATTTCTTTGTAACTGTCACAAAATTCTCTGCATTCAAAGACTCGTCTACCTAGCAACTACATTAAGTTATATTCACAAAATGGTGAAGTCGCACGACTTAGTGATTAGAGAATTGGGCTTGTAATTGAAAGGTTGGGAGTTCAATTCTCGGAGCGGGTGATGCGTTGAATCCTTGACCAAGACACTTTATTTCACCTTGCTCCAGTTTACTCAGCTCTAGAAATGAGCTGTGACGTCACTGGTGCCAAGCTCTATCGGTCATTGCCTTTTTCTTGGACAACATGGCGTGGAGAGGGGGGCTGGTATGCATGGGCGACTGTTTGTCTTCCACAAAACAAACTTTGCCCAGGCTTGTGTCTCGGGAGGAAACTTCTTATTTCCAAAACTATGGTCATTCGTGACCGAGTGGGGCCTAAAAGGATTAACAAAAAAGCCAATTAACTTTTTTTTTATTTCTACAAAACTATCACGTGGTGTACTAATAGTTGTCAGTACAACATTCACAAAAGTCATTATATTGATTTGCGCTTCTGGAAATAACAAATTAATTCTTATATGCTTGATAAGCAGAGTTACTCATGCTGTATATAGTTTCAGTTTTTATTATCTTAGAATGTTAAGGGCAGCGGATTAGCAATATCGGTAGAGCGTCGGACAACATGCTTCACAGCATAGAGTTACGGGCCTAAGTTCAAATCCCGCCGAGGTTAACTTTGCCTTTGATCCTTACGGAGTCGAGATAATAAAGTACTAGTATTGCACTGGGGTCGATTTAATCGACATTTCCCTCCCCTAAAATTTCTGGCCTTGTGCCTATTTAAGAAAACATTATTCTAGAATGTAAGGGAAGCGGATTGCCAGTATCGTTAGGCCGTCAGACAACATGCTTCACAGGAGAGAGTTACGGCACTTTACGTTCTAAGTTCCAATCCCGCGCAGGTTAGCTTTGTCTTTTATCCTTACGGAGTCAATAAAATAAAGCACTAGTGATGCACTAGGGTTGATTTAATAGACTTTCCGCTCCCCTTCAAATTTCTGGCCTTGTGCCTAAAGTAGAAACAATTATTTTAGAATGTAATATTGTATTGATATTATTTGTAAATGTTGTTCTTAGCTATTAATTTTGATTCTGCAGACCACCTGTTTCCATCTAGGTAAGTTAATAATTTTAACCACTTCATGACTTAATAGGATATGATTTGAACAATATGTCCAATAACGTGACGATGACACACACACACATATATATATATATATATATATATATATTGCTCAGGTGTCTTTTTGGTCCATGGAGCGCTTGCCAGCATAACTCGGATATTGCGTTTGCGTTTGCTTGTTTTCGACCCTGCCGAAATACGAATCTCGCTGAATTTATATATATATATATATATATATATATATATATATATATATAAGAATTAAAATACTAGAGTGTGTTGGAGTTAAATACCCTCTTCGTATTATAGAAATGACAGTAAAGGTATAGCTCAATGTAATTAAACAGAGCCGAGGATTATAAAAATAAACCAAAGAAGCCTTCAATACATCAAAAGTCTTTATTAGCCAACAATGTTTCGTCCTATTAAGGACTCATCAGGGCAATTAAAGCTATAAGAAGCACTATCGGCCGATACAAGCCAAAAACTCAGAAGAATATTTTCATAATATATATATATATACATATATATATACGTTATTCCGGGTTGAATCGGAGGTAACCACAGTAAGTAAGGTACTCAATACTTTGCAGAGTATAAAATCAGAGATTCCTGATGATTTCTAAAGAATGAAACAGTTCTAGTCCTGTAGAATCTCATCTATATTAAAACTATATATATATATATATATTACTATTCGGAGAATAGTATCTCTGGTAGTATTGGGTCATATTTCGTTTTGCCTGGAGTGTCTCTCATTCGAGTCCTTCCATCAAAGCATGTTTACAAGCTCCCATAATAGGTTCATTATTGAAATGCACTAATTCCTCTCTTTTATAAATACATTTCTTTCTTTGCATGATCGGTTTTACTATTGCATGCTTTTCTGTCTGCTATTTACTTATGATGTCTAACATTTATCTTTGCTGTATCCAAGTGTTCTTACGTTGTTTCATTCAAATACTATTGCTATTTTCCCATCCAATATTAGTTTGTGAGCGAAACAATTATTGGTTTTATCACACTTGATAAGTACTCGACATGGCTGACGGCGACCTTTCTACAAAGCTAGATATACTTGCTGCTGTCATTTTGAAATTGGTTAGGATTTTGGTTCTCTAATATGTCCTCTTTAAATCATTAATAATTGAACGTTGTTTTCGGTTCCAACCATATTGAGGATAGATTTTAACTTCTAGTAATCAAATATTAGGAAAAGAAAACCACATTTTACTAGTATTGTCTCTCGATAAAGTGGTGGATTAAATGATTCGGTCTTTGTTCTAGCTAGTGCCACCGTAATTTCAAAGCCCCTTCTATTCTCCCAGGAATGAATACCGACATATAGTAGGCGGCTAACTGACAGAACCGTTAGAATATTGGATAGAATGCTTTATGGTATTCGTTCCGGCTCTTTGAGTTCAAATCCTACCGAAGTCAACTATGCATTTCATCCTTTCCAGATCGATAAAAAAAGTACCAATCTAGTGCTGGGGTGGATTCTTACTCTCTCTCTCTCTCTCTCTCTCTCTCTCTCTCTCTCTCTCTCTCTCTCTCTCTCTCTCTCTCTTCTCTATCTATCTATCTATCTATCTATCTATCTCTATCTCCCTCTCTTTCTCTGGAAGAAATCTGCAGTACTCAGGCCTGGAGCTGGATAGGCTCAGCCAGTCTTAGCATGCCCAATGGAAAGACCTATGGAACATTTTGTCCTCAGTTTGATCTGGCAATCCACTTCTTTATTTTTGAAGCAGAGGATTGGTGGAATTTTTAAAGAGTTGAACTATTTCGCCATCTCATCATACTCGCTGCGTTTTGAGTTCAAATTCCACCTTCTGGTAGAAGAAGCGAACAGTAGTCAGAATAAATGGTGGAGAAACCAATAGACAATATGTATCGAGGTTCGATAAAATAAAGTACCAGTATTATACTGGGTAATTGCTGGCCTTGTGCCAAAGGTAGAAACAATTATTTGATTAGTTACTGTCATATAGCATACCGTTGCTATACGGCACTTAGCTGTCGTAGTGATTGTACTTGTGTGTGACGACTTTGCTAAGCATATTTGTTCAACTTCAACTCAATGGCTAAACATTTATTCCAATATAATATTAAATTTTTAAATTAAATTCTCTAAATGTGTGTGTGTGTGTGGGGGGGGGGGGTATGTATGTGTGTATGTATGTGTGTGTGTGTGTGTAGATAAGTATGCATATTTGCTCTAAATGTCAGTCCCTCCCCCAGAAATATGATTGGACAATTTTCGGATTTCTCTCTACAATTCTAAAATGGCAGAAATACCCACGTTCATTTTGTGTAAGGATACCAAATACTAGTTTTTCTCTGACTAAAGTGTGTATGTAGGATGTCTAATATTCACAGAAAATATCTAATAACATTGATTCTTAGTGGATTGTGTGAACTTTCAATGAATTTAACTGGCGAAACATGAGTAGAAACCGAATTATGGACATGAATGACAAAGGATAAAAACCTGTCTGCTTAGTTCATAGAAAATAATTGTTTCTACTTTTTGGCACAAGGCCAGCAATTACCCAGTACATTACTGGTACTTTATTTTATCGACCCCGTAAGGATGAAAGGCAAAGTTAACCTCGACGGGATTTGAACTCAGACCGTAAAGGGACGTAACTATGCTGGAAAACATGGCGTCCGACCCTCTACCGATACTGCCAATTCACCGCCCTAGTTCATAGAAAATAATTGTTTCTACTTTAGGCACAAGGCCAGCAATTATCCAGTGCATTACTGGTACTTTATTTTATCGACCCCGTAAGGATGAAAGGCAAAGTCAACCTCGGCGGGATTTGAACTCAGACCGTAAAGGGACGTAACTATGCTGGAAAGCATGGTGTCCGACCCTCTACCGATACTGCCAATTCACCGCCCTAGTTCATAGAAAATAATGTCTCTCAATCTATGTAAACAACATGCCACGTAATGAGAATTAGCCTACTAAACGCCGGCTACCTCAAAGCTATTGATCAACGACGATTCTGTAGATAACATATATTTCGGACATCGATTTTATCGGTGTTATTTATATCATTCAAGATGTTCCATAAACATGAATCGAACATGAATCACTAATTTATCATCCCGGAAGTCAAATTACACAAGCAGACGTGCATTATTATAGAAGTGTAATGGGCGGTGGATTGGCAGATTGGCAGTATCGGTAGAGGGTCGGACGCCATGCTTTCCAGCATAGTTACGTCCCTTTACGATCTGAGTTCAAATCCCGCCGAAGTTGACGTTGCCTTTCATCCTTACGGGTTTGATAAAATAAAGTACCAGTAATGCACTGGGTAATTTCTGGCCTGGTGCCTAAAGCAGAAACAATTATTATAGAAGGGTAATATTATTCAGCAAATTTCGTGGTTGTGAAAAGTTAATAAAGTTCACTGAATGAAGATTAGCGGTTAATGTTTCCCTGAAATTATACATCAATAAAATCAATTTTTTTCATATAATTACATTTGTCGATGGAAAATACAATAATGAATGATGAGCTGGATTAATTAGGAACATTCAGAATGAAGTATTTAATTATGTTTATAAACGAACGACCACTGAATATTAATTACTTTCGTAGATATCCTCTAAGTCAGGAAACATATAAGTCTTCCAGCCTTATAAGTTATAAAGTGAAATTGCTTTGAAACAACCCATGCAATGCAAGTTACAATCAACTGTTGTTCAAACAGAAATAAAGTAAAACATAAGTTTACAATTTTACTTTATGTGCAAAAGAAGACAGCTTGTCATCACAAACACACACTATGCTTTGTTTTGTTTTGTACCATTTTCGTTGTATTTCTTTGTTTCTATCTTATATTACTCTGTTTTGTTTCTTAAAAAACATTTTAAAGTTCACACCTCTATTTAGTAGAAATATATGATTCACTAATATTTCCTTAAGCTATGATGTTGAGCTAAAATGTTCTAATTGGTATATTTATTAAAAGACGATTGCCATAAATTCACTTAAGCCTGATTAGCTATGAACAAGCGTAGGCATCCATTAAACATAATGTTTCTCTATTAGTGGATACAAGCGATTGCAAATGTCGAAGATTTAATAATAAATAATACATCACACAGTATACGATTTCTACACATTTCCCAAGGAAACTTTAAAGTTAATATAGAACCAAATTATCAATTAGGATATGATACATGAAAGAATACTTTATGAGATTTATGTGGTGTGAAACTTAAACTTGTTTTGAATTAATTGTGAATGTTAAAACTATTTTAGTTACATTACACAGCTGGATATAATAAACATGCGACCTGAATACAGTATTAATGTTTTAGTCAATAATGATTTTAACAGAATAAGGAATATTTTTCGATTAATATTCTATAATTATTCCTTCAGATCTACTACAGAGTTACTAAGCTCCATTGTCGCCATTAAACGTAAGTATCTAGCTTGCATATTCAGGCAGCTTCAGAAATTTATATTAATATTTATCAACAGTTTATATTCTCCTCAGAGTTGTAAGATGAGTGTACTTATGTATTCTTATTAATATTACATTTCCTAATGTTAGTGTATATACTGAGAAAGGAGGAAAGGAATTTAGAGCTAAATTAAAATATGTATTAAAAGTATGACAATACTAAGGCTAAAGCTTTTTGGGTAAAGTATTTGTTGGCTACCCAATATGCTAGTGCATAATACTATCCCCACCCCACCTTTCATGATATGAATACAGTATTTTTCGGGGTATTGTACGGATTCTGTTAAAATACACATTACTTTTTGGCCAGATGTATGTCTGGAAACCCTACTTTTGGTATATAACGCGCAGGAGAAACAGGGTAAATCTGCCGCTGGAGATTCAAGATAGAGAGCATTGGCGAATGCAGAGATGTAGGTAAATTGTGTTATTTTCCAATAAAAAGCAAATTACCCAGGTATTTAAATTTTTCGTAGTTGTGACATGTGAACCTAACTCGTCAGCTGGCTGTTTTCACGGTAGCAGGTCTGAAAAACAAAGCTGGAAACATTTAGTTATAGTGCCTACCACGCTTCCACAATATCAAACAAGGAAAAAAGTAAAAAGAATTGCGGGACATAAATGGAAGATTACGATAGTACCCATGTGATCATAGGCTTTAAAAATCAGATTTGCCACCTCTGATATACAACTAAGCTATCAACAGAGATCGAAGTAGCATTTAGAAACAATTGTTGAGTCACAATAAATTTCTCCCTTACACGCAAATATATACATTTAGGATAAACGTTTCTGAAAAATATTATCAAATCGCACAAGCTAGAATAGTATAGAGAACAAAAGAAAAAAACTAATGCATAAATAAATATGCATATTGATTTAATATTTATTTGTTGTTGTTTCTTTGCTGTAGTAATGCAGTTAGAAAATCTTCCATTTCAATGTAATTGAATGAGAAACATCGGGGTTAAGTATTTCGCTCCTGTCAAAGTAGCTGACTTTCAGATACCTTTAGTTAGACAATCTATAAATGAAATTATAAAATAATTAATAGAAATTTGGATATAATATTGACCAAAATCTTGAAGTTATACTGTCTCTATTTGAATATATAATCATATATAATCATTTCTGGCTATTGCTCTCTGATTTCTCAAGTCCATATATATGAATGTATACATATATAGGAAAAAGTATGACCCCGACAGCAGAGCTCCAGCCGTTTCGACGGCTATTTCTGGACCAAATTAGAATTTTTAGCCTGGTGAAAAAATAGCCGAACTTGTCAAGGGGTACTTCCTTATATGGGAAGATTGTAGTTGTCAAGAGGATTGGTCAAAATGTGTTCTAAAGTTACACGCCGTCCGGGTAACTTATGCTCGGAGGAAACATTACAAATGCTGTTATCGAAGGACCAACTCCTAAACAAGAAAGACGAACTGGTAACCGCATGCAAACACAGATTGCGTAGGACTTACCTCACCCTCAAACCCCATAACGACCCGGGTGGGTAGACAAGGGCTGATACTTGCCGAATAAGTTAGGGCAAACCTCAACTTGCATACGTAGATGTAACTCTTTTCTTTTCCTCTGTTTTCTTCTTCCCCCTGTCTCATCCTATCACTTCCTTCCACCCCCCGATCTTCTTCCTCGTCTGTTTTTCCCCCTTTCGCCTCCTCCGATGCAGCCCATCGGGTCTCTGTAGCCTCAGTACCCCCACCCCTGTAATTTTAAGATAGCATTGGCCGAATACGCTTTACTAACTTTTATAGCAGATGTGTTAGACCCCTGTAATTTTGTATTATTTTTGTTACTACTCCATTTCTACAATTTCTAATTTTTTTTTCTATTCTCCATTTATTAACCTGAAATTGTAAGATAGCATTGGCGGAGTACGCTTTAATAAATATTTTTAGCCGCTGTGTTAGACCCCTGAAAATTTGCTTTATATTTTTTCACTACCCACTTCTACAATTTATTATTTAGTATTTTCCATTCTCAACTTATTAACCTTTTCTATAGCTTTGGCCGTACAAGCAACACCTACTAATAATAGCAGCTCTTTCTAGACCATACTGTTTTTTTTCTGGGTTTTTTAAAATCATTTCTCACTATCTAATTTTATATATTTTTTTATATTTCTTTCTATTATTTTTTATTGTCTCCTACTCTCATTCGAACTACTTATTCTATAACTTCCCTCCTCCATTTCTCCAGAACAATTTTTCGACTTTTCATACATTATCCTTAGAATCTGGTGTATACATAACACTTTCAACGCTTGACCGGCTCCACTCACTCCCTCATTGTTCTACAGGCAAGTTCAGCCACCCCTACCTCCCACCAAATGCCATGATAGACTTATTTGTGTTTACAATAAATGTTGACCAATCCTCTTGACAACTACAATCTTCCCATATAAGGAAGTACCCCTTGACAAATTCGGTTATTTATTCACCAGGCTAAAAATTCTAATTTAGTTCAGAAATAGCCGTGAAACGGCTTGAGGTCTGCCGTCGGAGTCATACTTATTCCTAATACCCACTCTACTACCCTAAGTAGTAGAGTGGGTATATATATAACGGCGATGAATTAGTTTTGCGAGGTATTTTATATGATATCGTGTGTCGAAACAAATATTGTTATACTTGGGGAGGGTCATATTTGTGTAATATTGCCAGAATTAATAACAAAACACATTCACTGTTTGGTTGGTTTTGGCTTTTCGCTTCTGTGTCTTTTATATCGGTAATCTAATTTATTCGGGCCTCAATGTTGCCATTGACTGACCAACGGTCACAAATAATACAGATACAATATAGACACAAACACATATATATATAGTTCATCAAAGTTCTTTCGTTGCACATCTGTAAAACTAGAAACGTAGTCTATAGCATAAGATGTACAGATGGTACTTGCAGAAACATGACTACAACATACATAGGCGAGACAGCTCGTAGCATAGGTGAAAGGATAGACCAACACTGGGGGGAACTAAAAGGACGAAAAAACGAGTCAGTACTATGAGAACATGCCAGACAACAACACGACGGTAACATAGACAACATAGATATTAGAATAATATCTAAACATAGAAATGACCCAGCAGATAGGGAAATCAGAGAGGCCAGTGAACTAGAACTTGGAAGGCCAAGACTAAACAGAAATAATGAATGGAATAACAACAACACCCAAACAAACAACACTGACCTAAGAGAAGTATAAATAAATAAATAAATACTTACACAAGCACAATAACAACAAACACATATTAACACACACTAGTAAAGATAGAATACATTAACCGATACACAGTCACCCAATCACGAACACACATCAAACAAAACACTATACACACACGCAAACGCATGCGCAAAGAAGACAAAATAAATTAAACAAACAAATAAATAAATAAATATATAAACAGACTAAATAAAGATGGCGTAGACATACAATAGCACCACTGACGATGTTGCAGATGTGCAACGAAAGAACTTTGATAAACTATATATATATGTGTTTGTGTCTATATTGTATCTGTATTATTTTTGACCGTTGGTCAGTCAATGGCAACATTGAGGACCGAATAAATTAAATTACCGATATAAAAGACACAGAAGCGAAAAGCGAAAACCAACCAAACAGTGAGTGTGTTCTGTTATTAATTCTGGCGATATTACACACATATGACCCTCCCCAAGTATAACAATATATATATATATATATATATATATATATATATAGTATGCAGGGTAAAGCATTCAACTAAATGCGCAGGTGGTTCTGTTTACTGCAGAGTATATTTATAAATAAGACGTAAGTCAACAGGTAAAAATTAACCTTCTACATTCATAGTCACTGTTATATATATTTGGGTGATAACCATTATGCAACAGCTATGAACTTGCTAGACAGCTAGAATTTGAACAGAAAAACATAACGACGGACTTGAGGTACTTCTGTTATTTGTTTTTTTTTAATATATGCTCAGTGCTGAAGTTTGGTGTTGCTACCTTGAGAAAACAATACAACATTATAGCTGTGTGATAAGGTGCATAGACGTTAAAATGATTTGAAGTATAATAATTGGTTTCTCACATTGATGTATATAAGTTTATATATATATATATATATATATATATATATATATACACATACACACATACACAGACACACACACACACACACACACACACACACACACACACACACATACACACACACACACACACACAGACACACACACACACACACACAAAGTTTCTTTTAAATTGTTCAATACTGAAAAAGAAATCGGTGACCTTAACACTTTTAAAATATAATTATAACAACCAGCTTCTTTTAGGAAAATTAATGGTGCTATTTATATTATTATGTATTGAGATATGAATGTAATGATTATCCTATTTATTATTTTAAATGAACAAAGTCTAGAGGTAATTATATATAAAATCAACTCCCATGACCTTCAGTTGAATCTTTCGTTCACTAAGAATATTTCAAATAGAAACGTTCAATTTTCATTCCATAGTAATGTTTTGCGGTATTTTCCCATCTCTCGGCAGTCTGAGTTCACGTCATACCGAGGTTAACTTGGCCTTTCATACTTCCGAAGTTAATACATTACAGTGCTAATTCTACTGTGGTCAAATGTTCCCATATATATCTTTCTCATTTCCTGGATGTTTATATGAATATGTCTTTATACGTATGTGTACACATATGTGTATATCATACATGGTTGCTACAAACTCTAGCTAAGTGTATTGCAATCGCTTGTCAGATTACAGAAAATGGTGCACTTTTAGCCTCGGTCAGCCACACGAATCTGTCACAGATCTTGAACAAGCAGTGCCTGTGATTAAATAATGAATAAATAATGAATGAATATTATGTAATGTATCTACTAAATCTCGTAGCTCTTGATTAAACTTAAATATTCTTATATATAAAGTATTGCTTATTTTAAGATTCACTTACTTTAAATTTTCAGATGTCAACACTTACGGTTAGCGTCCGTTATTTTATAACACGTATTATATCGCTTATATAAATGTTTATATGTTTGCATCGTTATATAACGTTTATATTTCCGGCGGTAATTTTCTCCTTTTTCGTTTTCACAATATTTTAGATCATTATAAATGCTGTACATATATAATATCGGCTTTTTTTTTAATGTATCATGGATAACTTTACTGATTACAGAAGAGAGTGTAACACAGACTTCGTTCAATTTCTGTGCATATTGTCAATTACGATTTCATTTAAGGTATCATATATACATGGGTATATATTTGCGTATAATATCAATATGCACACAACAGATGCTAGCAGAAAACCACCCGAAGTGTGGTTTTTCTGCTGGCATATATAATATTGGTGTCACATATGAACAACATAGTCTATGATGAAATGGTATTAGAAAATTTGGAAAATATAACGTTATAGGTAGTTTCCTTTGGGAACAGTTTTATTGAAAGACTAGCAGAGGTACCCGGTGTTGCTCGGGTATTAAATAGCAGTTATGTATACCATTTATGTCAATACTTCAGTGCTGCTTCGAAAACTATACATTTACAAAATCATCGGCTTTTTCCAAAAGGGGGTTCCTGCCCCCAGGGGTCCCTTACTCAATATGTGCCAATTCTGAGAGTTCACATTTATGTGGAGAACAAACGTAGCCCATGTGTCAAGTTTTATGAAAAACGGTTGCGAACTCCAGAAGTTATGACGTTTTGTTGCATGGTACTGCAGTGCTTCAGTCGACTCCAAGGAAGTGGTTAAAGGGGGTTATCTGCCGGGATGCCCTATAATCAATATCTGGAAAAATGAAAGTGCCCATCACCATGCGGAGCACATAAGTAACCTATGTCTTAAGTTTGGGGAAAATACTGTAGAAATGCATATATCCGCTTATATCACTACCTTAAGCAGTTAAACCGAAGATATTCATGAATATGCACTGGTGAATGATAGTGTAATTATTTGATATCATTTTAAACGTAATAGCAGGTTGAGGCTGCTGATCACTTTGTGAAATCTATGCTTAAGGCACATATAATTGTCCGAATATCTTGGATAAAATTGAATTTCAAGACAATAGACTTGAGAAGTATGAACCTCGCGAATTACGAGATAGTTATGCTCTAGAAGTGAAGAATCGATTTCAAGCTATCAATCAATTTGACAGATATCCTGAAGAACTATGACAAGAAATTAAAGACATTGTACGAGATGCATGTGAGATATCAATTCACAAAAAGCAAAAAGACTGTAGGAAAATCAAAATGGATTCCAGCAATATCAATAAAAATTTCAGAAGAACGTTGGAAGATAAACGCACGAGAGATATGAAGTAATTCAAAAGACTATATAGTAAATTTCAAAGCGTGAGAGAAAAGAAATAATAAACACTTATATATAGACGGAATGTAAAATAGCAGAAGTCGTTTTCCTTCCTGTAACTTACATTCTACTCTTTTTATTGTGATCGCATTCTCTGCTGCTGTCTATCAATACATTCCTCCTTTTTCACCTTTCTATGTGCCGTGCCGTTGCTCTGTACCATCAGTTCGATTCTCTTCATGTTTGATGCTACAATGAAGTTTCATACTACTGAAGGTTAACTGCGGTTTGTTTTTGTTTTCGGGGCTCACCAATTTAAATATCCACGCTGATTTCACCTAATCAGATGATGTGCCCCCCCCCCCCCCCCCGCCGTTTCTGTCGCTGCTGTCTAAGGACACATATCCTCCTCTCTTTTACTTTTCTTTATGTCGTACCACTGCACGAACAGTCCGATTCATTTCATGTTTGATGCTACAATGAGATATAACTCGGGCTTAACTGTGTGGTTTTCGGAGCTCATCAATTTATATATCCACGCTGATTTCACCTAATCAGATGATGTGTATCCACTCAGCCCGCATCGTTTCTGTCACTACTGTCTATTGACAGACACATTACCCCTTCTCTTACTTTTCTATGTGCCGTACCACGGCACTGCACTTTAAGTGCAATTCCTTTCATGATTGCTGCTACAATGGGGTATAATTCCGGTTTAACTGTGTGGTTTTCGGGCTCATCAATTTGAATGTCCACGTAGATTTCACCTAATCACATGGGTGATGTGGATCCCCGAAGCCCTCACTGTTTCTGTCGCAAAATTGAACATGGATGGAGCATTGCCTAGGATAAACCGAGCGTCTCGACACTAATCCTTATCTATCACTTGCACATATCAGTCGATGCCAGCTTCTTGGCAGGTGTGCTTTGCACAGAAATCGCTGTCTGATATTACTTTGTATCTTGCATTTTATATAATAGATACATGTTTTCATATGCAATGCTGAGGTTGATGGAGCATGCTTCGTTTCCTACGTCAGTCAAGGCTCCATCATGCTCTTCATTGGAAGGCGTTTACGAAGCCCCAATAATTTGTTTCGTTTTTTTTTTGCAAATAAGAAATATATCATAACCCTCCTTGCCCTTTCCTTGGTAAATTTGGTATCATCCGTGAAAGCGAGATGATAATGACATGCATTCGTTGGTATTATTAATATTGCTGTGAGGGCGGTGGATTGGCAGTATCGCTAGAGGCTCGGACGCTATCCTTGGCAGCCTAGGGTTACGGCCGTTTACTGTCTGAGTTGAAATCACACCGCGGTTAACTTTGCCTTACATCCTTACGGGATCGATAAAATAAAGAAATAATAATGCACTAGGATAATTGCTGGCCCTGTGCCTAAAGTAAAAATAACTAATTTTAGTATTTCAATGATATTTGTAACACACTTTAAAAGAATGGAACATGTATGGTATTATGTTGGTATATTCTCACATAAATGTAGGTATGTATGGACCCGTAATTGCCGATGTAGTCGTACTGGGGCGTCCTGATTCTAGGATGTTTAAAACCTAGAAGAGCCCAACCACTCTCCAGTTCGGACGCCAGGCTTTGCAGCATAGTGTTACAGCCCTTTATGATCTGAGTTCAAATCCCGCCGAGGTTAACTCTGCCTTTCATCCTTACTGGGTCGATAAAATAGCGTACCAGTCACGCACTGGTGTCGATTTAATTGACTGTCCCCTCCCGCCAAAAATTTTTTTTTGCTGGCCTTGTGCCTATATAAGTAACCATTATTAATATAGTTCTGGTGAATTGGCAGTATCGGTAGAGAGTTGGACGCTATGCTTTCTAGCATAGTTACGTTTCTTTACGGTCTGAGTTCAAATCCCGTCGACGTTAACTTTTCCATTCATCCTTACGGGGTCGATAAAATAAAGTACCAGTAATGTACTGGTTTATTGCTGGCCTTGTGCCAAAATTAGAAACAATTATTAATATAGTTCTGTTTAATAAACTATATTGTAATTTCCACTTGCAAAGTCATCATATATTATACTCTTAATTACAACGATTTGTTTTCAAGTAGAGGTAATTTTTTTTCTGTTTCATGTATTCTGAATATGCATCATTGCTTTTAAATATATATGTGAAGAGTGAATGTATATATTTTAACATTAAGGTTACTTATATATGATTCTCATATGTTACTGGTGACAGTATGGAGCCTCAGAAAAACTTTACGAATGACAACCATGCAGAAAATATAAACAAATAAATACATTATAACGAATGATTCTTCTGCGACTGGAATTACATTCTACCTGAATCTTTTCAGAAATACATTGTTGGTAAAACAAGCAAAAAAAAAAAAAAAAATGAAAATAACTTTACATTTGGCAATCCAAGGAAAAACCATTCATAGGCGAATTCTGTTCATCGCGTATTTAATTATTGATTTGGTATGGGAATCCTTTACATGACAGTAAACATGCTGTATTTCATAAACCATGAATGACAATGATATCGAAAAATAATATGGAACTAATGTATCATTTCAAATGATGGGTAGATGCTGGCATCAATTTCATCCGACCGCAATTTTAATCTAAAAAGATATATATGCAATTATCAACATATTGAAATAAGGAACTAATATGTCTGCATTGCAAATGGAATGTTTCTCCCAAACTTGTTGTTTAGGATGGATAAATATGCAATGCATATTAAGACATATTAAAAAGAAAACTACATGTTTGATAAAGCATAGAGGATATGCTTTGGGTACACGACAATTATGATATAGCATACTGTGTTTGCAATATAAAGATGGGAAATAATAAACGTAGTGAAGTAGTATATGTAGCCAAGGAAGAGAGATAGATGATCCTTAGTGAAGTTAAAGGATGCAGTGATGTTTAGCAGAAACTCTAATAATTGTTTCTACTTTTGGCACAAGGCCAGCAATTATTCCAGTGTATTACTGGTACTTTATTTTATCGACCCCGTAAGGATGAAAGGCAAAGTGAACTTGGGCGGGATTTGAACTCAGAATGGCAAGAGGCCGTAACTCTGTGTCAAAGCATGGTGTCCGACCCTCTACCGATACTGCCAATCCATTCGCCATATGTATTTATATTTACTCACACACACACACACACACACACACACACACACACACACACACACACACACACACATATATATATATATATGCGTGTGTGTATATGTATGTATAATATGTATGTATGTGTGTATATGTGTGCATGTATCTATCTATCTATATATCTATCGATGGGCGCCTGGCACATTGAATGCGCCCAGGCGCTCACAGTCCTCTGTCAAGAGGGCACAGCAATCAGTGGAGACTCGACTTCGACATTCTATAGAGGGTTAGTACTTTACAACTGCGACGACGTGCTCGGGAAGATTCTAGGCATCGAAGACGATGAGCTCACCAGTCTGTTCGGTAGGACTTTTCGCCCGGGACCTATGGACACTTCCAGAGGTCCCTGGCCTGGCAGTGCTACCGAGGAGCTCTACCGGTTCAAGATAAGACCTACAGGCACGGACGCCTCGGCAGGGATCCTTCCAAGAGGCAGGGATCCTTCCAAGAGGCCGTGTCCAAGATGCGAGCAGGACATTGAAACCGTCTTGCACGCAATTGTACACTGCCCGGGCGTAAGCGACCTGTAGAACTATGCAGAACAACTTCTGTCGCTTATGGGACAAATCCAGTTGACTGCCGAGTTCATAGTAAGTATCAAACCGCCATCCTCTTTCAGAAACGAAAGAGAGGTGGTTTTCCTCTGTACAGTGGCTATGGTGAAAGAGATTATATGGTGGACGAGATTGAGAGGACTGAGGACAGATGCCTCTCCCTCCGGACAACAATTGATTCCCTTTTTTAAGTATCACTTTAGAAGAAGAATCAGAGTGGAGAGAGAGGCACTGCACCCCAGTAAATTTACTGAAAGGTGGGTGAACGTGGCAAAAATGGCCCAAGTGATTGGGCCTTCTCTGTTTATAAGCCTGTAGGTTAAAGAAGAGAGCAAAAGGAAGAAGGGAGCACTTGCACAACCCGCTCCTGAAGTTGAGGGTTGTTTCATCAACGGGGTATTAAACAACCCATTTGTGGCGTCTCCCTCCTAATGGGGATTTCGATTGTTATAATTGTTTGTTTGTTCGTTTTATATTTTTTTTACACGACTGTATGTAAAATCCCCGGCATGTATTTCTTTATTTGCCACAAGGGCGCACAAGAAAAGGGGACAATACAAAGGTATTGTCCCCTTTTCTTGTGCGCCCTTGTGGCAAATAAAGAAATCTCTCTCTCTCTCTATATATATATATATATATATATATATATATATATATATATAGGATAAGAGTCAGGCCGTTTCGACAGCTTGATCCGAATGCTAGCTCAGATCTAGATGTCGAAACGGCCGGAGCTCAGCCGTCGGGGTCCTGACTCTTTTCCAACTCTACTACCCTAAATATCGAGTACTCTGGTGCGTTATGGTCCACCTGGTTTTTTACTACACTTTCTTTGTTATATATATATATATGTGTGTGTGTGTGTGTGTGTGTGTGTGTGTATCCGTCTACATTTACGCTCTCAAACATACACAAAATTACACATTGTGTATTTCTAATGTAAGTCAATGTACATTTCTCATTGTAATGACAAGTTGCTGTAAAGCCTTAATGTACCACAACGCAAATTCCCCAGTTTCCATATTTCATATATATACCTTTATTCTTGTATATATGGCACATAAATTCTGGATTCAAAGAATGAAATACCTTTAATGCTATTGCACTCATTATTCGCCACACTGTTTAACTAGTTCGTAATATATCTCTAAATTTCAAACGTAAATGATTTAGTTTTCATGTATATTCGTTAATGGTTAACTATCTCTTTTTTCGAGCGTTCAGGCGCGTAAGCACGAATCTGCTTCTAGATTTATAAGACGTTTAACGATTTAGAATACAAGTCTCACCCTGCCACTACAATGTTATCTCCTAATAAGCTACTCTTGATCATTTTTGTCAGCTTCTAAACCAGGCAGGGGAAACCGGGCTGCATGAGATATGGCTCATTATCAGGTGGGCCGCAAGCGCTCCTTTACATTCGTGCCCACATAAAAAAAAAAAATGGTGGTAACTCAGGTCGTTTGGATTTGTTTCTTCAGAATTCGTACACGTTGTTTTCCTCGATCGCAAAAATGATAGAAAGATAAATTATTACTGAAAAGTTAGAGTAAAAAAAATCAGAAATATTTCACTTAGGTGACTGAGGTGAGACATTCAGAAAGTTTCGTGGGCCGCAGGTTGCCCATGACTGTTCTAAATGGACAAGAACAAAGTGATGGTTTTATGCGTTTTGCACTAGAGCATAACGATCAAATGGTGATGGTTTGAAATCACGATCGTAAGTCCAACATTAAAGCCACTATGTCACACATATTTATGTCCCCACGAGGTTAGCGTTGCCTTTCATCCTTACGGGGTTGATAAAATAAAGGACGAGTAACACACTGGGCTCGATTTAATTGATTTTACCCTACCCCAAAATTGTTAGCTTTGAGCTTAAATCCGAACCAATTTTTAGTTGTAAATCCTGCTGATGTTAACTTTGGCTTTTATCATTCCGGGTTCAATAAAATACAGTACAGCTAAATCACTAGAATCAATTTAATCGACGTCCCACTCCCTCAATTCATTGGCCTTGAGCTTATATTAGAAATCATTATCATTATCTATAACATGAGAGGGTTGTAGATAGGCTGAATCGGTAGAGCATCGGATAAAATACCATTGTGGTATTTGTTCAGGTTCTTTATATTCCAACTGCAAATATAGACAAGTTCAAAATGGACTTTCATTCGTCCGGGGTCGATAAAATAAAATGTTTGTCATGTATTTAATCAAATTTGCTATTCCCCAAAATTTGTTACATCTTGTATGTATGATCCCTTAACTCCTGGTAGTTGTACGGGCGCCGTATTGTGTTTCATAGGCATTTTCGTAACTCTGGCAGAGCCCATCCCTCTCCAGGCCTGAGTACAGTAGATTTCTTCCTGAGAAAGATAAAAAAAGTCAGAGAGAGAGGGGGGGGGGGATAAGTAATATAGAGGAATAATCGACCTGCTACTATTTTATCAATAGAGGACAGTGAAAGTTGACCTCGGCGGGATTTGAAATAGAGAGCTGGAACTAATGCCATAAAGCATTCTACCCGACGTTCTACCGACTCTGCCAATTTGCCGCCTATGCTACATTTTGTACATACATACAATTCAGTATATATACGACTTTATGGCCATATGTTTCACTATTTCATATATTTATAAAATTCCTGTTTTCATTTCGTCTTCTGCTTCTCGGTGTAAATTCTATAAATATATAATGCTACACATCTTTTTATAGACATTTCCTAGATAGTTTTTAAATTATCTGCAAGATGTATTTCGCCCTGCTATATTCCTTGCATGAATGAGTTAATCCATTCTATATGATTCATGTGATTCTTCTATTCTTCCTATCTTTGTTCATTTCGTCTATTTGGCATATTCCGTTGTAAGCAAATCCTTCTATAGTTAATGTTGAAGAATTTCGTTGCAAGGGAGTTCACTAAAATTCCAATAAAATGGCAACTTTTTCAGAGAAATAGGATATTCAATGATATTGTTGTACAAAACACCAGATAAAATTGTTTTTTATGGTCAGCAAGGGAAATAAATGAATGGACAGGACTTATGTAAAGCAGAAGAAAATGAGTTGAGTGAGAGTAAGAAGGAAACGGTGGGGTAAGGTGGTGGGAGTGGTGGAGAAGCATGAACAAAGAAGATAAAACTACTACTGCTACTACTAATATAACTACTGCTACTACTGCTCTGTTACTACTACTACTGCTGCTGCTACTACTACTATAATTATTGCTGCTGCTGCGGCTACTACTACTATTACTACTGCTACTATTATAACTACTGCTACAACTAGTGTTACCTCAGCTACATCTGCTACTACTGCTGCTGCTGCTGCTGTTGCTACTACTACTACTACTGGTACTGCTGCTGCTACTACTACTACTACTACTGTTACTGCTGCTGCTGCTACTACCACTGCTACTGCTACTACTGCTACTATTGCTACTACTACTACTACTGCTACTGCTATTACAACTACTACTACTACTATTGTTACTACTAGTTCTAATACTGTTGCTGCTACTACCACTGCTACTGCTACTATTGCTACTATTGATACTACTACTACTGCTACTGCTATTACAACTACTACTACTACTATTGTTACTACTAGTTCTAATACTGTTGCTGCTACTGCGACTGCTCTGCTACTGCTGTTCTTACTACTATAACTACTGCTACTGCCGCTGCTGCTGCTATTGCTACTGCTGTTACTATTACAACTACTATTACTACTGCTACAACTAATTCTACTAGTACTTCTACTACTACGACCACTACTACTACTACTACTGCTACTATTATTTCCATTACTACTGCTGCCACTAATACTACTATTACTACTACTACAACAGCAACTATTACTACTGCTGCTCTTCTTATTTCTATTACTACTACTGCTGCTACTAATACAACTAATGCGGCTACTACTACTACTACTACTACTACTACTACTACTACTACTACTACTAGTAATACTACTACTACTACTAC
>OZ024751.1:17383921-17428921 GCA_964016885.1 Eledone cirrhosa
CCAAATTTAATATTTGCAGTCGTATTTGCACTTATCATGTTTCAAACTAACTATATATATGTATGTGTGTGTGTGTGTGTGACAGCTCGCACCTATGCAGGTTTAGCTGGCCTCCTCTAAGTTATATCTCGTTGGAGGTGTCTTAGCTGAATTAATACGAGGGACTCCAGTCCTATCATCTCATTTCTACAGCTGAGTAAACTGGAGCAACGTGAAATAAATTGTCTTGGACAAGGAAACAACACGTCATCCAATGCTCTAACCACTAAGCCATGCGCCTTCATATATATATATAAGGGGTTGATAAGGATTATATATATATATATATATATATATATATATATATATATATATATATATATGTGTGTGTGTGTGTGTGTGTGTGTGTGTGTCTGTACTGGATATATGTATATATTTATTGATTGATTGATACATATATATATATATATATATATATATATATATATATATATATATATATATATATATATATATATATATATATATATGTAGATAAATCTACCAAGAGTTTACGGTAGTGTCCAATCCGTATGAAGAACTCAATGTAGTCCGGATATCATGGAAAGAAGAGATGCAATGAAAAATCACTTTCGGTGAAAGATAAACGGAATACAGAGTCAAGATAAAATATTAAAAAAATAATGAATAAAACAATGAAACAGTTCCTTATATTAAACAAAAAAAGTTCATTATTTAACGATCGTTTCTAGGATATATATGTGTTAGAATTGGCATGCATATTCAACAGATCTATGTACAAAATTATACAAAATTATACAAACTATCAAGATTAAATATACATACCAAACACACATATATGCCGTCTTCTTTAAATATATATATATATTTAAACATACATTATATTAGCAAATATACTATACGTACATTCATAGATACATCGCTATTTCAGAGCACCGATACTAATTCTTAACATTTGCTGGATCGGCAACAGCACTATTTAATCATTTCTTAAACAGCACTGGAGTTCTATAAGAATCCATCTCCTATAGTTCTCGGCAGAAGCGAAGGGATATGTAACCTTGAGAACCGGTAACGAGAGAGAAACAGCCATCGATTGCTTCCCTTTGCTTTTGCCGAGACCAAGTAAATGACGTAGACACTACTTTAAAACTCATAGCGAATGGTCTATACGTACACACACAGACACACACACACACACACATATATATATATATATATATATATATATATATATATATATATATATATATATATATATATTTATATATATATATATATATTTATATTTATATATATATATATTTATATATATATATATATATATATTTATATATATATATATATACATATATATATGTATATGATACACAATATGTTATGGTTAGATTTCATTGCATGAAACCATGCAATAACTGTATGTCTACTAAAATCTTGATAACATTTTATTGAATATTTTCATTGCATTACTGAACACGATATTAAGTCTTGCTGCTTCCATTTATATTTACCTCTTATATTGAAACGACTGCATAATGTGTACAATTCTGTGCAGGGAGATTGTTTATATAGATGTTATATATAATTGTATTTCATGCAGTCTGCTTTATGTATCTTTCTGAATATTTTTTAATCATTTGTTATGCTTCTATATCGTGGTTATCTATATTTCGTTATATTTTGACATTTTATACATTAACTCTAGAAATATATATATTGCTGTCCTTTAGTACTGTTATTTCAATTAAGCACTATATTACTAGCGTTCTTTGGCAGTAATATCTGGAAATATTATTTTAGTTATCTTTACTTGTGTATTGATATCTTACACTATATTGTCACTTTGTCCTTCTGTGAAATAAATTTCTGTTGTATGTTTTTATCAACTAAAAAGCAGTTGCGCGTATTTTACAATTTTCGCATTATTTCTAATATATGAACGCTTCATTAAAGCTGTCAAGACAGAAAACATATTGGCCTTTCGCAAAGGCAGCTCAAACAAACGCAACGTAATTGGTCTTTCATGCAGTCCTTTCATATAAAAACCATTTTCGTTTTGTATTTTGCTCTGTTTGGATTTTTACTTTTCACTGCCAGAGAAATGTCATTGGTATCTTGCTTAAAATTTCCCCGTGGAGTCGTGTGTGCAATACCAGAATTGGCAGGCCATTACGCCCCGAGTTTCAGTAGAAAAGAAAGGTTTGTTGCCTACGCCACCGAATTGGTTAGAATATATTTTACAGCAGCTTGATATTTGACATATTAATATATAGGAAAAGGGGCAATTATATGAATCTTGCATTTCTGAAAAATTTACAGGCTAGACTATTTGAATCAGCAGAAATCTGTATGGCTTTTATTTCATCTATATTTTTACATTTTATTTATTATTAATATTTTCTTTTTCAGAAATATGAAATATATGAATGAGGTAACAAGCAACAACATCATATGTCTATAGAGACATCGTACCTCCGTCTATTTCTTGTTAATCAATATTTACAATCTGACTATAACTATTATAGAGCTTCAGGCTTTTTCACTCTAATATTCAATTATAGATGTAATATCTAGTTTTCAAATGCTTTCGAAGTCTCTAAGGTCACAGTAACTATAACATATAAAGTGATGGTGTTAAATAGTGAAAAACAAAAAAAACTAAAATTTTTTTCATAATAGAAAAATAAAAATAAAATTCATGAACCGTGTGAATCTAACTTTTCTGTGGAATTAATGAAATTAAAAGTTTTGTTGCGGGAAAACATTCAAAGCTTCTACAAAGAATCCAGTTATATAATTGTTTCTTTTTGGGACACAAGGCCAGCAATTACCCACATGTATTACTGGTACTTTATTTTATCGACCCCGTAAGGATAAAAGGCAAAGTTAAGCTCGGCGGGAGTTAAACACAGGATGTAAAGGACCATAACTCTATGCTGAAAAGCATGGTGTCCCACCAACCTCCGATACTACCAATCCACCTTTTATATAACTGTTGGACGTGTTTATTTCATTACAGCTACAAGGAAATTTTCTTAATTAATTGTTTCTACTTTTAGCACAAGGCCAGAAATTAACCAGTACATTACTGGTATTTTATTTTATCGACCCGTATTGATTTGAACTCAGACCGTAAAGGACCACAACTTTATGCTGCAAAGTATGGTTGCCCGATAATACCAATCCACCACCTATATAATATTTGTTGAACGTGTTTATTTCATTACAGCTACAAGGAATTATTCTTAATTAATATGGTAGAAGTAGTTAGTACTACTCTCAGATGTAACATTTGTTTGTCAAATTCTATCTTCGGTTACAGTTGACCGTTATAATTATCACCTCAAATCAATTTAATCAACAAAGTTGTTATTGTCTCTATCATCTTCCACCTCCTCTCCGTCTTACTTCTTCTTGTCATTATCATAATCCGCCTCCTTCATTCCTAACTCCTTTTCATCCCCTCCCGAATCAACCTCTCGAATCATTATCGTACTTACCATTTCATCATTATTGTCATCATTATAAAGTCATCATCATTATCATTATCATAATGGTTTCTTATATAGACACAAGGCCAGCAATTTGGGGGGACGGGAGGGAGGGGTATGTCGATTAGATCATCATTATAATAATAATCACCACGGCTCTTGACGACCAGCACCACTACCACTACCATCTCCACAACCACCACTATCATCATCATCATAAGCATCACCACCAGTGTGACGATGAAGTCGACGACCACCAACACTACTACCATCACAACCACCATTATCATCATCATCACAACCATTACTTTACAAACACTATAACAACCAACACTACCAATCCCACCAGCACCATCACTACCATCTCATCACCACCATCAGCATGATAAACCCCACCATCACCACCATCAGCATGATAAACCCCACCATCACCACCATCAGCATGATAAACCCCACCATCACCACCATCAGCATGATAAGCCCCACCATCACCATCATCAGCATGATAAGCCCCACCATCACCATCATCAGCATGATAAACCCCACCATCACCACCATCAGCATGATAAACCCCACCATCACCACCATCAGCATGATAAACCCCACCATCACGATCATCAGCAAAATAAACCTCACCATCACCATCATCAGCATGATAAGCCTCACCATCACCACCATCAGCATGATAATCCCCACCATCACCACCATCAGCATGATAAGCCTCACCATCACCATCATCAGCATGATAAACCCCACCATCACCACCATCAATATGATAAGCCCCACCATCACCACCATCAGCATGATAAGCCCCACCATCACCACCATCAGCATGATAAACCCCACCATCACAACCATCAATATGATAAGCCCCACCATCACCACAATCAGCATGATAAGCCCCGCCATCACCACCATCAACATGATAAGCCCCACCATCACCACCATCAGCATGATAAGCCCCACCATCACCATCATCAGCATGATAAACCCCACCATCACCACCATCAACATGATAAGCCCCACCATCACCACAATCAGCATGATAAGCCTCACCATCACCACCATCAGCATGATAAGCCCCACCATCACCACCATCAGCATGATAAACCCCACCATCACCATCATCAGCATGATAAACCCCACCATCACCACCATCAGCATGATAAACCCCACCATCACCACCATCAGCATGATAAGCCCCACCATCACCACCATCAGCATGATAAACCCCACCATCACCACCATCAGCATGATAAACCCCACCATCACCATCATCAGCATGATAAACCCCACCATCACCACCATCAGCATGATAAACACCACCATCACCACCATCAGCATGATAAACCCCATCATCACCACCATCAGCATGATAAGCCCCACCATCACCACCATCAGCATGATAAACCCCACAATCACCATCATCAGCATGATAAACCCCACCATCACCATCATCAGCATGATAAACCCCACCATCACCACCATCAGCATGATAAACCCCACCATCACCACCATCAGCATGATAAACCCCATCATCACCACCATCAGCATGATAAGCCCCAGCATCACCACCATCAGCATGATAAACCCCACAATCACCACCATCAGCATCATATACCCCACCATCACCACCATCAGCATGATAAACCCCACCATCACCACCATCAGCATGATAAACCCCACCATCACCACCATCAGCATGATAAGCCCCACCATCACCACCATCAACATGATAATCCCCACCATCATCACCAACAGCATGATAAACCCCACCATCACCACCATCAGCATGATAAACCCCACCATCACCACCATCAGCATGATAAGCCCCACCATCACCACCATCAGCATGATAAACCCCACCATCACCATCATCAGCATGATAAACCCCACAATCACCATCATCAGCATGATAAACCCCACCATCACTATCATCAGCATGATAAACCCCACATCACCACCATCAGCATGATAAACCCCACCATCACCACCATCAGCATCATATACCCCACCATCACCACCATCAGCATGATAAACCCCACCATCACTATCATCAGCATGATAAACCCCACATCACCACCATCAGCATGATAAACCCCACCATCACCACCATCAGCATGATAAACCCCACCATCACCACCATCGGCATGATAAACCCCACCATCACCACCATCAGCATGATAAACCCCACCATCACCACCATCAGCATCATATACCCCACCATCACCACCATCAGCACGATAAACCCCACCATCACCACCATCAGCATGATAAACCCCACAATCACCATCATCAGCATGATAAACCCCACCATCACCACCATCAGCATCATATACCCCACCATCACCACCATCAGCATGATAAACCCCACCATCACCACCATCAGCATGATAAACCCCACCATCACCACCATCGGCATGATAAACCCCACCATCACCACCATCAGCATGATAAACCCCACCATCACCACCATCAGCATGATAAACCCCACCATCACCACCATCAACATGATAAGCCTCACCATCACCACCATCGGCATGATAAACCCCACCATCACCACCATCAGCATCATAAGCCCCACCATCACCACCATCAGCATGATAAACCCCACAATCACCATCATCAGCATGATAAACCCCACCATCAACACCATCAGCATCATATACCCCACCATCACCACCATCAGCATGATAAACCCCACCATCACCACCATCAGCATGATAAACCCCACAATCACCATCATCAGCATGATAAACCCCACAATCACCATCATCAGCATGATAAACCCCACCATCATCACCATCAGCATCATATACCCCACCATCACCACCATCAGCATGATAAACCCCACCATCACCACCATCAGCATGATAAACCCCACCATCACCACCATCAGCATGATAAACCCCACAATCACCATCATCAGCATGATAAACCCCACCATCACCACCATCAGCATGATAAACCCCACCATCACCACCATCAGCATCATATACCCCACCATCACCACCATCAGCATCATATACCCCACCATCACCACCATCAGCATGATAAACCCCACAATCACCATCATCAGCATGATAAGCCCCACCATCACCACCATCAGCATGATAAACCCCACATAACCACCATCAGCATGATAAACCCCACAATCACCATCATCAGCATGATAAGCCCCACCATCACTATCATCAGCATGATATACCCCACCATCACCACCATCAGCATGATAAACCCCACAATCACCATCATCAGCATGATAAACCCCACCATCACTATCATCAGCATGATAAACCCCACCATCACCACCATCAGTATGATAAACCCCACATCACCACCATCAGCATGATAAACCCCACATCACCACCATCAGCATGATAAACCCCACATCACCACCATCAGCATGATAAACCCCACCATCACCACCATCAGCATCATATACCCCACCATCACCACCATCAGCATGATAAACCCCACAATCACCATCATCAGCATGATAAACCCCACCATCACCACCATCAGCATCATATACCCCACCATCACCACCATCAGCATGATAAACCCCACAATCACCATCATCAGCATGATAAACCCCACCATCACTATCATCAGCATGATAAACCCCACCATCACCACCATCAGCATGATAAACCCCACAATCACCATCATCAACATGATAAACCCCACCATCACCACCATCAGCATGATAAACCCCACCATCACCACCATCAGCATGATAAGCCCCGCCATCACCACCATCAGCATGATAAACCCCACCATCACCACCATCAGCATGATAAACCCCACCATCACCACCATCAGCATGATAAACCCCACCATCACCACCATCAGCATGATAAGCCCCGCCATCACCACCATCAGCATGATAAACCCCACCATCACCACCATCAGCATGATAAACCCCACCATCACCACCATCAGCATGATAAAGACCACCATCACCACCATCAGCATGACAAACCCCACCATCACCACCATCAGCATAATAAACGCCACCATCACCACCATCAGCATGATAAACCCCACCATCACCACCATCAGCATGATAAACCCCACCATCACCACCATCAGCATGATAAACCCCACCATCACCACCATCAGCATGATAAGCCCCGCCATCACCACCATCAGCATGATAAACCCCACCATCACCACCATCAGCATGATAAACCCCACCATCACCACCATCAGCATGATAAGCCCCGCCATCACCACCATCAGCATGATAAACCCCACCATCACCACCATCAGCATGATAAACCCCACCATCACCACCATCAGCATGATAAACCCCACCATCACCACCATCAGCATGATAAGACTCACCATCACCACCATCAGCATGATAAACCCCACCATCACCACCATCAGCATGATAAACCCCACCATCACCACCATCAGCATGATAAACCCCACCATCACCACCATCAGCATGATAAGCCCCACCATCACCACCATCAGCATGATAAACCCCACCATCACCACCATCAGCATGATAAACCCCACCATCACCACCATCAGCATGATAAACCCCACCATCACCACCATCAGCATGATAAACCCCACCATCACCACCATCAGCATGATAAGCCCCGCCATCACCACCATCAGCATGATAAACCCCACCATCACCACCATCAGCATGATAAACCCCACCATCACCACCATCAGCATGATAAACCCCACCATCACCACCATCAGCATGATAAACCCCACCATCACCACCATCAGCATGATAAGCCCCACCATCACCACCATCAGCATGATAAACCCCACCATCACCACCATCAGCATGATAAACCCCACCATCACCACCATCAGCATGATAAGCCCCACCATCACCACCATCAGCATGATAAACCCCACCATCACCACCATCAGCATGATAAGCCCCACCATCACCACCATCAGCATGATAAACCCCACCATCACCACCATCAGCATGATAAGCCCCACCATCACCACCATCAGCATGATAAATCCCACCATCACCATCATCAGCATGATAAGCCCCACATCACCACCATCACCACCACCATCACCATCACCGCAACCACCACAATCATCATCATCACCATCATAGTCGTCACGAACCACCACCATAACCATCATCATCACCACCACTATCATCAAGATCATCACCACCAACCCCACCACCACTTCTATAATAATCATCTTCATCATCTCCATCATCATCATCATCATTATAATCATCATTACCATTACAATTCTCATGATCACCACCATCATCATCACCACCACCATCACCATCACCACCACAACCATCATTGTTATCATCACCACCACCATCACCACCACCATCACCACCACCATCACCACAACCATCACCGCCACCATCACCACCACCATCACCACCACCATCACCACCACCATCACCACCACCACCACAACCATCACCGCCACCATCACCACCACCATCACCACCACCATCACCACCACCACCACAACCATCACCGCCACCATCACCACCACCATCACCACCACCATCACCACCACCACCACAACCATCATCTTTATCATCATCACCACCACCATCACCACCACCACCACCATCACCACCACCACAACCATCATCCTTATCATCATCAACACCATCATCACCACCACCATCACCACCACCATCACCACCATCACCACCACCATCATCACCATCACCACCACCATCACCACCATCACCACCATCATCACCGCCACCATCACCACCACCATCACCACCACAACCATCATCGTTATCATCACCACCACCACCACCACAACCATCATCGTTATCATCACCACCACCATCACCACTACAATCATCAACATTATCATCATCATCATCATCATCATCACCACCACCACCACCACCACCACTAATCAGCATTATTATCACCACCACCACCACCAATAATCATCATTATCATCATCATCATCATCATCATCATAACCATCACCTTCATCATCAGCAGCAACACTAACATCACTGTTGCGCCTATAATTCGATTTTATTCGATTACATTTTCCAGTTTTACACCCTAGGGCGCAATGGTAACAAGATATTCTATATTAATTCACTCCACCACACTGCATGTTTTATCAGCATTTTTCAATATTTCATGTACTCTTCGTAATATAGACATCTAGGGCGGGTAAAATTCCCGAGATCCATTGACAAGTTCTCTCCAGCGGTCTCTGTCCCTCATTATCGCTGCCATGTCCTGCGTCTCCAACAGACCAGTGTCTGTCCTTAGGGCATCAACATACGTTAACCTTGGTCTTCCTCTTCCAGTGTGTCCATGTAGGGGCTCACTGACGTCACTTGTGGCAAACACCCTCAGCAGGATGATTCTTAACAGGATCCAGCCTGAGATGGAGAAGAAGCTCAGGGACAAGCAGAACGGCTTCAGAGAGGGAAGATCAACCACCAGTCACATCCTGATGCTGAGGAGGATATTAGAGGGAGCTAGAGCAAAGTGCCTTCCTGCGGTCATGGTTTTCATTGACTTTAGGAAGGCCTTTGATTCTGTGGACCGTCACTAATATAGACATATAAAACGAAAATCCCTTTTAGTCACGAAGGACCATGGTATTTATACCTAGAAATATCCTCCGTGGCAAGATGTTTTAGGATAATCAACTATCATCCATGTATACAAGTCTCCCATAAATACAGCCCCCCCCCCCCCCCCCCCCAAAAAAAAAAAAAATGTATGCACACATAAACAAAAATTCTAATAAATATTGCCTGTATAAGTAATCAAAGTGTGTATACATTTTTAAGGGCACCCTGTATATAGAAATAATTGTTTCTACTTTTGGCAAAAGGCCAGCAATTATTCCAGTGCATTACTGATACTTTATTTTATCGACCCCGTAAGGATGAAAGGCAAAGTTAACCTCGGCGGGATTTGAACTCAGATCATAAAGCGAGGTAACTCTCTGCTTCAAAGCATGGTGCCCGACCCTCTACCGATACTGCCAATCCAGAAATAATAAATGGACCTTACTGTAGCAGTTTTTTAGTTTTCTCTTTTTATCTTAAACATTTTATATCGCATTAATAATTAATTGCAAGAGTTAAATACATTTTACTTCATTTAGAAAATTCGGAAAAGTTTTCATTTGGTATAAGTTCAGTACATACTCCATCTTCTACAGTAATTGTAAATAATTTAGAAACTGAACAATTTTTATATTTCCTGACATTTCTAAGATATTATAGTTCATATAAATCAGTGTGTGATGAGTGGTTTAACTCTTGTGGGAAACTTGTTACGATACATATTAAAAGTAAATGAGGACAAACGAAACTAAATAATAAAAACAAAACAAAACAAAGGTTTACACTTTTATCTCTTTATTTCACAATATTTCAAGGTAAAGAACTCCTTTACAAAACAAAAGAAATTGAGTGTGGCTTACACAACGAGTAGTGCTAAGTTAGTATTCAAGGAGAAACTATCACGCAGAGTACAACACACAATGTCTATTCTGCTTGATGAAGCAGGAACATAGATTAGCATACTTTCCAATCGTTATTATTTCTCAGAAATTAAAAGGCTTCATTCCTATAATTCTAGCATGCTGATTTGTTCGTGAATGTAAATTTAAGTTTACACTACAATTACCTGTCAGTAATCAATAGTTTATATAAGCATAATTCTACGATGAAAGAATCCGTTTTCGGTGAGATACAAATGTCGTTGTAAATATACGAATGACAATAACCATTGTTGGCAATCCACCTGGGGGATGACCTTACAATTTACAGTTCATTAGACTCGTTGGCTTGTCGACAAAGAATGTAAAACAGGAAGTTTCATGATATTGTATTTTACATAATAAATGCTAAGAATACAAGAGATGTCAGTGGGGGAAATCGCTTGTTAAAATGGAGGTGAACCAAAAATGTCGAGAGACTGAATAAATACATTACAATGTCGTTTTCTTAACCTCGCACTACTTAGCTCGTATCGATGCAATGTATACTTTTATCATACACTGATCAATAACACTTGCTTACAGAACATATAATCTTACTAATTAAATGCTTAATATTGTAAAAAGCAAGGAATATATTCCCTTCTTTTATATCTGCTGTCATTAGCATGATTTCTACTTTGTTATCGATTAATACGGTGGAAGAAAAGTACTCATGAACCTTTATTAAGACCTCCGATACTATTGGAACTTCTCAAGTCTCAGGTTCGGTTCGTATTCTGACAACAGATAGTATTCTTGTAAATCCAACCTAACAACATGTGTAAGTCCTGGTCATAAACTTAACGATGGATTACGTCTACTACAAATGTAAGCCATTTCAGAAGAGGAATTCAGAATGCAAAGGCTCGCAACAAATGCCACAAGTCATTTCATCCGACGTTCGAGCGACTAAACTCTTATATCCCCGTCCATTGTTATTTTTTATCGAACCATAATGGATTCAAAGCAAATTTCACTTGATTGCATTGAACGCAAATTATAAGGAACCGGAGGAAATACAGCAAGGTGTTTCTTCCGGCGCTCTGCATCTGCCAGGTTGTTTATAAACATATATTATTAGATTTTGCTTTAGGCACAGGGCCAACATGTTGTGGGTGGGGACATTCGATTATATCTATAAATGATAGGCAAAATTTACTCTGTTGCCATTTGAACTCAGAACGTAAAGGGACCGGAACTAATGGTTTCTAAATTAGGTACTGAGCCAATAATATCTGTGATGAGGAAATTTAATTAAATCAATCCGAGTATTGACATGTACTATATTTTAATGACCTCAGAATGACGAAAATTCTAACTTGACCTCTGCAACATTTGTACTCTGAACATGATATACCGTAACTAAATGCGTTATATTTCCCGCCGAGGTTAGCTCTGCCGTTCATGCTTCCGAGGTCGATGAGATAATGCACCGACTTTCCCCTCCCGTTCATATTTAATACTAACTTGATGTAACACTATTCCTCTGCGTATAATAAACGAGACCAGCCATCACTCAACGGGACACGTTGACGTCTAAATATAAAAAAAAAAAATCATGTTCACTTAAAAATTATTTTTAAATGCTTAAAATATACACAGACATGTATATAATGTGAAATGAAACTGGAAGGCCCATATATATACGTTTGTGTATATATATATAACTATATATATATATATATATATATATATATATATATATATATATATATATGTATGTATATATATGTATTATTATTTGTCTGACCCGAATTTTCTTGGTCGTTTTTTCGGCTGTGCGAATGATTTTAAGCATTGTCTCGGTGTGTTGGTATTTAAACGTTAGTTATAGCTCTGGTTTATCCAAACTATTGAGCACTTTGCCACGCATTTCGAAGATTGTGTTTCGTTATTTCGTGGGCCGAGATTCCGATTCTCGATAATTTATTTGTATTTTTATATATATATATATATATATATATATATATATATATATATATATATATATGTGTGTGTGTGAGTGTGTGTGTGTATATATACACACATTTATATATATATATATATATATATATATATATATATATATATATAAATGTGTGAGTTTGTATGTATAGATATATGAATTATTTCTGTAGGAAGGCTAAAGGAAAGGAGAGTGCTCTATATATCAGCCTCGCTTTCAATTGTTTAAGCCTTTGTTTTTAAATTCATATCTTACGTCCATATTCAATTTTAATTTTCATTCTTAAGAGCGATTCCAGATGTCTGTGTTGAGCTCGTCTGTCTTCGTGAAACATTTGGTAAATGGAATAATTGTCTTATGTTGTTTATTACATAACTCTATCTCTCTCTCTCTCTCTCTCTCTATATATATATATATATATATATATATATATATATAGAGAGAGAGAGAGAGAGAGAGAGTCATGTAATAAACAACATAAGACAATTATTATATATATATATATATATATATATATATATATATATATGTGTGTGTGTGTGTATACGTAGGTGTCTGTGATCTATATACTCTGGTCATAGACACACACATTTATATATATATACACACGCTCACATGTATATATACACAACACCACCACCAGCTTGCTCTCTTCCACTCTCCTTCTCCTGTCCCTCTCTATGTCTCTCTTTGAATCTACTCTGTCACATCCACTATATCTTTCTCTCTATTTTCTCACCATACGAACATACTACACTGCCAATACAGAGGAACAAGGCAACAACACACGCACACACACACACAGTAACATTCAACAAACAGGCAGAGAATGGACTGACAGCTAGCGCCACCCCACTCCCACAGTTGAAAGAACAACTTCAGCTGCTGACCTCTGCCCGACCGACCCCATTTCACGCGCACGCGCGCTCTGCTGAATACCTCAGATATTCAAAACACGAACAGCGGAGGACGCGTTTCGCACCTTTCCGACAGACAACCTTTCCCCCACTCCGGAAAAAACCCCAGTTGATGGATGTGAATCCGAAATATATAGGGACAATTAAATCTCTCCCAAGGTAACTCTCTCTCGTGTTGTTATTTTTATTTTATCCTTTATGCTCTTTCCTTCATTCCTCTACACGTCTTATACACGCCATACATCTCAACGTACACCCACTTACATCTCTCTATCCACCACCGGATCTGTTACTCGGAGATTTACCCATTTGCATTGTCGAGGCTTCCAAACGACTTAAAGAAATTTACCATATATATATATATATATATATATATATATATATATATATATATATATATCTAATAAGGAAAAGCGAAGTACTTTCAGATGTTCAAGTCCTTTAATAATAATGGTGTGATATATATTTCAATGGCGACAGTGGCCACGCTGTTCCGTGCGCCAGTGCCGCGACATCGTCAGACAGCTTGTTACATATTAAGGTTATATTTCCAAGGCAATCCATATTGAATCGACATGGGAACGGACGAGGTGTGTGCTCCTGGGTTCTTCATCCGTTCCTTTGTGAGTACCAATTCACCGCCACCGCTCTGCGCAGGCGCAGGTCCGAAGGAAGTTGACCATTAGCTACCGCAGATTTCAATGAAATTCGTCTAATCATTTCCCCCTCTCAACCAAACAATGACCCATTCAGGCTTGTTATATTTAGCTTACTGCTACCCACCCGTCTGTGGCAGTCACCGAAAACCAGTGGGGATGGGAGAGTGTGAGTATCAATAGGTCTCAATACTTGTTTCTACTTAAGGCACAAGGCCAACAATTACACCAGTGCATTACTGGTACTTTATATCATCGAATGGACAGTATAATTGACCATCAACCTCTAAGAGAAAATATACTTTATTTTAGGTATCATGGTTTCACAGTAGAAGTTATGAATGAGAGTTGGAAATTAGAACTAAAAATTAAAAGTTAAGAATCGAAAATCAGAAATCAAATATTAAGAATTAAAAATTAAAAATTAATAATCAACAATTAAAAAGATTTACAAGTGAGAATCTAGATTGAGGTGAGTAAAAAATATAGATTGAAGAGAGTAAAAAATATATGCACCTATGCTATCTACTACGTAGGGAGATGTTTAAGTAAGACGTTTTGAAAGGGGTATTAATGTTACAGATATATTATCTACATACTGAACGATAGTACCGTACATTAGAATGGACGGTAAATGACAGTATGAGAGGTAGTAGTTAGGCGGGTACATAGTTAGAATGTTCATCACAAGGAACAAAACCAAAATAAACACAGATATAAAGTACACAAAAGAAAAACACAAAAAAATTTCCAATAAATGTAAAACACACATACAGTACATATATGCAAAATTCTTAATATTTGAATTCTGATTTTCGATTCTTAACTTTTAATTTTTAGTTGTAATTTCCAACTCTCATTCATAACTTCTGCTGTGAAACCATGATACCTAGAATTAAGTATATTTTCTCTTAGAGGTTGATGGTCAATTATACTGTCCATGCTTAATGGAGGGGTTGTATTGAGACCAATTGATACTCACACTCTCCCATCCCCAATGGCTTTCGGCTGAAACATAACCTTATTATGTAACAAGCTGACGATGTCGCGACACTCGCACACAGAACAGTGTGGCCAGTGTCGCCATTGAAAAATATATCACAGCATTTTGGCAGTATCGGTAGAGGGTCGGACGCCATGCTTTGACACATAGAGATACAGCCCTTGCCATTCTGAGTTCAAATCCCGCCGAGGTTAACTTTGCCTTTCAGCCTTACGGGGTCGATAAAATAAAGTACCAGTAATGTACTGTGTAATTGCTGGCCTTGTGCCAATAGTAGAAATAATTATTAAAGGACTTGAACATCTGAAACTACTTCGCTTTTCCTTATTAGATATTTACTCCGTCACTCCCATGTGGAATAAGTACGTTGAGTGCTTGAATTGAATTGCATCAATATTTACCCTAAGTATATATATATATATATATATATAGAGAGAGAGAGAGATATATATATATATATAAATATATTTACATATATAAATATATATATATATCTATATATATATATATATAAATATAAATATATTTATATATATAAATATGTATATATATATATATATATATATATATATATACACATATATACATACATTGAATTAAATGGGAAATGCTTACACATACATTATCTAATTAATCATTTTATACGCTGCTAGAATGCTAGTAACGCATATCTGACTAGTAGAGATATCTAATATATATTACAATTCAGAAAGAAAAATGAGAGAGAGAGAGTGAGGGTCTCTGTGTGAGAAAGTCACAGATAAAGGAAGGGGGGGGGGGCAGAGCAGAAATGGAAGGCAAAAGCATAAATAATTCTTTCTACATATGGCACAAGGCCAGCAATTTGAAGGGAAGGGGAAAGTCGACTAAATCGATCCCAGTACGTTACTGGTACTTTATTTTATCAACCCCGTAAGGATGAAAGGCAAAGTTAACCTCGGCGGTATTTGAACTCAGATCATAAAGGGCGGTAACTCTTTGCTGCAAATCATGGCGTCCGACCCTCTACCGATACTGCCAATCTACCGCATAAATAATTGTTTTATACTTTAGGCACAAGGCCAGCAATTAACCAGTGCATTACTGGTACTTTATTTTATCGACCCCGTAAGGATGAAAGGCAAAGTCAACCTCGGCGAGATTTGAACTCAGATCGTAAAGGGACGTAACTATGCTGGAAAGCATGGCATCCGACCCTCTTCCGATACTGCCAATCTACCGCATAAATAATGAAGGTAAAAAATACATGAAAAACTGTAAAGCCACTAAAAGGATCTGTTGTACAATATATATTCTTTTTGTTTCTATGTATTGAAATAACTTTTTTTTTTAATATGTGGTAAAATCTTAACAATATATTACACCTCGAAATTGTAGTTATTTGAAATAAACACTTCTTGTCCTTTTTTTTTTTTTTGAGACAGGCATCTTTTATAACGGCTCACATAGTTCTACAGAATTTCCGGGTAGTTTACCTGAGAACATAGTCGTGAAGATAAATGATATGTTCGTGACAAAATATAGTTGAACAGTATATGGCCTAATCTAAGCCAACATATTCTATGTTTATTATCATTATTCAATGTCTGATACGACTTAAACGTTGACAGATCTGGCTTACACAATGGTAGATTGAAATTTGAGAGCTTATCTCTAGATTCTTCCCATTACATATATATACATGTATATATATATATATATATATATATATACAGACAAACACTCATATATGTATGTATATATACCTATATATATATACATAAACATTCATGTATGTATATATACCGATATATATGTGGGTGTATATACATATATATATATAGAGAGAGAGAGAGAAAGAGAGGGGGAGAGAGAGATAGAGAGAGAGGGAGAGAGAGAGAGTTTGTGTGTGTGTTTGAACAGACATGCAAATCCGAAAATGCGTGTGATCAAATAAAAATAGAATAAGGTTCAATAAATCTGTATTATATAATCTTTTGTTTTATAACGAAGAAAATATTTAGAAACTGGTAGCTTCATATCCGAAGGATATCAGATATTCCTTTTCTTTTTTCTTTTTTCTGAAGAACGAATTGTAAACGGGAAGATTCATAGAACAGGTTTCTGATGAAAAAGTGGAAGCAGAGGTGAATCGATTTGTCTTGCCGGGGGTTGTAGATTGTAAAGAGACGTTTTTGCAGCTCGAGTAGAAATTATGAGCCGCTATATTCATGTTTCTCAGCAGTTTAATTCTCAATGAAAGGCTTCTTCAAATTTGGTGTCATTTGCTTGAGGTTATTCTAGACTTCACTCAACCAAACTATCTATCTAATCTATCTATTTATCTCTCTATATATATATTTCTCTCTCCATAGTCGTTTTAACAGGTAGATCCGAAAAGATCTAGCTGTGGAAACGGCCGGAGCTCAGCTGTCGGAATCCTGAATGTTTTCATATTACCCACTCAACTACCCCAAGTATCGAGTACTCTGGTTTTTACCGCCTCTATTCTGATATATATATATATATATATACATATTAGAAAATAGAAGCTTTCATCATATTTTTTACTGAAGAAATTTTAGCCTGATAGTGAGGTTTAGAACTCTCAGAGAAATGGAAAAAGATGAGTATCGACGTACATGGGAGTCGAACCCACATTTTTGGTTATCCAGACCATTGTGCTACCATTACACCAACGCATCGCCCATCTCCTTCAATTCAAATTAGAAGCTACATTCTTAGCAAGTATGATGACAAGTAAGTACGTTTTGAAACAGTGAGCAAGTTTGAAATTAGAAAATAGAGGCTTTCACCGTATTTTTGACTGAATAAATTTTAGCCTGATAGTGGGGTTTAGAACCCTCAGAGAAATGGAAAAAGATGAGTATTGACGTACATGGGAGTGGAACCCAGATCTTTAGTTATCCAGACGACTGTGTTACCATTACACCAACACATCACCCATCTCCTTCCATTCAAATTAGAAGTTACATTCTTAGCAAGTATGATGACAAGTAAGTATGTTTTGAAACAGTGAGCAAGTTTGAAATTAGAAAATAGAAGCTTTCACCGTATTTTTTGACTGAAGAAATTTTAGTCTGATAGCGGGGTTTAGAACCCTCAGAGAAATGGAAAAAGATGAGTATTGACGTACATGAGAGTCGAACCCACATCTTTGGTTATCCAGACCACTGTGTTACCATTACATCAACACATCATCCATCTTCTTCCATTCAAATTTGAATGTAGCTCATTACGCCCCCTTTTTTCATTCTTTTCACTTCATAAACCCTGTTTGCAAATAACATTATTCTTTCTGCACCATTTCTTTAACATGTCCAACACCACTATTCTACACCAATACATATTATTATCATTTGATAATTCATAAAAATGATGAAACCGATATAAATATCTATATCTATATATATTTATATATATATATATATATATATATATATAATGGAGGAAGTGTGGTAAGGAACCGGGTGGCCCATAACGCACCAGTGTTCTCGATACTTTGGGACTTTGGGTAGTAGAGTGGGTAATAGGAAAAGGTTCAGGGCCCCGACGGCAGAGCTCAAGCCGTTTCTAAGGTTATTTGTGTAGTCCAGAAATAGCCGTCGAAATGGCTTGAGCTCTGCCGTCGGGATCCTGAACCTTTTCCTATATAAATGTATATACATATATATATATATATATATATATATTTATTTATTATGTAATAAAGAACATAAGATAATTATTTCATTTACCAGGGGTTTCTTGAAGATATATGTATCTATCTTCAGTCGTCAGGTTCTGACGATAGATACCTGACGACTAAAGATAGATACATCTATCTTCAAGAAACCACTGGTAAATGAAATAATTATCTTATGTTGTTTATTAAATAACTAATAACCTCTGTTGCCTACATAGAGCACACTTTTTCCTGTACTTTTCCGACGGGAATACTTCATTTACACACACACATATATATATAAAAGATAAAATGAATTCTAGATTTACTTACGTCTGTCTGTATTCTGGGCTTACATCTTTTGGATTTCGTAATAAATAAAGAACACAGCCATAGATAGTGGTTCAAGAAATTTCCATTACGCATTATTTTAGGAATATAGGGTCCACTAAATTTAGATTACCTTGGTACCCACTATAGCACAAAGGAATTCCATCTCTTCTTCTCACTTAAGTTTTGGAAATCATAATTCTGTGAAATTGGTTTTACAACTTCTCTTTCCTATATTTTTACCCATGTGGTATATAAAAAACTTTATATATATATATATGTGTGTGTGTGTGCGCGCGTGTGTGTGTGTGCGTGTGTGTGTGTGTGTATAAAGTTGCCTCCTCTGATTTGTTTGTTTCATTTATTAACAACTCTCTCTCTTTTTCCCTCTCTCCCTCTCTAGGTGTGTGTGTGTGCATATATTCATATATATATATATATGTGTGTGTGTGTGCGTATATGAATGTGTGTGTGTGTGTGTGTGTGTGTATGTGTGCGTGTGTGTGTGTGTGTGTGTGTGTGTGTGTGTGTGTGTGTGTGTGTGCAATTATGTATGTACGTATCTGTGTCGCTCACGTGATTATTACAACATCTCTTCATAATGTATCACTACACTAAACAATATACTCTTTAAGCTATATATTGTATTTTAATGATAATCTCTATATATAAAAGTGAGGACGTGTGTGTATATGTCTGTACACACATAACTTCTACAGCTTGCAACCGATTTTCTTCAAATTTGGAATAAACGTGCGTTATGTTCCCAGGGTTCTTTTTCGCCTCATATAATGTTCAGGTTTTTGTCTAATGGAGCCCCTAGATAAATATTGATTGCTTGGTTGCACGAAAACTACACACACACATATATATATACATACATATACATCTAAAGAGAGTGAGGAAGAGGTAGAGAGAGAGTGAATAGGCCGTTATACAGAGAGAGGTACAAGATATTCAGATAGATAGATAGAGAGAGAGCGCAAGAGAGAAAGCGAGATAGAGAGAATGGTGACGAACGCTAGTTTACACACACACACACACACACACACATATATATATATATATATATATATATATATATATATATATATATATGTGTGTGTGTGTGTGTGTGTGTGTAAATTAGCGTTCGTTACGATTTTTTCTCTAGAGAGAGAGATCTGCGCGTTCTTGATTGTTCTCCATTCTGTAGAGAAGGAGAGAGAGGGGGTATGAGAGAGAGAGAGAGAGAGAGAGAGAGAGAGAGAGAGAGAGAGAGAGAGAGAGAGAGAGAGAGAGACGGTATGAGAAAAAAGGGAGAGAGGGGTTGTGAAAGAAAGAAAGAAAGACTGAGGGGCATTGGGGAGGGGAGAAATGATAGCAGCGTTGGATAACTTTAACTTTTATTTATTTATTCTTTACACACTGTTCAACTACCCCCTTTCCTCAACCTTACATCTCTTTCTCTCTCTCTCTCTTTCACACAAGACGTACTGTGACTCTGTGTGTGTGTGTTGTGTGTGTCCGGGGAAGTTACAATGTCCACACACACACACACAAACATGCATTCTCTCTCTATATATATTATAAGAACAGATTACAGTTTAAGCTGCTTTCGCCCTTAACGGATGTTCTGAAACTACCTAAATAAATCAATCTGTGGACGCAGAAGTAAATATTTCGGGAACGTTACAACCGAAGGAAAACAGGGAGACGTTACTTTGATTAGTGAAGTCGTTGCCTGGCAATCAACGGAAAAAAGGCGAAGATAATACGTCGTTATGTGGACGATGAGAACAATTTCATGCAAAGACAAGACCACGTTTATCGTATAAATTGAGTCGTAGACTAATATTCTATTTAGGAAACCGAATGATTCTCAGCTCCGGAGTTTAAGAATGATGTAAATAAAGTTGTAATATGAAAATGCCAGAGGTTATTAAAATAGTAAAAGTAAATAATATTTAAGATTTAGGCCAGTATATACGTATGCACCGATGATACATACACATACATATGCACACACAAATACACACACAAACACGCGCGTTTGTGTGTAAACCTTACGCATTTCTACAGTATGCAACCGATTTTTACTAAACTTAAAACATAGGTTACTTATGTACTCTGGATGGTCATGGGCCCTTTCATTTTTCCAGATATTGACTATAAGGTCCTCCGGGGGCAGATAACCCCCTATAACCGTTTCCTGCAATGCAATGCAATAAAACCTCATCATTTCTGGAGTTCGCAACCGATTTTCATCGAACTTGACACATGGGCTACGTATGTTCTACAGATGAATTTGAACACTCAGAAGTGGCACACATTGAGTAGGGGACCCCTGGGGGCAGGAATGCAAATTTCGAGGAAATTGGATGGATTATCTTTAAGTAAGGCGTCAAAAAAACCAAAAGATGCCTTTAAAATGTGGTTTTTCACCTAATGAGGGGCTTAGGGCAAAAAAAGTGAAACTTTTTTTAGCCCATTGAACTTCGAGAAATATATGTATCACATGTGTAAAGTTTGAATAAAATCAGTCGGGGACTTCTCGAGTTTTAGTGATTTACAAAGGACAGACAGACAGACATCTGTTTTATATAGAGAGAGAAATATTTATCCTTATCGATCCCTCCTTGGATTTTAGTCTTCAAATATATTATTATTAGTATATATATATATACATATATACATATATACATACATACTTGTGTATATCTATATATGTATAACGAAGGAAGTGTGGTAAGGAACCAGATGAACCATAACGCAGTACTCAATACTTAAGGTAGTAGAGTGGGTATATACATACATAGATACTTGTATATATATATATATATAAATATATATATATATATATATATTTATATATATATACTTGTATGTGTATATATATATATGTGTGTGTGGGCATATTTGTATATATATATGTATATATACACACACTAACACGAAATAAAATATCCGATACAATATAATACAATATCCTTCTTTTCTATGTTATTACATATTTTAGTCCAAATAGCTTCAAACCAGTCCTCGTTCGTTAGTTGTCCTAGAATTAACATTTTCTATTTCTATCGCACGACAAAACGTATATTAAGTCCAAGTAGAAAGCAAAAAAAAGAAGAAGAAAGGAAATCCGTTTTGGAAACGCTCGCAGATATATCGCCCCAGTCTTCTAGACAGATCTAGTAGCATTCTTATGAATTCTCCAAAATTTTCTAGATCTAAGATATTTTAAAAGTATTTGGCAGTATCGGTAGAGGGTCGGGCGCCATGCTTTCCAGCATAGTTACGTCCCTTTACGATCTGAGTTCAAATCCCGCCGAAGTTGACTTTGCCTTGCATCCTTACGGGGTCGATAAAATAAAGTACCAGTAATGCACTGGTTGATTGCTGGCCTTGTGCCTAAAGAAGAAACAATTATTTTATTATATTATGTTTTTATATCAATATCATTTATTATATGTTCCTTTCTACCTGAGGCATGTGATATACAAATGAGATCAAAAATATATTTAAATAAAACCGACATGAATGGCATATATATATATATATGAATGGCATATATATATATATGAATATATATATATATATATATGAATGGCATATATATATATATATATATATATATATATATGAATGTCATATATATATATATGAATGGCATATATATATATATATATGTATACATATGAATGGCATGTATATATATATATATATATATATATATATATATATATATATATATATATATATGAATGGCATGTATATATATATATATATATATATATATTTATATATATCGTTTTTGTATTTCTTTTGCAAGATGACTTATCTAAAAGCGTGTGTTAAAAAAAATGCTGTTATACTTTGAGATAGTCATGCTGCCAATGAAAAAATTCACACCTGTTGAATTTCATTTCAATTTGTTACTGACTCCCAGTTGGTTGGGTTAATAACCGGTTTGTTGTTTATTTATTATCAAAGTTCTTTTGTCACACGTTCTGTGATCTTCTCAGTGATGGATTTGTTAATTCATATCTCTCCTTTGTTCTGTATTACACCATCTTGTTGACACAACACAGACAAAAAAAAAAACACACACAAAAAAAAACACTATAGAAGAAACCAGCCAACTGGAAATTCGTAATAAATTGTAGAGAAATCCAGCAGTTGGATTGTTTTTTTCGTCAGCTTGACACTCTGACGCTCCCAAAGTATAACAATATATATATATATATATATATATATATATATATATATATATATATATATATATATATATATATATATATATATATATATATGGGATAACAAGTTATCGTTATAGGTAATTCAGTTAGAGGTAATCCAGTTAGAGTACTCTGCGGCGTCGTGGATAATTTTAAAGTACGGCTTTGTTTGACTCAACAAGATATTTCCATAATTATGCATCGAGTTCGGTAATTTCTATGCAGGTTACACTTGGCGTAATAAAAGTTAAAGAAAGAATAGTAACATGGTTAGCTGTACAATAAGGGCTTTATTTAAAGTACTGACAATTCTTTCGTTGATCAGGTGTGTCTAGAGTTCGCTAATCGCTTGAGGTTGCCTCAATCGATCTCCAATACCTTGTTTACTACTGGTGTATATATATATATATATATATATATATATATATAGGAAAAAGTATGATCCCGACGGCAGAGCTCAAGCCGTTTCGACGGCTATTTCTTGTACTTTGGTGCTTTATGGTCTATCTGGTTCCTTATCACATTTCCTTCGTATATATAAGGTAAACAGATATAACAATACACTCGGTACAGTATATGGAAGGTATATGTTAGGTTAACGCTTGAAATAGCAGAAAGAGGGTCTTTATGTTTCGGACGCTAGTTCTTCGTCAGAAGAAAGAATGAAAAATTGTGTGTGTATATATATATATATATATATATATATATATATATATATATATATATATATATATATATATATTATGTTATAGGAAATCCATAAACTTGAACTTGTAGAGTCTTGTTTTGCAGTTCACAATTAATATCGCAAGCATGCATCCAATTATTACACCAGTTATAATAAATACTGGTTTATTATGAATAGATACAGTCGATAGAATTCCGTTCCGGCAACCTCTCAGTGCACAGCTGCCAATTTCCATCTCTTCTTGTAAATTCTGATTCGGGAGTTACATTATTCCAATACTGCTAGGCAGCATGTTTGAACAATGTGGTATACTTCTTCATTTAGTATTCTGTTCACATTTGAGTAGAAAATAATGTGTATTATGGCGTGATAAATATATCTTGTTTTAGTGCTGGCATTTATTGATTATATCTAGTTTAATGGTTAAGTACTTTGCGTATTTTACATAGGATCTAAAAGCACTGAAGCAGTGTACAATTTATGTATATATGTATATTTGTGGTATTCATATATTGTGCACTTAGTTCTTCATATAATAATCGGGTGTTGAACTTGTCTTCATAGACTCCTTTGTGTAATGTTGCGTATCTGATATAATAGTGACATTTCTTTTGTGTTCCTTTTCGTAGATAGATCAGTGACTTATGTAAAGTGTCATGTAGCTATCAACACACACACAGACACACACACACACATATATATATATATATATATATATATATATATATATATATATATATATATATATATATATATATATACATATATATATATATATATATATATATAATAACTAGAGATTGATTAACATATAAATATACATGAATAATCACAGGAGATAATTTTTACAAGTGTGTAACCACACATAGCTAGGTAGGTAACTAAATAAAGTTGACCAGAACTTCAAAAATAGATACCTTATAATATGATTAATCTATATATATATATATATAATTAAAGAAATATATTTCACCAATTAATCAGATGGTAAACCACAGAAGTGGAGACTTGGATTTTCAACAAGGAAAAAGTTCCAGCAATCCGTGTTTACACTTCAAGTTCAAATCAGCGACTGGCCAGCACGTGTTGTATTTACTAGAAATACACACATCATACTAGCTTCGTCACAGTGGCATGAATAGGGTTATCGACAACTAGAAACAGCAGTCGAGTCCTTTCAACTGAGTTTGCTCTACAATTAAGGAGCCGTATTTATATATCTATATCCAAAATTAAGATAAATTAAATGAATTTAATCTAAATCAAAGTTATGGGTGTCATGCCAGAATGACATGCGCCATATCACCCGCAAAATAAGCTCTAAGATTCTAACGAGAAGGTCCGAGCATTTTATAATAACTAGAGATTGATTAACATATAAATAAACATGAATAATCACAGGAGATAATTTTTACAAGTGTGTAACCACACATAGCTCGGTAGGTAACTAAATAAAGTTGACCAGAACTTCAAAAATAGATACCTTATAATATGATTAATCTTCCCTGTATATATTCCATTAAAGAAATATATTTCACCAATTAATCAGATGGTAAACCACAGAAGTGGAGACTTGGATTTTCAACAAGGAAGAAGTTCCAGCAATCCGTGTTTACACTTCAAGTTCAAATCAGCGACTGGCCAGCACGTGTTGTATTTACTAGAAATACACACATCATACTAACTTTGTCCCAGTGGCGTAAATAGGGTTATCGACAACTAGAAACAGCAATCGAGTCCTTTCAACAGAGTTACCTCTACAATTAAGGAGCCGTATTTATATATCTATATCCAAAATTAAGATAAATCAAATGAATTTAATCTAAATCAAAATTATGGGTGTCATGCCAGAAAGACATGCGCCATATCACCCGCAAAATAAGCTCTAAGATTCTAACGAGTAGGTCCGAGCATTTTATAATAACTAGAGATTGATTAACAAATAATGATGTCTAGTAAATACAACACGTGCTGGTCAGTCACTGATTTGAACTTGAAGTGTAAACTCGGATTGCTGGAACTTCTTCCTTGTTGAAAATCCAAGTCTCCACTTCTGTGGTTTACCATCTGTTTAATTGGTGAAATATATTTCTTTAATGGAATATACACAGGGAAGTTTAATCATATTATAAGGTATCTATTTTTGAAGTTCTGGTCAACTTTATTTAGTTACCTACCTAGCTATGTGTGGTTACACACTTGTAAAAATTATCTCCTGTGATTATTTATGTTTATTTATATGTTAATCAATCTCTAGTTATTATAAAATGCTCGGACCTTCTCGTTAGAATCTTAGAGCTTATTTTGCGGGTGATATGGCGCATGTCATTCTGGCATGACACCCATGATTTTGATTTAGATTAAATTCATTTGATTTATCGTAATTCTGGATATAGATATATATATATATATATATATACATACAGTTTCCCCCCGCCCCAAACGTATACGCAGCTTGATTGATTGTACAGACTATTTATTAGACGTCAGATGCAATAGAACATAACTTCAATTAAATGCCTCACCCGATCTAAGTGAAATAGCATAGATTAGTAAATATATATGTAATTATCTGGAAAGACATAAACAGCCACTATGATAATATAGCAAGCCCTAGTCAGTTTACATATGTAATTGTAATAATATATATACACATATATATATACACGCATATACATACACATATACATGTATATATATACACACATATATATATATATACATATATACATACATATATATATGTGTGTGTGTATATATATATATAAATATATATATATACATATAAATACACATATATATATATATTTTTTTATTTTTTTTATTTTATAGAAGGAGCTTCTACAGGACTAGTACTGTTTCATTCAGATGAAATCTTCAGGAAGCTGGGTGTCATATTAAGTTCTGGTATTTATACATTTAGGTAGAAGCTCCTTCTATAAAATAAAAAAAATGTTACTCTGCCATGTATTGAGTACCTTACTTACTGTGGTTATCCCCGACTCAACCCGGGACCTACGTATATATATATATAAATTCAAAGGGGTATATATATATATATAATTAGACATAGTCACAGATACATATATGAGTTTGGCTACCTTTCACGGTGTGGCTCGATGAAGAATTAATTAAGCAAATAATCATTAATCAGACCTATATATATAATTGCAAGTCTGAAGAACTACGAGATAAGATATATACAGTATTTCCTCTCATAGTCCGTATAAATTAACCACATAAAAAATCATTTAAACGAGGCCATAAGTTTAAAATGTAATTATGAAGAAATAATAGACAAATGATATAGACTATCTACAGACAAAATATTGTGTACCTAACTCCGTGTAGTTAATGATCTGTCTAGTCAATTTCCACGGGCTAAAAGAAATAATTAGATACATATCATATGGCTGTGCATCGCGGAAAATAGTATGTATCATTTATCTATTATTTCTTCAAAATTACATTTTAAAATTATGGCCTCGTTTAAATGATTTTTTATGTGGTTAATTTATACGGACTAGGAGAGGAAATATTGTATATATCTTATCTCATAGTTCTTCAGACTTGCAATTTTATATATAGGTCTGATTGATGATTATTTGCTTAATTAATTCTTAATCGAGCCACACCGTGAAAGGTAGCCAAGCTCATACATGTATGTGTGACTATGTCTAATGATATATATATATATATATATATAAATATATATATATATATATATATATATATATATATATATATATATATATATATATATATATATATATATATATATATATATATACACTTTTGAATATATATATATATATATACACTTTTGAATATATATATATATATACACTTTTGAATATATATATATATATATATATATATATATACACTTTTGAATATATATATATATATATATATATATATACCCTTTTGAATATATATATACCCTTTTGAATATATATATATATATATACACTTTTGAATATATATATATATATATATATGTAGGAGGTGAGTTTTATTGTAGTACAATAAAGCAATGCAGATATCGGATAAGAAGCACTCTACAGTTTGTAGGACAGGAGTATGCATAATATAAGATCAAAAGATGGTTAAAGGAGTTCCATATATTTTATTATGCGCATTTCAAAAACAAATGAAGCGGGAGAACATGATATGAAGGCTGAGGAACACTTGTGGATGGTGCAGTTTTAAATCAACATAGCCTTCTTAGCCTTCATATCATGTTCTCCTGTTTTATCTGATGAAAACACAAATATTATTGCATGATGATGTTTGTTTTTGAAATGCGCATAATAAAATACATGGAACTCCTTTAACCATCTTTTGATCTTATATTATATATATATATATATATATATATATGTATGTATGTATGTATGTATGTATTTGAAGCTTTTATAGTGACCAAAGGCACTACACAAAGCCAGTCCACTCTCTTAACCAAGATGATATTTACCAAATAGAAGAACAAGTCAACATCATTGGATACCATCAGAGTTGCAGGTGTTATATCAGAGTTTTCCTTCTCCTAGAATTCTGCCTTGACAAAGGCTAAGGGGTCATCTCTCCCGGTGATTTTGGATAGCCATTGACTCTTATGAGCTCCTTTGCCCTTTGACAGGTTTTGTTTTTAGTCCTGCAGGATGTCCAAAGTCACCCTCCTCATCAAGAAACCTAGATGGGGTTGCCAGTTTAGTCGCCAACGACCCGACCCGGCACACGCATTGCTTTATATCTGGAGATTTCTCTGCACTTGTCACATGGGACCAGCACTATGTGTCAATAACTGTCACAGGTGTAGTGTTTGTACCAGAGTTTTCAAGTCACTGGCTGGACTAAAAAGTCACACTCGTTCAGCGCATCGGTAGGGGTTCTCCTACATGGATATAAAGTAGTGGCCGTACTCAAAAACGAGTTGGCAGCCACCATGTATGTATGTACGTATGTATGTATGATATGCAGCACATTTTGAATGCATTTTCTGACGCTTGTACTGCCCTACGTTTGACTGTCAGTCTCAAGAAAACCGTCGTCATGTACCAACATGCCCCTGGTAAGCAGTACAGTGAACCAAATATCTATGTGTATGGTAAACGACTTGGAGTGGTTGATCAGTTTGTCTACCTGGGAAGCACTGTCAATCGATACACCAACCTTGATAGTGAAATCTCACTTAGGATTAGGAAAGCAAGTGATGCTTTCGGAAAGCTAGAAAGGCGACTCTGGGGTCGGCGAAACATATGCAAGAAGACAAAGGTAAAGGTGTACAAGGCATGTGTGTTCTCTTCTCTACTTTATGCCTGCGAGACCTGTGTCACATATCGACACCACCTTAAGCAATTGGAGCGTTTCCCTCAGATGTGTCTCAGACGGATCCATGGCGTTCACTGGAGGGACCACATCAGTGATATCGAGATTTTGGAAAGCTCTATGTGTGACAGTATAGAAGCTCTTGTGCTTAAGCAACGTCTCCGTTGGAGTGATCACCTTGCCAGGATGAAGGATTCTAGAATACCAAAACAACTCTTTTATGGAGAGTTAGTTAAAGGAAAAAGACCGCCACATAAACCAAAAAAGAGGTATAAGGATTCCTTGAAAGCCTCTTTGAAAGGCGCTAACATCTCTGCAGATACATGGGAAAATATTGCTGCTGATCGTAATAAATGGAGAAAGACTGTATATGAGGGAAAAGTTGCCTTTGAGGCATCTCGAATCGCATACGAGAAAGTAAAGCGGGATGTGAGGAAGGGCATTGCTGTTGCACTTCCAGACGGAGAGGCTCCTCCTATGGTTCTGACATGCAGCGTCTGTGCGAGACGCTGCCTAAGCGAAGCTGGACTCGAAAGTCATCTTCGCAGTCATAAAGTAAGACCAGTGGTTGACTACCAGGCTGCTGTTGGAGATGCTACTCGTAGAGAATGTAAATCAGCAGGAGGGCTCAAACGACATGCAAAAGTACATGAACTCCAACCACAGCCGGCTATTCCCAGTGAATGTTTTGGTTGCCGACTCTGTGCAAGACATTTTAGATCATTGGCTGGTGTAAAAAGCCACATTCGATCGCAGCGCTGTTAGTTGCTATCGTGTGTGTGTGTGTATAGATATGTTTGTGTGTGTGCGTGTGTGTATATATATATATATAGATATATATATGTATATTATTATTGTTGTTGTTGTTGTTGTTGTTGTTAATATATATGTATGTATATATATATATATATATATATATTTATATGTGTGTGTATATATTTTTTTTCTCGTGCAATGGTCATACTCTATAGCGAGGGGGTAGCCATCATGTATGTATGTATGTATGTAAATATGTATACATATGTGTGTACATATATACACGTATATATGTATGTGTGTATATGCGTGTATATATATGTGTATATATATATTATTACAATTACATATGTAAACTGACTAGAGCTTGCTATATTATCATAGTGGCTGTTTATGTCTTTCCAGATAATTACATATATATTTACTAATCTATGCTATTTCACTTAGATCGGGTGGGGCATTTAATTGAAATTATGTTCTATTGCATCTGACGTCTTATATATGATGTGTTAGTTGGAGATAACATCGAATCATGTTTAAACATTAGGTTCTCGCATATTAAATAAAGATATTTAGTTATTTTATATTTGACTATTGATATTAATAGGTGTGTGTGAATGTATTGCTTGTCTATTGTTTTTCGTGTTATCACCAGACGAGATTATGTTGTACATTTTTTATATATTTCGCAGACTTCAGTAGATTTATTAGATAATGGAAACATTTAACACGACAACAAATACTGCAAAACATTTTGTCCGACACTCTACCGATTCCGCCAGTGCACAACCTTAAAATAATTGTTTCTACTTTTGGTACAAGGTCAGCAATTATCCCAGTGCAGTACCAGTAATGCACTGAGATTATTACTGGCCTTGTGCCGAAAGTAGAAACAATTATTTTAAGGTTGTGCACTGGCGGAATCGGTAGAGTGTCGGACAAAATGTTTTGCAGTATTTAGTTATGGCTCTTTACGTTCAGAGTTGAAATCCCGCTATGGTTAACTTTGCCTTCCATCCTTAATGTTTCGATGAAATAAAGTACCAGTAACACCCTTCAAATTGCTGGCCTTGTACCAAATGTAGAAACAATTATTTTAATTGTTTTGGATGTAGGAATTCTGTTTATGTGGGAGAATCGAGCGGCGTTTAGAAAACTTTTATTTTGCTTTCAAATGATTCGGAGTGTTCAAGATCTTTAAAGCATATTGGCCAATAATATATTCTTATGCCAAACATAATTGTTTCTACTCTTTTGGCACAAGGCCAGCAAAAACACCAGTGCATTACTGGTACTTTATTTTATCGACCCCGTAAGGATGAAAGGCAAAGTTAACCTCGGCGGGATTTGAACTCAGAATGGCAAGGGCCGTAACTCTATGCGTCAAAGCATGGCGTCCGACCCTATACCGATACTGCCACTCCACCGCCAAACATAATGAGAGTTCATATGACACATTTTCTTGTGACCGGAAAAATGCTTTCTTCTTCATTCACTTAATAACATATAACATTCTTTTTAACTGCTTTATGTAATAATCGTTGGCAAATATGTGTATGTTCCTTAAGGAGAGTGTTGAATCATGTTGTCCCATTGTCTAGAGAATATTAAATTTAGTAGTGGAAATGTTCCTTTATCTAGGAGAAATATAGAATAATTTGTAAACATTTTCACACACAATAATGACAAGAGCCCTTATATAGTATAGCGTAAAAATATTGATTATTGTACAATAACGTTTTCATGATGAATGGAAATTACTTCAGATGAATGAAATCCAACTGAAGCTTTTACAATTAATGTCTTCTTTATATGTAGCAAAATTTTATCAAGTTCCTTATGGGTATTCTAAAGCAAATTCAATCAATAAGTGTATAACGCCACAACGACAAAACACGGCTTTTGAATAACCGACAGAAATTTTAATAGCAGCTTCTACAAACACACTTCATGTTTGCGAAACAAAGAAAAAGGGATAATCAGAATACTTTCCGCAAAATATTGAATTTGAATGACATAGGAGTTAATTTTATCGTTGCTTATCATATACTCAAGTAAATCATACTAGACTTTACCGATTTCAAAGTTTTAACTAATGGATCGCAAAAAAGATTTAACCTGTTTCAAATTAACATAAAACCTTAGATTCCTTAAATGAGACGTCTGTAATATCGAGGAAATGCAAACGTATTAACAAGGTCTTCCTACTTAACTTCAATTGAACTTTTGCACTCGACTAATCCCTAATAGCTTACTGTTGACCTGGCCAGTAATATTGCATGATGATGTTGTCGGATGTGATGTGTGACGAAGCATGACACTTGAATTACAAGTAAAACTGATATTTGCCAGTTGAGTGGACATAACAGCTTAACCACATAGCCATGCAGGTTTACAACACCGTGTATAAACACGTGTGTATGAAGTCTTATGGACAAAGAGTATTATTCTTTGAAATTTCATTTAAGTTAAAGATACATCACAAAATGTCTATTACGACAGCACTAATGATTATGATGTTATGTGTAATACTTATGATAATATTCTGAAAATATTGCTTCACCTTTTTATACAACTAACGTGAAGTATACAAGTAATTATGTTGATAATATAAAAGACAATTGTAATAAGACTATAAATTATATTCAGCATATATATGTGTTTCATGTATCCACCGTCTAATTATCAATTTAGCTTCATTTTTTTAACTTTCATATATGTTTCATTTTCTCGAAATGTCAAAACAAATATTCAAAGCTTTTATCTTTTGCGTTGTTTATTCTTTTTTCAGAGGTCTGAAATTGTCATTTTCCTGTTAAGGATTTTCCTTGAGGTAATCATAATTGACATTTAGAAATGTATTCCATTTACAAAAATATCAATTATAATTATCCGTCCTACGTAGTTAAATCTTCATGTAGCTTTTTAGATTATTTTGTTCAGCAAATAGAGATATTTACAGTTATGTGTATTTTCCTCTTTCTATGGGCTTGTCAATGTTATTAAAATTCATTACATAATATATTTCATAATGTTTTCTATTTTATATTCTGTACAAATGTCGTTATAATTATTATGCTAATTTAAATTAACTATGTTGTTAAAAAATTACCTGTAGAGTTTGCACAACATTCCACTTAGACATATACCATCAGGGAATAACGTCACAAATTTACGTTCTAAAACTGTCTCAGAGCATTATATTGCATTTCAAATATATTTAATTATTAAGATTCCCAACGTAACAGTGAGCGTATAAACTATATAACCACCCCCAACAATTAAATAATTCACTAAAATAGGAGAGACATTAATTGTGTCCACTTATTAAAGGATTTGAATGGAACTACGTCGGTTTCGACGATGAATGATTTTTTTGATTGGTTCAACCGGAGGGATTGATAGTAAAATTAACGTGTAAGTAGTGTCTGAACATACCACAGTCAGGTATACCTTTAACGTAGTTCTCAGATGTGACACATTGTGTGACAGGACTGCTCTTTTGAATTACTCATTTACTCCAGTTGAGTGGACTAGGACAACGTGATATAAATGTCTTGGTCATGAACAAAGAGAACGGTCCAGAACCGAGCACTCTAACCACTGAGATGCCGCGTGCCTTTACTAGTAAAACATAACGCTATGAATGTTTCAGTGTATCACATGTATGTTTTTATACCTGCAGCAACATTTTATCTGTCCTCTAAAGCAGCGGTTTTCAACATTCTTCTATCCATGAATATTTGAATACGGCCATAGATATTTTTTTGCCGACCATCACATTAAATCATGGGACCTACAGGAAGTTTAAACAAATAATTTATAAACAATGTTACATATTTCGACTCACCACAGAAAGTTGGGGTTAAGCTAATTCTTTCAACTACATTAAAGCTCCCTATTCCATTATTATGGTAATTAACATATTACATCATTATAAACCTCTCCCGCTCTCTTCCACGTCATTGTATAGTGTGTATTTTAGATAATGAGAATATTCTCCTTTGCTTTACCGTTTTCTATGTTACTTCTTAGAGTCTCTATCTATCTCTCTATCTGTATGCATATATATATATATATATATATATATATATATATATATATATATATATATATATATATATATATATATATATAGAGAGAGAGAGAGAGAGAGAGAACACAGGAAGGTAATATCCATAGTGGTAGAGCACTCAGTCCATGGGACGAGTTAGGTAGAAGTAGTAACACAACAGTTAGATCACCATACCGAGAAGAATGGTTTCACGCATAAGATGAAACAATTGTTCTCGGTATGGTGAACTAACTCTTGTGTTACTACTTTATATATATATATATATATATATATATATATATATATATATATATATATATATGAAGTAAAAATTAGAAAGAGAATCCGGGACTGCGAAGAAATACCTATGATGGCTAGTAGATCACTGATGATGGATCGTACTGGCTTCTCTTTCTAATTTTTACTTCATATGTATCACAATCGCAACAACACAGCCCGCCATTTTTCATTCAAATATATATATATATATATATATATATATATATGTGTGTATCGAATGTAGAAAAGTAACACATGAGTTGATATGTATAAAAACAAATAGTAGAAAAGAAAAAGATTTTTTCAGTAGATATTGTAGAGATTTTTTCAGTGAAATATCAAAACATTAATTTATTTACAAGACAAAGACCATACCCTCAGTTGCTAATAACAGAGAAGGATGGACTCTCTTCTCTGAATGAATGTGTATGTGAAAATTAATGTTTATTTCCCTTTTTATTATTATTATTATTATTATTATTATTGTTTTTATTTTCTTTCATTATTGTTTATACTATATATGCCAAGTGTCTTCCTGACACCTAGGGCAAATAAATTCACAGTGTGCATTGGTAAGCCAGTTAATACAGCACATTGATTATAATAAAAAAAAACAGTATACATATATACACATGCGCATATGTAAATACAAGAAGGGATATCAATCTTACAGAGATAATGCTCTTCTCAATACGTGTGTAGTACAAGTCAAAACAATTTTTTGCACCTCGTGCAGGGAGGGTAAACCAGGAATCGTCGCAAATTTTGTTCTGTTCCTTTCTTGATCATTCCCAGTCCTCCCACAATCACTGGTATTGTAAGGGCCTTGAGGTGCCACATTTTCTAAATGTAACAAAACGACTTACTAATATAAGTAAACAAATCCACTATCCCGATGTCTCCCAAAAGTAACGGTTGCATTTTGAAAGGGTATGTTAATATTTATTTATAAAACTGGTATATATTGTATTTTGTCTGATGAAAGTATACCATAATTTAACATGGTATCCTTGAAATATGTATAATAAAATAGATATGGTTTTATAAATATAGTTTCCATTTGTTAATATCGTATATTTACTCCAAATACTTGTCGAGTGCTTTATATCTGTTATACAAATATTTGCTTGTTGTATCCCAACAATTTAAATAGAACTTTTGCATATATATATATGTGTGTGTAAATAAATATAGATATATGTATGTATGTATGTATGTATGTATGTATGTATGTATGTATGTATGTATGTATGCATGTATGTATGTATGTATGTATGTATGTATGTATGTATGTATGTATGTATGTATGTATGCGTGTGGGTGTGTGTATGTGTTTACTTACCTGATTTAAAACATTCTCACTAACAGTATCATATATCATTACGTCTAATGCAAAAGTGCGTGTTTTGAAACCTAAGGCAGCGATCAACTGATTCGCAGACATGTTGTCAACAATATGATATTGTTCATTACATTGAAACAAACATTGTAATATGGTGTTACAGGCTGATTGAACAGTTAATGATAGCACTCAGATGGAAATATTGTAGATATGATTGAGAAATTCTGACACATGAAAGATACATACATTTCAGGGAATTTTCAGACATTTCAATAATCTATTACCACCACAACGACGCTCCGTTGGAAATTACACAGGAAAACAAATAGAACATATACGAATAACTTTGAGTAATATACAGTCATGCGTTACAAATTGTATATCATTTGTTAATATTATGCAAATACTACATAATGTGCATATTCTACTTATGACATGTCCATAATATATGCACTATGTAGGCACCATGCCGAACCACATTCATGAACACATGTCAGTGCATATACCAGAGGCATTTGCTGATAAACATGCTGATTTAGATTTCGAAAACAATATAAAAGCCATGTGTATTTGTCCGTAAGGCACTAGAGATGGCTGATGACAAACTACACAAGCAGCGTTTAACATTCGCTACACCCATGTGTCTATATCTATAGCCAATTGGCTAAACACATTGGCTGTTATGATTATGTGAGTGCTTGTGTTTGTGTGAGTGTGTGTGTGTGTATGTGTGATTGTGTAAATAATATTTATATATAATATTTGTGTGAGTGTATATGAGTTCGTGTATTTATTTAGAAAGATACATAGACAATAGAATTACAAACACACATCCATCTATACATACACATATATAAACAGACACACTTAGAAAAAATTATTATTACATACACACACATCTATGTGACGACTGAAGAAGGCGGTGGAGGTGAGAAACTTTACAAGTCCAGCGTTCTAAGAATCGTCACAGCTGTGTGTTTGTATGTTTGTATCACTTGTGTGAACGTGCACGAAGAAACCAAGAAACCAACCAACAAACCTCTCTTTTTTATATTACGTATAGATATTACAATTAGCCGTCATTTTTTACGGCACAGGACCTGCTAATGGTATAATAATACTTTATTAAACTATTTCAACTTATTGTTTAGGTGGAGTATTTGTAGAGTCGTTAGAACTTCCGATGCTTTGAGGTAGTCATACCAAGTCGCTTGGATCTCTGTGTTCAAATCTCACCGAGGATAAATTGCGTTTTTCACCCTTTCAAATGCGATGCAATTGTACCGTTCCAGTACGAAATCTCTGTCTATGACATTCTCTATGTTTCTCACCTGTTTTCAGAGTTGGGGAGATGATGTGCCCTGCCATGATTTAAAGTGCCCATATGGGTCATTTAAAAAGCTGAATTCTGCATCATAATTTTACATCCTTATCTTATATAAGTTTATGATATATTTAAGTAATATTATTGTAATGATATCTAGGAAACTAAAAGACCTGAATATGGAAAGAAAGTTTCCATCTGTCTTTCAGTTGTTGATAATATCTTTCGGTCACTAATCTCAACAGAAGGAGGCAGGTTTTAAATGAAACCCCACAAAACTGGATCAGGTGCCGCAAAGCTTTTCATCCTATTCTTTAATAAATCAACCAACTAACCACCGCAGCAACCCTGAATTTCTGAGAACCGAAGTTAATATTGGTGGAATTTGAAATTAGAATGCCTTCAGCCAAAACATATAACGAGGCACTTAATTCGACGCCTTTTCATTTCTGCTAATTCCAAACAAAGTTAAAATTTTCAAACTATGAAAGAAACAATAAATAAATTTACATAGAAATCTGGAATGTGATGCTAATGATGATATTTATAATTCTGTGCATGAATGTGCTATCGTTATGGATGTTAAAATTTGATACGAGATATTTTGAACTCAGTTGCACGAGATATTTTGAACTCAAGCAAAATTAATCTGCTTGTCAAAATGTCAACACAACTCAGTCTCTACTTGTTTCCGGGGGGGGGGGGGATTAAATTTATTCTATAAAATGATAAATACACAAGAATATTGATCTATTAATCACATCATTTTAAAATGACACGTATGAAGGAATTTTACAATAGCTGATAAATGTATCTTTTCGTCACGTAGATTAACTGAATTTAACAGAAGAATGAACACAAAATATGACACGTCTCTTTTAGAATCATCCTTTAGCGTTTATACAGTGTGCTTCTGAAAAACCTTGCTTAATTCATAAGGAAAATCTTTAAAATGTGGGAGCCATTTTTACCGTATCCTCTGTTTTTATCTCTATAAACGTCATTTTGGTCTTTTTACTTCTTGTTGTGTCCACAAGAGTGACATTTACAAAGCTTGGCTAGATGTGGTCCCGCCAGAGCTAAATATATTGTCTCAGAGAAGGACACATAATGAGAAAAAGCATGTTAGAAGCGATATCAAGGAATAATTTAGCCCAGTGCTAGACTGATATTTCTATCAACCGTAAATGGATGAAAAACAGTTGACAAGGAAAGATTAGAACTCAGAGAGCAGAGAAACGGTACGAATACTGCAAAGCATTCTATGCAACGTACTAACGAATCTGCTAATTCCCCGTCATTATCATAATTACATGCCATTGCCATTGCCCTTGCCATTCTCAGTTCAAATCTCGCCGAGGTTAACTTTGCCTTTCATCCTTACGGGGTCGATAAAATAAAGTACCAGTAATACACTGGGTAATTGCTGGCCTTGTGCCAAAAGTAGAAACAGTTATCATAATTATATAATATATAATATAATGTATTATCATAATATATTATCATAAATATATAATATATAATATAATATATTATCATAAATATATAATTTTTCTACTATTGGCACAAGGCTAGCAATTACCCAGTACATTACAGGTACTTTATTCTATCCACCCCGTAAGGATGAAAGGCAAAGTTAACCTCGCCGCGATTTGAACTCAGAATGGCAAAGTCCGTAACCCTATGCGTCAAAGCATGGCGTCCGACCCTCTACCGATACTGCCAATTCACCGCCCATATATAGTATAAATATATAAGGATGAGAGGTTAACTTTGCATTTCATCCTTACGGGTTAGATAAAATAAAGTACCAGTAATACACTGGGATAATTGCTGACATTGTGCCAACAGTAGAAACAATTATCATAAATATTTAAGGATGAAAGGCAAAGTTAACCTCGACGGGATTTGAACCTTTTACATTCTGAGTTCAAATCCCGCCCAGGTTAACTTTGCCTTTCATCCTTACGGCGTCGATAAAATCAATTACCACTCACGCACTTGTGTCGATTTAAGCGACTTTCCCCTCCCACAAAATTGCTGGCCTTATGCTTATATAAGAAACCATTATCATAAATATACTGGTCTTGTGTCAAAAGTAGGACAATTATCATAAATATCCTTGGTATATATGCCTTCATATACTTTCATATGCATTCATATGTACCACTACTGCTCACGGTTATATATGAATAATAAATATTACAGAGCATATATCCTTTATTCCGTGTGACTCGTTGAAGTTAGAATAAAAATAAAATGAGAAAGAACAGCACCTGTTTATCTTTTTCAATAATTATCTCTTTTGGTTTTGTACAATACTGTTATCATCAATTAATTATAGTCAAAGTATTCCAGAAATTACTACATTACATTAAATATATATATATCACACATCAATCTAAAACCACTTTTCATATGTTGATTTAAAACTGCACTATCCACAAGTGTTTTTTAGCCTTCATATCATGTTCTCCTGTTTTATCTGATGAAAACACAAATATTATTGCATGATGATGTTTGTTTTTGAAATGCGCATAATAAAATACATGGAACTCCTTTAACAATCTTTTGATCTTATATTATGTATACTCCAGTCCTACAAACTGTAGAGTGCTTCTTATCCGATATCTGCATTGCTTTATTGTACTACAATAAAACTCACCTCCTACATTATATGGATATATGTATATATGTATGTACATATGTATATATATGTATATATGTATATATGTATGCATATGTATGTATATGTATGTATATGTGTATATATATGTATATACATATATTAATATACGTTTTAATTTGGTGGTTCCACACTGGGTAGAACTGGTCAGTATGCAATGTTAATCATGGCGTAATATGAATAAATCACACGACGGTATGCAACTCATCCATCTTTGATGTCGAATCATGTTTGTGGTGGTGAAACGGTGTAAATATATGATAAAATGAAATGACAGGATGACAAATATACAAGTGCGGGATATATCAAAGGAAATAAGTGTTTGTGTAATAAATTGTTAGAACTTTCACTAAATTCCGTACCGCCTGCAGCTAAAAAATATCCATATTGGGATAATGAAGCAGCTGCAAATTTAACTATTGTGCAAGTTTGATTGGCATGGGAAAGTATTCGTATATATATTCCAAGTTCTATATCGTGTGAAGACATTAACTGAGGCACGAACGAATACCTAGTTTTGCACTTCATACATACATATAAACACACACTCTCATGCACACAGAGACATCCATATATGCACACACACACACACACACACACACACACACACACACACACATATATATATATATATATATATATATATATATATATATATATATATATATATATATACAGACACAAACAGACATATATAAATATACACACACACACATGCACACATACACCGACACACATATATATACGCACACACACACGCATGCCTGCACACATATATATACAGAGAGAGAGAGAGAGAGAGAGAGAGAGAGAGAGAGAGAGAGAGACAGAGACAGAGAGAGAGAAAGAGAGAGAGAGAGAGTGTGTGTGTGTGTCTGATGGTGAAGTTGGAAATAGCATGGAAAATATATGTTAGGGTCTGTTTTTCTTTTTTTCCTTGTCTTTGATTCGGGACAATTCTTTGAAAAGAGGGACAATTCTTTGAAAAAAAGTTTTGTAATGTATATAAAGTATATAAAGTATTACTGGTTTCGATGTAATTATTAAAATTCATTTTATTAAATGTTGAATATTACAATTAATAAGAACTAGCAGAATGGCCCCGGCGTTGCTCGGGATTCTAAGCATAGATTCATATGTTTGTATCATGAGTTATTGCCAACATAGAAGCTTCGGTTTTTGTCATATGTATTTTCATGTTGTTCCTATTGAAGAACAAAGTGATATTAAAGAGAAAGTCGTGTAAGGCATTGTAAGAAGGTAAAAGCAGGGAGATATATTGTTTCTAAACGTAAGAATATTAAAATGCATCAGACAGACAGACATTCTCTGTTTTATATATATAAATTAATAAGAATTAAAAACTAAAAATTAAAGATTTAAAATTAAGTGTTGGAGTATATATATAGGCATATATACCGAGATCTTAAACTATTTTTAGATTTAGACTTAAGCGTGTAAATATACAATACAATTGTTGTGAAATCTCTACTACATCTGTAGAATGTTGATATTTGTGTCTACTTCGTTCAATTCCGAGCAGCATGGTTTATTTATACCGTTGATACAATGTGATCTCAGTAACCCATTGTCAGCTTTAGCATTAAATAATAGTTTCTTATATAGGCACAAGGCCAGCAATTTGGAGGCAGGGGAAAGTCGATTAAATCGACCCAGATGTGCGACTGGTACTTTATTTTATCGACCTCGTAAGGATGAAAGGCAAAGATAACCTCGGCGGGACTTGAACTTAGACCTAAAGGGCCGTATCTCTATGCTGCAAAGCATGGTGTCCGACTCTCTACCGACACAGCCAATCCACCGCCCTTGGCTATAGCATTAAATAATTATTTCTACTTTTGGCACAAGGCCAGCAATTATCCCAGTGCATTACTGGTACTTTATTTCATCGATCCCGTAAGGATGAAAGGCAAAGTTAACCTCGGCGGGATTTGAACTCAGACCATAAAGGCCCGTAACTCTTTGCTGCAAAGCATAGCGTCCGACCCTCTACCGATACTGCCAATCCACCACTGACGATAAATCGGTCGGCGGGTTTGATCTACCGAACGTCCGACATAGGGATTAACGTGTTATTATTAATGGTGTTCCACAGACTATGTATTGTCAAAGTCTTTAGAAACTCAGATAGAATACTTTGTGATGTTTTCAACGTCTTTCTGCGCTCTAAATTCAAAACTGGCTCGATCAATCATGCTTTTCATAATTTTTAAGTCGATAGAACTAATCCAATACTAGGGTCGATTTGTTTTCCTGCATATCTCTTTCTCAGTTCCTTTCTCATATTATCACTGTCCTTTTCTAGACGAAATCTACTGTGCTCAGATCTGGAGATTGATTGGGATCACTGAGTTTAAAGGTCCAAAGACTCCCATGTCATTACAGCGCCACTGCAACTCCGTCAGGAGTTACGGTTCCATACATGCAAGAAGATGAATATTCCACGGGCGATTGTACTCCCTACCAATTTCCCTCGCCGATTAAGTGTGACAAGTTGGGACCTTTCATTTACAAATGCAATCCATTCGACGAGGGTCAAACAGACAACCTTATTTCACTCATAATTCTTCAGTTTATATGTTATTATTTAAAACTCAATAGTTAACTTTGCCTTTCATCCTTACGGGGTCGATAAAATAAAGTACCAGTAATGTACTGGGTAATTGCTGGCCTTGTGCCTAAAGTAGAAACAATTATTTAAAACTCAATAACAAATGGCAAGACAAACACAGCTCTGAAAAAAGACTCGAAGTTAAGGACATTAGTTCAAGGGAGATCACGCACACATACATACACAAATACACAATTAAACGTATAGGACAAACATGTGATTGAATGACTAAGATGTTTGCTTCATATTTGAAACCGATGGTGTACTTTTTAGTTTGACACATGTGATCACCGCTTAAAATATTGAAGACGAGAGTTATATATTTATCATACAATCCATTCTACGAAGGTTAAACCGTCTACCTCATTTCACTCATAATTCTTCAGTTTATACGATGCTGTAATAATGAGACTTGCCCAAGACATCATACCGTAGGCACGAACTAAGGACATCAATATTGCAAAACATACTTCGTAGACACCCAGTTTTGTTTATATCCAACTATATAAACGCGAATTAATATCGAATAATACCATTTAACAATAAATGTGTGAAGTTGCATACCTTAGTACTTAGGAAATTGGATTCACAATCGTGAGGTTTTAAATGCGATTCCCGTGCCGGGTGGTGCGTTATGTACTTGGGGAAGATGCTTTTTTCACGTTGCTCCTTCTGGGAGGATTTGCAGCCGGGAGATAGTATCAGAAGTTTGAAAGATCGACGGAGACGTTGTTTATTTGGTTCGATCTGACGAGTTCTACCCTACTTGGTTAGCGAATGAGGTCTGACAACTTGTCGTTTGTTCCGGAAAAATAACATTTATATTTACATAATTCATAAACTTTCAAACACAGTTTTATTACTTTTTTTAAATTCTTATTCATCTTCATTTTCCTCGATATTCTTTCCAAATTTTTATTGGTTATTGTATGGCGGTAATCTGTTCCGACTGTTGCGGTAATTTGTTCCTAATTTGCACATTCAGTTCAATTCCCGTTGAGGTCAAGTTTGTCTTTCATCAGTATCGATAAGGATAATGAATCTTTAGCGTTTAGAGAATATGTGTGTGGCGGGGGAGAGTAATCAGTAGAGCGTCGTGCGAAATGATTTACGGTATTTAGTTACAACTTTATAGGTTTTGGGGGAAATGTCGTCCAGGTTAACTATTTCTTTCATTGACATGAAGTCAATAAAATAAAGTACAGTCATGTTCGGGGGGGGGGGGATCAAGATAATTGCCTTTACCCAGCTCAAAATGCCAGACTTTCAGACTATTTTAGAAAGAAATGTCGATTTAATTATTAGAAAAGCAACTAATTATCGCTTATCATTCACACGAAGTTCCCATTAAGAGATAATTGTTTCTACTTTTGGCACAAGGCCAGCAATTACTGGTACTTAATTTTATCGACCCCGTAAGGATGAAAGGCAAAGTTAACCTCGGCGGGATTTGAACTCAGAATGGCAAGGATAATATATGATTAAACCAGCTGCTCTCTACATTCTCGCAATCAACGTTTTACTATAACTATTTTAAGAGTAAAATATATAAATACACGAGCTCATCTGCACCTCGCCACAAGGCTCAAATGTAACATCCATATGATTACAGATATATATCTCTCTTAACATTAATACAAACTATTACTCTATCGTAATCTGATGCGTCATTATCTCTGATATATTTAACCTTAGTCTCCTAGCTGTATACTTCATCGAATACTACGATTAAAAACATGATTTTAATGTGTTATTATTTTTTGATAATGCGACTTTAGACTCGAATAAATCGATTTAAATATATGATTACATGATTTAAATGTTAATTTACATGTACAGAGAGGAAAGATCATCAGGGAAATATGAGAAGATTTCCATTTTTCATGCGACAAAGCGTTTCGTTTGTGATATGTCTTAAATAAGGTAATTTACAACAAGGTAATGAGTTTAGCCTAAAGGTGTTAAATATATCAATCATTCACGACAAACATGTGCCATGTAAAATGAATTCCCTTTACATTACAGGAATTATTATGATGCGTTAGCCGCGGTTTATCGCTTCATATATAAAGGGCTAAACACTTGCTTGAGATGGGTTTCTTCTCTGAAGACCTTCTGCTGTCTAACTCTCCTGGGAGTTGCTTACCACTTGACTGACAACTCCAGATGTGAAGTT
>OZ024751.1:17436421-17438921 GCA_964016885.1 Eledone cirrhosa
GTTTTGTAATGTCTACGCCATTTTTATTTCATTTATTTATTTATTACTTCTTGTCATTGTCTCTGCGCATGCGTTTGCGTATGTGTATAACGTTTGGCGTGTGTGTTTAATATAGAAATTGCTTCTACAGGACTAGAACTCTGTGTATGTATGAAATACAATAGTGAGCTGTAATATCATTTCTTAACAATGATAAAAGATAGATATAACTTTGGCAGTTATATAAAATAACGCAGGGGTGTATGGATCAAATAGCCTTTTTTTATTTTATAAACTGCAATCATTAAAACTGCAATCATAACTCAAAATAATGAACCTTAATATACATAATAGTTTGTATCGTGTTTTAATATTTGCGTCTCATTCTTTCAATTATATTTTATAGCATAATTCCCATCTAATTCTGAGAATCCCCAAACACTATTTTTTTTTTCATTGAGAATCATTCATATTTATCCACAAAATATATGAAATAATATATAAAATTTTATATTCGTTTTTATGTTATATTACAATACATTATTTCTTTGATTTCAGATATTTTCATCTGGAATATTTTCCTTCATCAAGTATGCTACATTTCACCTCAATTATACATCGTACAAAATATTCAGATTGAATTCTCATTGGACATCTGAATTAGGTACCTTTATCACAGACATTGGAGTTTTAAATTGTAAAATAAAACAGAAATTATTAATGATGATGTCGGAAAAGAAGAGAACAGTATTGAAGATGACGTTAGCCATAATGCTTTTAAAGAAAAAGATGCAGAGGTAATCATTCGCCTGCAGGAATATAGAGGCAATTGAAATAAAGTGTAAAAGAGTATTTGAAGCGGTGGATTCTTGATAAATACATACAAAGCAGTAGAGCGGCTAACAGAAAGGATAGCATTATATTCATTTTCATAAAACTATTGTAAATTATCATCTGTGAGAACTTCAATTTAAAATGGAAGCTCATATGAACTTCAGCTACTACAACAAAACCGAACTTGAAGAATACAAACCACCACCAATATATGTACAAATAATATTTGTTATATTCTATGGATTAGTGGTTTTGGTTGCCGTTGGAGGTAACGTTCTGGTTTGTCACATTATTCTGGTGTTCCAAAGGATGCGGACTGCGACAAATCTGTTCTTACTCAATTTGGCTATCAGTGACATACTCATGGCGATACTTTGCATCCCTTTGACTTTTGTTTCTAATGTTATGCTGAACTACTGGCCTTTCGGAAACATCATGTGTCCAATTGTAACTTACATCCAGACTGTATCTGTTTTTCTCAGTGCATTCACACTAGTTGCAATGAGCATGGACCGTTACGTGGCCGTCCTGCATCCTCTTCGACCCAAACTGACCAACACACAAGCCGTCAAAATCATTGCAATCACGTGGGTTTTAGCTATGGCTGCTCCCTTACCTACTGCAATTGTATCTCGCGTTCTCACTGAAACCTCCGATGGAAATGAATCAGATGCCTTCAATGGTTTATGTCAAGAAATCTGGGAGCATGATTACCAACGCTACAGCTACAGTATGGTTATAATGTTCCTTCAGTACTTTATACCACTTATAGTTCTTATATTCACATACGCTCGGATTGGATACATTGTATGGATCAAAAGTCCTCCTGGAGAAGCAGTACGAAATCGCGATGAACGAATGGCAGCCTCGAAACGTAAGGTAAAGAAAACATAACTCTTACTCTTAAAAATCTATGCCAAAATATTTCTATTTGTTTCTTTTCTTTCATATATATATCAGTAGTTATTGATGGCTCTTTTAATGCATGTATTTATAGCAGTCTATCAGTTCATATCATTTAACTTAATTAATGTTTCTTCTACATTGATACAATTAAGTGCATGAGCGTACATGACTGTACATTTAACTGTCAATTTGTATATATGTGAATATAGAGTTGTCTGACTTTATATACATATATACAGTGCTTATGCTTTTCAAAAGTAGAATTGAGATGGATGGTTTGTGTTTCTTCTCGCATTTTCGATTTCTTTTCCTTATACTTATACTTTCACTCGTGTAGGACATCTATTTTTTTTTATTAAAAAAACCTAATTTTCTTTATATATATATATATATGTGTTGTTCTCTCATATCAATAAACATGGACGTATCATAGTTTAATCATTGCTAAACTTCTCTATGCTCATACTCTGATAATAGAGTAGTTTCTCGAACTTTAGGTAATTTATTTGTGTAATTTATTCTGTTTTATCTTAGGTTATCATATAGTCATTGTTTTATCTTAGGTTATGATATAGTCATAGGCGGTGAATTTGTAGAGTTGTTAGAACGTCGGATAGAATGCTTTAAGTTATTCGTTCCGGCTCTCTGCTCACTGAGTTCAAATCTCGCCGAGGTCAACTTTGACTTTCATCCTTTTGAGGTCGTTAAAAAAAGTACCAGTCTTGTACTGGGGTCAATCCTTCCTCTATCTCATTTCCTCTCTCTTACTTTATATCTTTCT
>OZ024751.1:17446421-17461421 GCA_964016885.1 Eledone cirrhosa
TATATTCAAATTCTTAGGCGTTTATTGGTTCACAATTTCCCTGCAGGTAATATATCTAGATATAATAAATCCTTGTCTAGAAACTTCCGGAAATAATAACCATCATTCTTTCCCTTCGGGATTATTTGATTAGTTTAGACATTTATTTCAATTTCAACATAAGAGAATGCCAACCAATATAGAGAGTTTTAAAACATCGGAAAAATTGCGTCATTCCTTTCGGTTCTCTCTGCTATTTGTTCAAAATACGACGCAGTCAATTTTGCTGTTCGCCGTTTCGCAATAAATTACTGGTCCAGTATGTACGTATGTATAGTCCAGTAACTTCTGATAGAATCGTAGAGGCTCCGTATTGAAATATGATGTTTCTTGGGCATTTTAAGGCCGGCGGAAAACAACACTCTCCAGGCCTGAGTGCAGCAGATTTCTTCCAGAGAAAGATTGAAAGTGAGAGAGAGAGAGAGAGAGAGAGAGAGAGAGAGAGAGAGAGAGAGAGAGTAAATGAGAAAGAGATGTAGAGTAAAAATCGAGTCCAGTACTAGACTGGTACGTTTTTATCGACATCGTAAAGATAAAAGGCAATGTTGAGCTCCGCGAGATTTGAACTCAAAGAGCAGAAAACGTGAACGAATACCATAAAGCATTCTGTCCGACGTTCTAACAACTCTGCCAATTTGCCGCCTACACAAATCCAGTAAGGAGGTTAATACTTCCTTTATATCTTTTTTTCACTTCCACTCCATCACACACGTTCTGCCTCTCTCATTCTCTTTCCCTCTCTCTCTCACTCTCCCCCTCTGGCTCTCTCTATTTATCCTTGCCCCCTACACTCTCTCTTTCTGCATCCTTCTAGCTGTATGTCTCTCTATTTATCTATCAATCTATCTTCCTCTCTTTCTCGATCTCTGTCTCTCTTCTCTGGAAGAAGTCGGTCATCTCCAGACCTGGAGAGGAAACGAGCTCCACGAGGTTTAGAAAACCAAAGACAATCTACATGTCACGACGACGCCTTATGATTCCATCTAATCTAATTGCATTTGTATATATCAGGATGGATCCAGTTTTAAACTAGTTACACCATTACTCAACAAAGTATTTGATACATTGGATAGAAGAGTATATGGCTATATAACAAAGAGTCTATATATATATATATGAAGAGTCAGGCTGCGACTCTTTGTTATATAGCCATATACTCTTCTATCCAATGTATCAAATACTTTGTTGAGTAATGGTGTAACTAGTTTTAAACTGGATCCATCCTGATATATATATATATATACAAATGCAATTAGATTAGATGGAATCATATATATATATATATATATATATGATTACATAACATTGTTTTGCTTCTCATTTTTAATATTTTTAATATTTCTCTGCACACAAGCTTCTATATCATACATATAAAAAAAATACTTTACCAATACAACCCCCATAATACTCTTGTTTGCCAGCTTAAAGTGCTTGTATTACATATAACACCCTGCCGCACTATAATCTTATATAAATAAGACACACGTGCATGCCCCAATGTAACTATTGCATACACTAACTACTAACTATCATCTTCCATTATCTTCTTAAAGTGCCAATGTTGTATTTTAACTTTAATCTTGTTTTCGTTTAATATGACTTTAATCTTTGAATGTAAATTGCCATGCTAAAATATTATAATGGATGTCAACCCACTGTGCATCAATATATACATATGTTTCTGTATGTCTCTTGTGTTGGAAAGGTGGTCGGGTCAATAATCTCTAATACTCAGTCGCTTTGAAAAATGAATCATCCAAAGAGTTCAAATATTCATTAACAACTCTCCAGTTGCAAAGTGATTACCACTGAGCTCTTTCTTAAGCAGTCTGAAGAAAAAGAAGTCACTTGGAGCTATGTCTGGAATATAAGGAGGGTGAACGAGTTGATGAAAGCCACATTTTTCAATGCATTCTTGTGCAAGTTTTGCTGTGTGAATTGTCGATTAGAAGCCAAAGTGGCACATTAGGCATCTTCCGCGTTTTCTCCTTACATTCAGTAACCAGTTTACTAAAATAAGAAGCATTGCAGACCATGCCTTTATCCAGAAAATCAGTGCTAATAATTCCCTTCCTAGTCCAGAAAATTGAAAACATGAACTCACATCTATGGCTGGTTCCGCTTCTCATTTTGATAGGAGGTTTTTCATCATATTTTCTCCACTCAGCTGAGGTTCTGCTACTACACAGCTTTCTGTACCCTAAATTAGATATCATAGATACAGCAGAGCCTTTGCTCACCTTTAGTAAACTTGCTAAGTCTTGAATTTTTATCCTCCTGTTGTCACGAATGAATTGTTCACATTGCACTGCTTTTTTGTCTGAAATCTCCGTTGGTCTGCCACTTTTTGTATTATCGTCCTCAACACATGTACGACCATTTTTGAATTGCCGAAGCCAATAATATACTGTTGCCTTTGATGGACAATCATTATTATATACTTTCATCATATCCTTGAGAGTTTCCTCAGGTGTTTTTCCAAGTAGAAAGTAGAATTTTATTACACTTCTGTATTCAATTGATGTCATATATTAATTTATGCGCCAACCAATGTAAACAAAATTATGAAGTATTAAAACAAACTTTTCTTTACTAGTATTGAATGTATTTTCAAATAAAATTCGTTTGAATGTTCTAGCTTTTTCTTTTCATACCGAGTATTAGAGATTATTGGCCCGACGGTATATATCTATCTATCTATCTCTCTCTCTCTCTCTATATATATATATATAAATACATACATATATCTATATATATATATATAAATACATACATATAATTATATATGTATATATATATATATAAATGCATACATATATATAAATACATACATATATATATGCATATATATATATATATATATAAATACATACATATATATATATGTATATATATATATAAATACATGCATCCATATATATATAAATATATATCTATGTATATATATATATATATATATATGTATATATGCATACATACATATATAAATACATAGATATATATATATATATACATAAATACATACATATATATTAATTCATCAGGATTTAACAAACATCATGTTCCATATCTATGTATAAAGTGAAGGTCTAGATTCTAGATTCAGCACCCTCAAAGAACAGTTCCTTGGTTTGAATATGAAAATTCTTTTGTATAAATGTTTGGGCAGATTGGAGAGACAGATATTCTTTGTATGCTAGCGGTCTTTTATTAATGGTGTCTTTTATAGTTCCTTTTCCTTTTGTATTTTATTATCATTAACTATCAGAGAGAAATGTATTTTAGACACTTAATTAGAAACTAAATATAGATTACAGAGATTCTCAATGGAAGACGAAATGGATAGGACATGATGAAGGGTGAAAACGGGAATTACATGATATTCAGAATTGACCAGACTTAAATATGAATTAAATGTAAAAGAAACCACAAGAATGACTCAGATCACAAGCCTTAGTATTCTTCTCTTTGAGAGTGGATTATTGAGGATGATAATAATGAAAACTATTGCTATTCATTGTCGCAATTTCTCCGACTTATAGTATTACTAAATGAATTCGTTCGATAATCTTCATATGATTGAATGCTTCCATTTAATATTACCATTAATATTCATTAACGTTAATATTTCCGAGGATAAAAGGGCTGTGGATTGGTAGAATTGTTGGAGCGTCCGATAAAACGTTATTGCACTATTTCTTTTTGGTTGAATAAATTCTGAGTTCGATTCCTGCTGAATTCAACGTTGTCTTTCATCGCTGTTGCGTTGTTAAAATAAAATACCAGTCAAGTACTGATGTTGATTGAACCAACTTTGCACTTCCTGCTAGATTTGCTGGCCTGTACTTAATTGTGAAGGCGTGTGACTTAGTGATTAGAGAGTTGGATTCGTAATCGTGAGGTTGGAGGTTCAATTCGCGGACTGCGTGATGCGTTGTCTTTGAGCAAGACAATTTATTGCACGTTATTCTTTCTGTCAGCGTTGATAGTATCAGCAAGGAAACATTGTTTCCTTGGTCCGATTTGACTAGGTCCACGCCATTCGGCAAACGAATGATGTCTGCGATCTTGTCGATCGATCTTTTGCTTTTCCTCCACTTAAATAAAAAATCAGTATTTCTTGCATTAATCAGTTCTATCCCATCCATATTATTTGGCAGTATCGGTAGAGGGTCGGACGCCATGCTTTCCAGCATAGTTACGTCCCTTTACGATCTGAGTTCAAATCCAACCGAGGTTAACTTTGCCTTTCATCCTTACAGGTTCGATAAAATAAAGTACCACTAATGCACTGGGTGATTGCTGGCCTTGTGCCTAAAGTAGAAACAATTATTTGGCAGTATCGGTAGAAGGTCGGACGCCTTGCTTTGTAGCATAGAGTTACTCCCCTTTACGGTCTGAGTTCAAATCCCGCCGAGGTTAACGTTGCCTTTCATTCTTACAGGGTTGATAAAATAAAATACCAGTAATACACTGGGGTAATTGTTGGCCTTGTGCCAAATGTAGAAATAATTAGTATAACTAGTTTTAGGGGGATGGATGACAGCATAGTTAGATTATCGGAGGAAATGCTTTCCGGTACATATCTTTCAAAAGTCAGTACTAGTCAAATGCGGGAGCCTATTTGATAGAATAGCACCTCGCCCCTATATGGCTTATCCTTTGCTTACATTAGTAACCATTGGTAGTATCGGTGGAGGGTCTGATGCCACACCTTGCAGCATAGAGTTACGCCCTTTACGGTCTGAGTTCAAATCCCGCCCAGTTTAACTATATTTTATTGATCGTATAAGGAGAAAGGCAAAGTACCCGCAATGCACTGGGGTAATTGCTGATCTTGTGCCAAATGTAGAAACAATTATTTATCTGCTTGAATTAGATGAATTGGAAGTATCATCAGTGCATCGAACAAAATTCTTTGCGACATTTTTTCCAGCTCTTTATGTTCTGAGTTGAAACCCTGCAGAGGTCAACTTTGCCTATCCAACTTCTAAGTTCAATAATATATAATTGAATTTCCCCTCTAATCAATATTGTTCGCCTTGTTCCTAAATTAGAATCCATAATATTGGAGGACTTGGCTTCAATATTGTGTATTTTCGCTCACAAGTGACTACCTGTGAGAAGAGGAACCTCTCCTTCCAACGCCAAATTACCCGCAACGAACAACACAAACATCAGCGACCACAGTAAATACAAAATCAGTTGCAGGAGAAAAGGTGGCACCAGCAGCTGCAACAGCGGAAACAAAAGCTGCATCATAAAGTGAGCCAAGGACACCAGATGCAAGACCAGCAATAGCAACAGCAACAGCAACAGCAACACTTATGGATGACATGCCCGTCCCGACTTGGTACAGTTGGATACAAATTGTAGCGAGGGAAACAATTGGCAAAAAAGGACGAAAAAGGAAAATACCTTCTGAATTCCCCCCACAAAAATGGGGGCATAAAAAAGATAAAGTCATAATGCACACATCACCAATACAAACCTCCCACCAGCAGCAACAACAACATCATTATCACCAGCTAATAGATAGAAGAACATGAAGAAGCCTCGAAAAGCTGCTCAGGTAGTTCTAATTGTCTGACACATGGTGACTGGATTTCTCGAACGTGCCATTGTGAACATGATCAGAACGCATAGGGCCATCCAAATCGTGTCTAATTAAGGTATTCTTTACGGGAGTAAATAAGACTAGCACAGGTTGTCCACAATTCAAAATATCCAACTTCATAGTATACACATTTGTGATATATATAGTCGACTCAGATAGGCTTCATAGACGGGAACCCGGTTACTGGAAGCAGAGGGCGTCGTTCCCGGCATGAGAAAGAGACACTGAGATAAAATGACCTACAAATTGGTCTGATAGATTTCTTATTGATGGCGATGTGATTTGAATCTATATAGCGGTGAGGTTATTTGAATCCAAATAGCGGAGAGAGCCGAATCTAACCACGAAAATCATTCTATCCGAAGTTCTAAAGAATCTGCCAGTTCTCGACTCCATTTTCCATAATGTACCCAATATTGTTTTTCTTTCCATTTATAACCATAAAACAGATTTTTTTCATTTAGTTTGCTTCATACAACATTTTCTATATCTAATATTATTTAGGACTGCCATAGGAAAGTCATGCCACCAATACACTTGGATAATTATATATATAACTTATTGAATTCATTCAAAATTTTGGTTAAATTTAACCAATGAAAATTTTACGTAAATGCCAACAGCTGCGGAAAAATGAAATCGTATTAATATATCAAGTAAAAATATATCGATTATTTTCTCTGCTTTGTGTAAATTTTGATTACTTATTTTTATCTGGACGCCATATCTAAAATGAATCTTTTTTTTTTTTTAACGAAAGACATTTTAAAATGTTTTATTCATAATAAATATATTTAATTTTTTTTTTCTAGTAGCTTTATTTTAGTTTTAGTGTATGAAGTTTCTCTGATAAAAAATGACATTTTGTCAGTAATATGATAATCTGAATTAAAACAAATATAAAATATAGTTAATACGATGAAACGTGCAAAACATACAACACAAGTGTGGCGTGGAACAAATTTGAACATTTATTGAATCGTGTCCGTCTGCTGTAATTCACTGATATTTGTTTTATTGAACTGCGCAGCCTGGCAAGGTAGCTAAATGGTATTTAGCACCTGATTGTTTCGCTGGTGTTTGCTGACTTGCCAAACATAGTGTCATGGGTATTTTAGAATATGACAGAGCCCATCATTCCCCATGTCGGAACATAGCCGAATTCTTCTAGAGAAAGAAGAAGTCTTCTAGAGAAAAAAGAAGTCTTCTAGAGAAAGAAGAAGAATCGGTCCTAATATTGGTCTGGCGTTTTATTTATCGACCACAGAAGGATGAAAGGCAAGTTAGACGGAGTACAGTGAGTCAACACAAATAACGAGGAATTTTTAATCCGACACCTATTCACTGCTCTAATGTTAGGTTAGTAAATAATTTAAACTTTTGATCACAATACTTATTCGTATTTCAATGTAGTGAATGGTGTCATTAGGGTTCTAATGATGAGAATCCACGACAGTATTTAAGATGTATTCATAGTTTTCACAGCACTGGGCTATAATAAATAACAATATATGAATCCCCACACACATACACATGCGTGTTGGACAACGGAAGAATCGGATCGTGACTGAGTATTCCACAGACATGTGTACCCTACATTTAACGTAATTCTCAGGGAGATTACCTTGACACTATGTGAAACAAGATGGTCCTGTTATTTACACGTACAACACAATTTTGCCAAATGAGTGTTCTGAAGCAAGGTGAAATAACCTATATATATCTTATCACACCTTTACACCTTTACACATAAACTGACACGTACACACGCACATACATATATACATATGTTATTGCTTACATACATACACACACACTTATATACATATATATACACACACATACATATATATTCACACATATACATACACAAATATATACACACACACACACATATATACATATATATACATACACACATATACATATACACACGCACATATATATATATATACACACACACACACATATATATATATATATACACACACATATATATACACACACATATATATACATACATATATATACACATATACACACGTATATATATACATACACACACACACACATATATACACACACACACATACATATAAATACACATATATATATATATTTCATTATACAAGCATATATATATATGTGTGTGTGTGTGTGTGTGTGTGTGCACATTAATATGATTATATCCTCTAAATTATTTCATATATATATATATATATATATATATATATATATATATATATATATATATATATATATATATGTGTGTGTCTACCATTTCACTTTGCACTCAATGCCTTCAATCTGAAACATATTCTCTAGGGAGGCTTATAACTTTGAGGAAACAAGCAAAGATATTCAGATAAGAAGCTTAAAGTTCTTTCGCTAGTAGCTTCTATGTTTGTTTGTCTTTTTGCTTGTTACTCTTTTCCTCCATTTGTGTGAATGTTTTCAGAGGCAATAAATTGTGTTATGTATAAGGAAAAAGAAGCTATAATGACTTAATTGAGTTAATACTGATAGAATCATATTTAAAGACAAATCTAAAATACTTGCTCTACACGATCAGTGGATTATCTGGATGATCTCATTTGCCCAACTAATGCCAAAACATTAAAAGTTAATTGAAACATTTTAAAGCAAGATAAAATGGCTGATAAAGAATTTTATGTCAGTGATGTATAGTTATAGGCAACAAACTGGCAGAGTTGTCAAAACGACCAACAAAATGCTTTGCAAGCGTTCGTTCCATTTATCTGTGCTCCGATTTCAAGTCAGCTTTGTCTTTCATTCCTTTGTAGGAGACAAATAAACGACCTGTCCAATACTATAGGTTCTCCCTATCTATCTCTTTCTCCGACTCTACCCTCTCTCTAGCTATCTCTTTCTCCCTCTCTACCCTCTTTCTATCTATCTATTTCTCCCCCTTTACCCTCTCACTATATCTATCTCTTTCTCTCCTTCTCTCCCTCTCTACCCTCTCTCTATCTATCTTTTTCGTCCTCTCTCTTTCTTTCTCCTCTCTCTTTCCCTATTTCTCTCTTTCTGTCTCTACCCTCTATTTATCTCTGTCACCCTACTATCTCTCTTTCTCTCTTTTCCTCTCTCTACCCTCTCTCTTGCCCTCTCTTTCTGTCCCTTCTCTCTCTTTCTCGCTCTCTGTCTCTCTACGCCCTCTCACTTTTCCCCCTCTCTCTCTCTCTCTCAAATCTCTCTCTCTCTCTGTCTCTAACCCCCCTGTCTCTCTCTCTAACCCCCCTTTCTCTCTCTACGCCCTCTCTCACTGTTCCCGCTCTCTCTCTCCTCTACTCTCTTTTCTGTGCAAGAAATCGGCTTTCTTTACAATCGGAAAGGAATATTCTGCAGCAGCTTTAAATGCGCAAAGATCCTCACCCTGAATGTATCAAAAGGTCAAGGTCAATTGAATCCAAAAGAGCCTCTTTCCGAATGTGTCAAGAGGTCAAGGTGAATTGAATCAAGTTAGGAAATATAGTTAAAGAACAACTATTATCTCTTTGTGTTTCCACAAGATATATAAAGATATTTAACATGATGCCATACAGTAAAACACCTATGTATCATAATCACCTATGGGGCCGTTAAAAAGTATGTTTTCTTCTACGGTAAAACACAGCCATACATTATATATGTATAATAACATTTTTGCTTTGATAATATCATTTTGCCAAGAAACAGATGGGATATAAATATTACATGTAAGACGTTCGTATGGTTCCCGCGTAGAGGCCAGCTTATACGAGTGAAAAAAATCTCTCACTCTCCCCCTTTCTCTCTCTCTCTCTCTCTCTCTCTCTCTCTCTCTCTCTCTCTCTCTCTCTCTCTCTCTTTCGATATGTATGTATATATATATATATATATATATATATATATATATATATATATATATATATAAGTGTATATATATATATATATACATGAATATATATATACATATGAATCTGTATATATATATAAATGTATATGACTTATGAATGTATATATACATATGAATGTATATATTCTTATGAATATTTACATATATATATATATACATACATAGGCATACATACACAAATATACATATATATGTGTGCGTGTTTATAAAAGAGAGGAAATATATATATGTATATATATATTTATTGTATATATATATATATATTTGTTGTATATATATATATATATATATATATATATATATATATATATATATGTGGGGGGTGGGTGTATACAGAGGGAGTGATGAAGAGGAATAGATAGATATATAGAGAGTAAGATTCATAGACGGATAGGGATATGTACTATTTGCATGCAATAATCCATAAAGAGAATAACTACAAATAATATGTGGCGTTAACGCTATATTCAATACGTTTCCTAAATATTATCAAATATTGTTAGACCATATTTTTTCTTTTCGTGCAGGGAAACAGTGCAATGTCTTTCACACACTTAAATGCATTAATGGATCTGAAAAAATATATTCTATATATTATAAGATCGCAAATATATGATTGATGCCATTGGTAGTTCCTAGAAGATTAAAACGCCTCGTCATATAGAGATTGTCACATTTTTAACTTCCTTGCATCTTGAAGGAAAGTTAATAAGTTGATGTGATTATATATATATATATATATATATTATATATATATATATATATATATATATATATATATATATATATATATATATATATATATATATATATATATATATATATACACTTGGCGATGGTAATATTGTTGTGATATTGCCAGAAAAAATAACAGAACACACTCACTGTTTGGTTGGTGAGTGTGTTCTGCTATTATTTTTGGCAATATTACAACAATATGACCCTCCCCGATTTCATATCAAAAACCTCGCAAAACAAATATATATATATATATATATATACAATATTAAATAAATGGAAAACTATATTTATAAAACCATATTTATTTCATTATATATATTTCGGGGATATCATATTAACAATATGCTATGCCTTCATCAGACAAAATACAATATAAACAGTTTTATAGATAAATATAAACAGTTTTATAGAGTGAACCTCTTCAAATGAAGTTGATGTTTATTACGGTATGTCGAATATATTTATCTATAAAACTGTTTATATTGTATTTTGTCTGATGAAGGCATAGCATATTGTTAATATGATATCCCCGAAATATATATAATGAAATAAATATGGTTTTATAAATATAGTTTTCCATTTATTTAATATTGTAAATATACTCCAAGTATTTGTCGAGTGCTTTTATATCAGTTATAAATATTTACTAGTTGTAACCCAACAATTTTAAATATAACTTTACATATATATATATATATATATATATATATATCAATATTTATATATATTAAGAAAAAAAGATGAAATCGAAAATGCAACTGGACTCTTATTTAAAAAAAATATATATATATTTACCGGTAAAGGAACCAAATAAATATATATATATTTTTTTTTAAATAAGACTCCAGTTGCATTTTCGATTTCATCTTTTTTTCTTTATACTTTCACTCGTGTAGGACACCTCGGTTATTTTTCATTTTGTAAAAAGAACCTCACTTTCTAATATATATATATATATATATATATATATATATATATATATATATATATATATATATATATATATAAACAATTAAGTTAAAAATGTACATCCACATATGTATACTGAAATACTATTATGCATATGAATACACACACGTATACATATGTAGATGTACCGATTTTTTCACTGGTCACTTTACTGTGAGTGTCCAGCTATTCGACCAGTGAAAAACTCGGTACATCTACATATGTATACGTGTGTGTATTCATATGCATACTAGTATTTCAGTATACATATGTGGATGTACATTTTTAACTTAATTGTTTAAGCGTCAGTCATACAAAAGTGAGTTACAAACGAAACGAAATTTAATTTCGTTTCGTTATTTGTTTTTATATATATATATATATATATATATAAGCAAATAATCGCTGCTTTCACCCTTAACGGGATCTTCTGAAGATCCCGTTAAGGGTGAAAGTAGCGATTCTTTATTTAAACTTTAATCTATTATTTTAATAAATATTTTCTCTACGGTTCTTATATATCTGATATATATTTATCCTTATCGAGCCCTCTTTGGATTTTAGTCTTCAAATTTATTATTATTACTATATATATATATACACACACACACATATATATATATATATATATATATATATATATATATATATATATGTAGATAAATCTACCAAGAGTTTACGGTAGTGTCCAATCCGTATGAAGAACTCAATGTAATAACTTTTTTTGTTTAATATAAGGAACTGTTTCATTGTTTTATTCATTATTTTTTTAATATTTTATATATATATATATATATATATATATATATATATATATATATATATATAACAAATAGTTTACATGTCTGATTACTATAAATGTAATCTGATGTTTTCGATTATTAATAATAATGTTCGATTCGTTTGCAATTATGCAAACAGCCTCTTTAAAGCCATGTCATTAGAATGTCACCAGCATTCTTATTCTTGTGTTGGCATTTACATATACATATTTGTGTTAGAATGTTTAACAATGGGTAAAGCCGGTGTTTGGGGTTGGTAGATGATGGTGCAACAAATAAATTAAAGAACTCAACGTTGTACAAATCATGCATCGTAGATGTGGTATCCAGTGGTTGGTGCAGAAATGGGGTAAAGCATTCATTAAAACAACAACAGAAGGCCGGACTGGAAAATTTACTTTAGAATTGTAATTCCGCCAAAACATTATACATATTTCGATGGTCGATCTTTGCCATCCAATTGTGATGCAAGATTGGGCGATTTCATCAGGTGTTATTTGCAGAATTATATAACAGGTTTACGTTGAACCCAAACATAGAATAGAAGATAGATAATTCGATTCGGAGACAGTCTTCTAATTTGGTGTTATATCGACAGGACATGGAATTAACATTCTAAAGTAAATTTTCCAGTCCGGCCTTCTGTTCTCTCTCTCTCTCTCTCTTTCTCTCTCTCTATATATATATATATGTGTGTGGGTGTGCACTGTAATTACACATGCACCCATACATACTGACACACACATATATTTATACATTTATATATATATATATAGAAAGACAGAGAGAGAGGGGGGAGAGAGAAAGAGATAGAGAAAGAGAGAGAGAGAGAAAGGGGGAGAGTAAGAGAAATATGGATTTATCATTTGGGAGGATCATGCTGCAAATAAAAACACACGCTCCGCTTGAGTTTCACTTCAATTTACTATTATTGACCAAGTAAGTATATTTTACGTCGATTAGTTTAATATATATAAGCGTGTATAAGCGTGTATAAGCGTGTATATATATATATCTATCTCTCTCTATATCTATATATAAATGTAACTATGTATGTCTGTGTATATGCATATATATATATACATATAGATATATACATATATATATATATATATACATATAGATATATATACATATATATATACATATATATATATATATACATATATATATATATATATATATACATATATATATTTACATTTATATACACATATACATATATGCATATATATATATATATACATAAATGTACGTAACTATCTATGTATGCGTATATATATGTCTCTCTCTCTCTCTCTATATATATATATATATATATATATATATATATATATACAGAGAGAGAGAGAGAGAGAGAGAGAGAGAGAGAGAGAGAGAGAGAGAGAGAGAGAGAGAGCTTTTTAAATTCTATTTCCGAATTTCCCTGCATCAGAAGTTTATTGAGCTGACAGTAACCATTACCTGTAATGTTGATTTCTATTCTAAATCCAAAGTGAATGGATTCGTCGTTTGGTTCAAGGGTTTATTTTATTGTATCCATGTAGACCAGGAATAACTTATGGAGATTAAATATGAGAAACATGAATACATATATATATATATATATATATATATATATATATATATATATATATAGGAGGTGAGTTTTATTGTAGCACAATAAAGCAATGCAGATATCGGATAAGGAGCACTCTACAGTTTGTAGGACTGGAGTATACATAATATAAGATCAAAAGATGGTTAAAGGAGTTCCATGTATTTTATTATGCGCATTTCAAAAACAAACATCATCATGCAATAATATTTGTGTTTTCATCAGATAAAACAGGAGAACATGATATGAAGGCTAAAAAACACTTGTGGATAGTGCAGTATCCACAAGTGTTTTTTAGTGCACTATCCACAAGTGTTGTTTAGCCTTCATATCATGTTCTCCTGTTTTATCTGATGAAAACACAAATATTATTGCATGATGATGTTTGTTTTTGAAATGCGCATAATAAAATACATGGAACTCCTTTAACCATCTTTTGATCTTATATTATATACATATATATATATATATATATATATATATATATATATATATATATATATATATATATATATATATATATATATAATATATTTAGAAACACACAGATACATGCGGACACACACATATATACATGAATGCATCCGCACCCAACTGTGAGTATATATATATATATATACATATATATATATATATATATATATATATATATATATATATATATATATATATATATATACATATATATATTTATATATATATATATACATATATGTATATATATATACATATATGTAATAATAATAAATTTGAAGACTAAAATCCAAAGAGGGCTCGATAAGGATAAATATATATCAAATATATAAGAACCGTAGAGCAAAAATATACATATATGTATATATATACATACATATATACAAATATACATATATATATATATACATATACATATGTATATATATATACAAATATACATATATATATATATATATATATATATATACACATATATACACACACACACACATATATACTTTGTCTGATTTACTCGTTTTATTTACAATCCTTTAAAATTTATAATGGTATTAGAATGAAATAGTATGGTACAATATTAAATGTTAAGGGTTAATTGAACAAGTACTTTCATGCTTTCGCAATCTTCAGTTTCATAATGTGTGGTGACAGTCGAGTTTGCAATTTTCAACTGTCTTCTATACACAATCATACACACCCGTGTATATTTATCTATCTATATATATACATATATATGTGTATACAAATACACACACATACACATATATATGTATATGTGTGTTTGTATGTATACATATACATATATATATATATAAATGTATGTGTGTGTTTGTGTATATATATATGTCTGTGTATATATATATATATATGTATGTATATGTATCTGTATTTATATATCTTTGTA
>OZ024751.1:17471421-17481421 GCA_964016885.1 Eledone cirrhosa
ATATGTATGTATACGTTCATACATATATGCATATATATATATGTATACTTATATACATATATGCACATATTATACAAAATATATATATATATATATATATATATATATATATATATATATATATATATATATATATATATATATAAGAGAGAGAGAGAGAGATAGTGAGCGAGTGTGAGAGAGAATGGCAGAAATCCAGGAAGATAAATGATTCTACATTTCAATGACATTGTGACGCATGTTAATGGAAGCATAACAGATAATTAATGACCTCTTAACAAATAATGAATAATGAGAATGTAAATGAAATGGAAATGGATGGAGATTTTAAACCATGACATTTATACGATAGAACACCTTTGCCACATCAGTAATTGTACTGTAATCAAGATTTGGTTCATTAAACCTCATTTATTAAAAGAGTCTTGAAGTAATAATAGCATGAATGCTTATGACTTTCCTATTGATATTAACAGATTTACGCTTAAAATCGAAAAGAAATACCATGTTTAAAATACTTTATATAGCATATTTATGTATTTGCTTGTCTATATGCGTCTGTAAGCTTGTCTCCATTTGTTTGTATGGGTGTGTGTGCATGTGCGAATATCTGTAAGCGTGTGCGTGTGTTGCTTCAGCGAATGTCTTTATAATGTTTGACTTTATTACAATAAATATATCATTGTATGTGAAGGTGGATAGCTTATGTTATTTAAGGTATCATGCTCTCAAATGTAAGCTTGTGATTTCGGATCTCAAGCAAGAGGGCTTGTTGTGTCCACGAACAAGACATTTTATCATACCTGGTTCAAGTACGGTCTTGGAAATAAACTTGGAAATAAACTGAATGTACTGGGGTCGGTATGATTGACAATAAAACAACAACATTGAATACGGTGGACCCAGTATGGCCTTAGTCTAATAGCTAAAACTTGTAAAAGAAAATAATTGTTTCTACTTTAGGCACAAGGCCAGCAATTACCCAGTGCATTACTGTAAAAGAAAATAATGTATATATAACAGACTACACAATATAAGGTTTCACGTAGAATTCGAGTAATTTATCTTCTTTTTCTATAAATAATTGTTTCTACCTTTGGCACAAGGCTGCAATTAACCAGTGTATTACTGGTACTTTATTTTATCGACCCCGTAAGGATGACGGGCAAAGTTAACCTCGGCGGGATTTGAACTCAGACCATAAAGGCCGTAACTCATGCGTCAAGGCATGTCGTCCGACTCTCTACCGATACTGCCAAAATATAACGAATCTGAAGATGAAAGAGTGAGGGAAATAATTGAATAAAAGAAAGAACGGTTGAAGGAAAATAACGAAAGAAAATATTGAATGAAATAACTAAAATATAATATTGAACGAATGGCAATATAATTGTTTCTAGTTTTGACACAAGGCCAGCAATTATCAGAGTGTATTACTGGTACTTTATTTTATCGACCCGTAAGGATTAAAAGGCAAAGTTGACCTCGCGGGATTTGAAATGAGATCACAAAGGGCCGTAACACTTTGTTGCGAAGCAGGACGTCTTACCCTCTACCGATACTGTCAATCCACCGTCCTTTTTTTCTATGAATAATATCTGTAGATAACAGAATGGGGCAAGCCAAAATTCTGCAAAGAGAAGCTCTAAAAATGATATGCTGGTTCTTGACTAATAGAATATGGTCCATTAGACGCCGAATAATCTTTTTTATAAGAATTAGATTTTAAACAAATGCATTATATATTTGCTTTGATGTGTAACCATTGTAATATTTACCGATATTATCAAGCTTTCGGCACGAGAGCCAGTTATGAATGTTTCACAGATTTTTTTTTTTAAATGTAGTATAGGAAACATTTTCGTGAACCGTACATGGGGGAAACGAGTAGGCAATCTTCTGAAACTCACACACAGATTGTACCAGTTATACAATGTTGTTTGATGACGTATATTGCCTTACTAGCAATAATTAGTATAGGTCAGTGGTCACGAACCACCTGGTTGAGGACCCGGTCTGGGCTGAGGAACATTTCGTACAGGGCCTTTTTTTCTTTTTTCTTGACTAACGTGGTCTACCTTGTGTTGAGTTCAGTCACGTTTACAGTACACATTAATAATTTTTTCTACTTTTGGCACAAGGCCAGCAATTATCCCAGTGGTACCTTGTTTTCTCGATCTCGTAAGGATGAAAAGCAAAGTTAACCTCGGCGACATTTGAACTCAGATCATAAAGGGCCGTAACTCTTTGTGCAAAGCATGGCGTCCGACCCTCTATCGATACTGAATGATTTCTAGTATATGCACAAGGCCAGTAATTTGGGGCGCGGAGAAAGTCAATTAAATCGACCCCAGTACATTACAGATGTTTTATTTTATCGACCCCGTAAGGATGAAAGGCAAAGTTAACCTCGGTGGAATTTGAACTCAGATCGTAAAGGGATGTAACTCCATGCTGCAAAGCATGGTGTCAGACCATCTACCGATACTGCCAATCCACCAGCCTACAGTATACATTAATAATTGTTTCTACTTTTGGCACAAGGCCAGCAATTAACCAGTGTATTACTGGTACTTTATTTTATCGACCCCGTAAGGATGAAAGGCAAAGTTAACATTGACGGGATTTGAACTCAGACCGTAACAGTTTACATTAATAATAAAATTAAGTAACGTGTACTTATTGCCTATTGTGGTAGAGAGAAAGAACCAATCCCCAGTACTGGATTGGAACTAATGTGATATTGGTCTCTCTATATAAAGATTAGCACAAGCCCTAACTCTTCAAAACCTATTAGGGGTCTACTTAGCATTAATCGTAGCACCGACTCTAAGAACAGTTGATTGTGTTAAGCCTTTAAGCCGTGATTCAGAGCGAGTTGGTTCCGTAGGCTAGAACATCCAGAATACATGAAATTCCAACCGAGCTATGTTTACCGTCACAAACGCCTACGTAATGCTATTATCTATGCGTATTGTGAAAAAATAAACACAGCTTCACTGTTACAGATACCTAAATATGAAATGTTACGCGATGGGTCCCCCTCCCCCCACACACACACATCCCCGGCGGACAGGATGGAGGACGGCAAGGGAGACGCGCTGGAAAAGCCACTCCAACATCGGCGGTGAGATTGATTTCATGTGGAGAGATAGGATCAAGTTAAAAATATATTGCTTCAATGTAATGGGAAAGACACGATTCAGAGGGGACGTGAAGTCTTCTGTTGAGTGAAAGGGGAGATTTGTAGATGTGTTCAAGTTACTATAACAAGGAAAAGGAATAAATAAAGGTTGAGAGTCGGACGCTCTGTTGAGTCTGTCCAACAATGAAGCGAGAGGGAACGACTGACAGCAATTACGATAATGTCATTATGCGAAGATAGTTAAATTAAACGCACTTGTCATCACTAAATCTCAACTTATTAATCCGTTGGTAGACAACGTTTATCCTTCAAATAGTATTATTATTATTATTATTATTATTATTATTATTATTATTATTATTACTACTATTATTATTATTATTATTATTATTATTATTATTATTAGTAGTAGTAGTAGTAGTAGTAGTAGTAGTAGTAGTAGTAGTAGTAATAGCAGTAGTGGTAGTAATAGTAGTAGTAGTTGTAGCAGTAGTAGTGGTAGTAGTAGTAGTAGTAGTAGTAGTAGTAGTAGTAGTAGTAGTAGTAGTAGTAGTAGTAGTAGTAGTAGTAGTAGTTGTAGTAAACTAAATTAATAGCAACAATAACAATATCTATAATCTATATAATAGCCAGTGTGGGCTGGTTACTTGATTGCCGGTCGGCTGGGAGGAAAGACAATGTACAAGAGAGATGGTGGTGAGAAATATAGAGTGTGAGAGACAGAAAGATAAATGAGAGAGAAAGATGAAGGAGAGAGAAAGATAAAGGAGAGAGAAAGATGAAGGAGAGAGAAAGATGAAGGAGAGAGAAAGATAAAGGAGAGAGAAAGATGAAGGAGAGAGAAAGATGCAGGAGAGAGAAAGATAAAGGAGAGAGAAAGCTGAACGAGAGAGAAAGATAAAGGAGAGAGAAAGATGAACGAGAGAGAAAGATGAACGAGAGAGAAAGATGAACGAGGGAGAATGATGAACGATAGAGAAAGATGAACGATAGAGAATGATGAACGAGAGAGAAAGATGAACGAGAGAGAAAGATGAACGAGGGAGAATGATGAACGAGAGAGAAAGATGAACGATAGAGAAAGATGAACGATAGAGAAATATGAACGAGAGAGAAAGATGAACGAGAGAGAAAGATGAACGAGAGAGAAAGATGAACCAGAGAGAAAGATGAAGGAGAGAGAAACATGAATGAGAGAGAAAGATGAACGAGGGAGAAAGATGAAGGAGAGAGAAAGATGAAGGAGAGAGAACGATGAACGAGAGAGAACGATGAACGAGAGAGAAAGATGAACGAGAGAGAAAGATGAACGAGAGAGAAAGATGAACGAGAGAGAAAGATTAATGAGAGAGAAAGATGAACGAGAGAGAAAGATGAATGAGTGAGAAGGATGAACGATAGAGGAAGATGAGCCAGAGAGAGAAAGATGAACGATAGAGAAAGATGAATGAGGGAGAATGATGAATGAGAGAGAAAGATGAACGAGAGAGAAAGATGAACGAGGGAGAAAGATGAAACAGAGAGAAAGATGAACGAGGGAGAAAGATGAACGAGAACGAAAGATGAACGATAGAGAAATATGAACCAGAGAGAAAGATGAACGAGAGAGAAAGATGAACGAGAGAGAAAGATTAACGATACAGAAAGATGAAAGAGAGAGAAAGATGAACGAGACAGAAAGATGAACCAGAGAGAAAGATGAACGAGAGAGAAAGATGAATGAGAGAGAAATATGAACGAGGGAGAATGATGAACGAGGGAGAAAGTTGAACGAGAGAGAAAGATGAACGATAGAGAAAGATGAACCACAGAGAAAGATGAACCACAGAGAAAGATGAACGAGAGAGAAAGATGAACGAGAGAGAAAGATGAACCAGAGAGAAAGATAAACGAGAGAGAAAGATGAATGAGACGGAAAGATGAACCAGAGAGAAAGATAAACGAGAGAGAAAGATGAACGAGAGAGAAAGATGAACGAGAGAGAATGATGCATGAGAGAGAGAGATGAACGAGAGAGAAAGATGAAAGAGAGAGAAATATGAACGAGGGAGAAAGTTGAATGAGAGAGAAAGAGGAACGAGAGAGAATGATGAATGAGAGAGAAAGATGAACGAGAGAGAATGATGAACGAGGGAGAAAGATGAACGAGGGAGAAAGATGAACGAGAGAGAAAGATGAATGAGGGAGAAAGATGAACGAGAGAGAATGATGAACGAGAGAGATATATGAACGAGAGAGAAAGATGAGCGAGAGAGAATGATGAACGAGAGAGAAAGATGAACGAGAGAGATATATGAACGAGAGAGAAAGATGAACGAGAGAGATATATGAACGAGAGAGAAAGATGAACGAGAGAGACATATGAACGAGGGAGAAAGATGAACGAGAGAGATATATGAACGAGGAAGAAAGATCAACGAGAGAGACATATGAACGAGAGAGAAAGATGAACGAGAGAGAAAGATGAACGAGAGAGAAAGATGAACGAGAGAGAAAGATTAACGAGAGAGAAAGATGAATGAGAGAGAAAGATGAACCAGGGAGAAAGATGAACGAGAGAGAAAGATGAACGAGAGAGAATGATGAATGAGAGAGAAAGATGAACGAGAGAGAAAGATGAAAGAGAGAGAAATATGAACGAGGGTGAAAGTTGAATGAGAGAGAAAGAGGAACGAGAGAGAATGATGAATGAGAGAGAAAGATGAACGAGAGAGAATGATGAATGAGAGAGAAAGATGAACGAGAGAGAAAGATGAAAGAGAGAGAAATATGAACGAGGGTGAAAGTTGAATGAGAGAGAAAGAGGAACGAGAGAGAATGATGAATGAGGGAGAAAGATGAACGAGAGGGAAAGATGAATGAGAGAGAAAGATGAACGAGAGAGAATGATGAACGAGAGAGATATATGAACGAGAGAGAAAGATGAACGAGAGAGATATATGAACGAGAGAGAAAGATGAACGAGAGAGATATATGAACGAGAGAGAAAGATGAACGAGAGAGACATATGAACGAGGGAGAAAGATAAACGAGAGAGATATATGAACGAGGGAGAAAGATCAACGAGAGAGAAAGATGAACGAGAGAGAAAGATGAACGAGAGAGAAGGATGAACGAGAGAGAAAGATGAACGAGAGAGAAAGATGAACGAGAGAGAAAGATGAACCAGAGAGAAAGATGAATGAAAGAGAAAGATGAATGAGAGAGAAAGATGAACGAGAGAGAAAGATGAATGAGAGAGAAAGATGAACGAGATAGAAAGATGAACGAGAGAGAAAGATGAACGAGAGAGAAAGATGAACGAGAGAGATATATGAATGAGAGAGAAAGATCAACGAGAGAGAAAGATGAACGAGAGAGAAAGATGAACGAGAGAGAAAGATGAACGAGAGAGAAAGATGAATGCGAGAGAAAGATGAACGAGAGAGAAAGTTGAACGAGAGAGAAAGATGAACGAGGGAGAAAGATGAACGAGAGAGAAAGATGAACGAGAGAGAAAGATGAACGAGGGAGACAGATGAACGAGAGAGAAAGATGAACAAGAGAGAAAGATGAACCAGAGAGAAAGATGAACGAGGGAGAAAGATGAACGGGAGAGAAAGATGAACCAGAGAGAAAGATGAACGAGAGAGAAAGATGAACGAGAGAGAAAGATGAACCAGAGAGAAAGATGAACGATAGAGAAAGATGAACCACAGAGAAAGATGAACCACAGAGAAAGATGAACGAGAGAGAAAGATGAACGAGAGAGAAAGATGAACCAGAGAGAAAGATAAACGAGAGAGAAAGATGAATGAGACGGAAAGATGAACCAGAGAGAAAGATAAACGAGAGAGAAAGATGAACGAGAGAGAAAGATGAACGAGAGAGAATGATGCATGAGAGAGAGAGATGAACGAGAGAGAAAGATGAAAGAGAGAGAAATATGAACGAGGGAGAAAGTTGAATGAGAGAGAAAGAGGAACGAGAGAGAATGATGAATGAGAGAGAAAGATGAACGAGAGAGAATGATGAACGAGGGAGAAAGATGAACGAGGGAGAAAGATGAACGAGAGAGAAAGATGAATGAGGGAGAAAGATGAACGAGAGAGAATGATGAACGAGAGAGATATATGAACGAGAGAGAAAGATGAACGAGAGAGAATGATGAACGAGAGAGAAAGATGAACGAGAGAGATATATGAACGAGAGAGAAAGATGAACGAGAGAGATATATGAACGAGAGAGAAAGATGAACGAGAGAGACATATGAACGAGGGAGAAAGATGAACGAGAGAGATATATGAACGAGGAAGAAAGATCAACGAGAGAGACATATGAACGAGAGAGAAAGATGAACGAGAGAGAAAGATGAACGAGAGAGAAAGATGAACGAGAGAGAAAGATTAACGAGAGAGAAAGATGAATGAGAGAGAAAGATGAACCAGGGAGAAAGATGAACGAGAGAGAAAGATGAACGAGAGAGAATGATGAATGAGAGAGAAAGATGAACGAGAGAGAAAGATGAAAGAGAGAGAAATATGAACGAGGGTGAAAGTTGAATGAGAGAGAAAGAGGAACGAGAGAGAATGATGAATGAGAGAGAAAGATGAACGAGAGAGAATGATGAATGAGAGAGAAAGATGAACGAGAGAGAAAGATGAAAGAGAGAGAAATATGAACGAGGGTGAAAGTTGAATGAGAGAGAAAGAGGAACGAGAGAGAATGATGAATGAGGGAGAAAGATGAACGAGAGGGAAAGATGAATGAGAGAGAAAGATGAACGAGAGAGAATGATGAACGAGAGAGATATATGAACGAGAGAGAAAGATGAACGAGAGAGATATATGAACGAGAGAGAAAGATGAACGAGAGAGATATATGAACGAGAGAGAAAGATGAACGAGAGAGACATATGAACGAGGGAGAAAGATAAACGAGAGAGATATATGAACGAGGGAGAAAGATCAACGAGAGAGAAAGATGAACGAGAGAGAAAGATGAACGAGAGAGAAGGATGAACGAGAGAGAAAGATGAACGAGAGAGAAAGATGAACGAGAGAGAAAGATGAACCAGAGAGAAAGATGAATGAAAGAGAAAGATGAATGAGAGAGAAAGATGAACGAGAGAGAAAGATGAATGAGAGAGAAAGATGAACGAGATAGAAAGATGAACGAGAGAGAAAGATGAACGAGAGAGAAAGATGAACGAGAGAGATATATGAATGAGAGAGAAAGATCAACGAGAGAGAAAGATGAACGAGAGAGAAAGATGAACGAGAGAGAAAGATGAACGAGAGAGAAAGATGAATGCGAGAGAAAGATGAACGAGAGAGAAAGTTGAACGAGAGAGAAAGATGAACGAGGGAGAAAGATGAACGAGAGAGAAAGATGAACGAGAGAGAAAGATGAACGAGGGAGACAGATGAACGAGAGAGAAAGATGAACAAGAGAGAAAGATGAACCAGAGAGAAAGATGAACGAGGGAGAAAGATGAACGGGAGAGAAAGATGAACCAGAGAGAAAGATGAACGAGAGAGAAAGATGAACGAGAGAGAAAGATGAACCAGAGAGAAAGATGAACGATAGAGAAAGATGAACCAGAGAGAAAGATGAACGATAGAGAAAGATGAACCAGAGAGAAAGATGAACCAGAGAGAAAGATGAACGATAGAGAATGATGAACCAGAGAGAAAGATGAACGATAGAGAAAGATGAACCAGAGAGAAAGATGAATCAGAGAGAAAGATGAACGATAGAGATAGATGAACCAGAGAGAAAGATGAACAAGAGAGAAAGATGAACGATGTATGTATATGTGCCTTTGAGAAAAGCTTCTAAATTGATAAAGAATTGAATATATATTCAATTCTTTATCAATTTAGAATCTTTTCTCAAAGGCACATATACATACACCTCTTTAAAATATACCCATCTTCCTACCTTACGTTAAAGGGCATTATACACTCTATAATACTTGTTTACTCATTACCCTCTTTCTATCTTCACCTTGTAAAATCCTTCATAACATATACATTTGTTTTTTTGACGTTAGAATATTCATCCGCAATCATTATTATTTTTTCTCTCTATCATAAAACTTTTTAATCTCAATTTCATCCTTAATTTATTATTTTTTTCTCCCCATCAACGAACTCATTCTTAATACATATTGACTCTTTATTCGCATATATTATCAATTCCTTCAATATACAAACTTTAACTTCACATTATTTTTCTCAAATCCTTCTACACACAAACCTTAATATTTTTCTCTTCGTTAATTTTGAAATTGCCACAATACTTATCAACATACACTTTTTTTGACGTTAGAATATTCATCCACAATTATTATTTTTTCTCTCTATCTTCATACATAAATTCCCTTCGTTAATTTTCAAATTCCTTTAATTTATACATTATCTTCCAACGGTTCTCAACCTCTCTATGTAAAACAATATAACTTTTTCTCAGTTATAAAAACTATCTCTTTCTCTCTATCACCCATCTCTCCCTCTCCACCTTCACTCTCATCTCCTCCCCCTTTTTTCATCCTTTCCACCCCCCCCCCTCCCTAAATAAAATATTTTTTCCTCGCACATATCCTCCCTTCGTTAATTTTCAAATTATTTTAGTTTATACATTATCTTCCAACGGTTTTCAATCTCTCTATGTAAAACAATATATCTCCTCTCAGTTATAAAAACTATCTCTTTCTCTCTATCACCTATCTCTCCCTCTCATCTCCTCCCCTTTTTCATCCTTTCCACCCCCCCCCCTCTCTAAATAAAATATTTTTCCCAATATCACACATCAATCTAAAACCACTTTTCATATGTTGATTTAAAACTGCACTATCCACAAGTGTTTTTTAGC
>OZ024751.1:17491421-17506421 GCA_964016885.1 Eledone cirrhosa
AGAATATGCAATACTGGCAGCTATCCTATAATCCCATCAATCTAGTGCCTTTGATTTATTTTTTTGTATCTATTTAAAGTGAAAGGACGAAAGGGAAAGTTCCGTACAGTGGAACTTGACATCAGAACTTACACAGCCAGAATAATATTTCCCGATTGTACAAACTGTATATCCCCATTTTTTTCAAGTATCAAAAATATGTGTGTAGGTAATAATCCTTACGAGGTCGATAAAATAAAGTACCAGTAATACACTGGCGTAATTGCTGGCCTTGTGCCAAAAGGTAGAAACAATTATTTCTATTTCAAAAACATTACAATCAGCAGCCCTAAATTTTACCAATTTCTTCTCTTTAGAAATACAGTCCATTGGCTTTCATTCCTTGTTTCTAATTTTCTATCACTTCTAATTCACCAATCATCAAATTTTGAAATTGATCGTCAGCTGCAAAGATTTCAATTTCTTTGATTAACTACGTAGAATACACTGGTTCATTTTCTGGCTTCAAATTTCTGATTGCTTCAACAGATGTATTGTTTACAGACGCTAAATGAGTGGGAGGCGATGTATATTCATTACAGCAAATATCACTACTTGAAATCTATATTGTAATCTGAGTAACTTCTGTTGCCTAGGACAGTAACTATGTTTGCACCGATGTACTATTAATGAACTTATCTGATTTATGACACACCCACCTACCATATGTATATGTATATATATATATATATATATATATATATATAAGTATGTATGTATACGTACATACATATATGTATACAGACGTACAGTAGCATGCATATATATATATATATATATATATACATACAGGTACACATACATATATGTACGTATCAGTTTAGCGGACGCTTATTATAACGCCCGCTTTGTTCGTTTGTAAACAAACGTACGGCATAAATTCAGGCTGTTCAGTTTGTTTACAAACGAACAAAGCGGGCGTTATAATAAGCGTCCGCTAAACTGATACGTACATATATGTATGTGTACCTGTATGTATATATATATATATATATATATATATATATATATATATATATATATATATGCATGCTACTGTACGTCTGTATACATATATGTATGTACGTATACATACATACTTACAAGTAAGTGCCGTACTAAGAGTGAGAAATGAAATTTCGTTTTCATTTTATTACAACTTATATATATATATGTGTGTGTGTATGTGTGTGTATCTGTGTGTATGTGGGTGTTTATATGTATGCATTTATATATATATATATATAAATATATATACACATAAATACATATACATATATATATATAATATTAAAATATTAATAAAATAGATGTTCTTTTTATGAATTACATTTTATTATACATATTTCGGATGTACAACAGTACGTCCTCATCAGACAAATTATAATGATACATGACATACCCTGTGATGTTAAATGGTTGAGATTTAATCAAGGTAGTGATTAACCCCGGAGAAAGTTTTACTTATATTCAATTTATGAGAAAATGCGAAGACGTAATAAAACTCATTAGAGAATGTGTGAGTAAGAAAAAAAACAAAACAACGTTGCATTCTTTAACTGTTCTAAAAGTTTTAAATTGCATGATACTACAAATTTATCTATGAGGTCATCTCAGAGGACATCTCATGAATCTTAACTGCCAGTGATAGCCACTGGAAAATGATTTATAAAAGAGGGTGGAGGTGGGGGGGGGGGGATATGCAGAAGGAGCTTTATTCCGAAAATTAAACGGTTAAATTTGAAAATATTTAATTTATAGTATTAGGGTGAAGACTCCAGGTTTTCGGGATTATTTTCAGGTTATTTGTGTATTGTTTATATGAATTCGATAAGTATATTATCATTTCTAAACTTTTGAATTTTATGAGTGTAACATTTAAAAATTTAGTTGGCGCATAAAGAATGAAATATTATATTCTTGGTCATTTAACTAAATTCAAACTTAAACATATATACCAACATCTTATGTATGTATAGCTGTTTAAGTATTTAATTCTTATGAATATTTAAATAACTATTATGTCTATAGGTATATATTAATGAGCCAGTATGATTAAGGTAAATAATCACGAATATAAAAATAAAATATGATAATATATTGAAGGATTTTAAGTATAAATATATACCTATGTATGATTGGATGTAAATGCAGTAATTATACTTTAACCAAGATATCAACATGCTATTAGATATATGGATGTATATATATATATATATATATATATATATATATATATATATATATATATATATATATACAGTATTTTCCGTTGTGTTGTAATATAAATATTACACACAGTAGATTATCAGCTCACGTAGAGTTTGCTCGACGGTTCCAATTGTAGTTCCAAAAGTAATCCGGAGAAAAATAGAAAGATTTGAATGGATACAGTTTAGTTGAAAGGAATTTATTGACACGTGTTTCTATAACACGCCGAGTACTACGATAACGCCCTTAGTAAAGCAGGCTACCTCAACAAAATAGAGTACATAGATGGGAACAATCAAAACACCCAAAATAAATCCCACATAGGTAGATATAATAACACAACACCAAACCACACTTACTACCATAGTATGCACACCAGTAAACCAACAAACAAAACTAATAGAAAGCGATGCAAAGAGTACTTATGGTATAACCCCGAATACAATAGTTCCATTAGTACAAATTTACCAGTACTCTTCTTTAAAATAATTAAAAGACATTTTCCCACATCACACAAATACCACAAAATCCTAAACCCTACCACTATAAGACTGCCATACTCTACAGCGTTAAACCTTGAACAACACATAAAAAAGATCAATACTAGAAGGTTAAACGAAAACACTAAGAACTTAAGTACAAAGAACACAAAAAAAACAGTAGACAATACACTACAGAACATAAATAAACCACACCTAAGTTCGTCCGCAATACTACTCCAAAGAAAACCCAACGTACACAACTGTAACTGCACCTATCCTGACAACTGACCCCTCGGTAATAACTGCCTGGAAAAAAATATTATTTATAAGTGTACCATTAAATCCGGAGGCAACGAGTGGTATTACCTGGGATCAACGGCAACATCGTTTAAATCTCGATTGTATAGGCATTCTTACTCAATAAAACACCAGAGCCAAAGAAATGTAACAACTTTAGCAGAAAAAGCTTGGACGCTCAGGGATAGCCATCAAAAGTTTACCCTAAAATGGGAGAAATTAGCTAAAACCCAAAGCTTTTCCAGGAGCCAAAATTTCTGCAAATTGTGTAATCTTGAGATTTATTACATAATTACACACAAGAAGAAACTGCTGAATAACAGAATTGAACGAACATTATTCTGCCGTCACAGAACTAAAACCCTTTTTTCCCACTACAAGCCGAATATTACATAAAAGAGGGACATCCCCCAACTATATAAACCTTAATCTAGTTAGAAAAATATAAAAACAATCTCTTCTCAACATATATTAATAACCTTAAATTACCACACTAATAATGGAAAGATATGCTGATGAGAATAGGTGCAAATATGCGATAATGAATGTGTCTAAAAACGTCCATAAGTATGTATATATATATGTGAAAATGTATATAAATAAGTAAATATATATATATGTTTGATGTGTATAGTTAGATGTAAGTGTATTCATGTATTAAAGTGCTTATATATATATATATATATATATATATATGTGTGTATATAGATGTGTATGTATGTGTATGTGTGTACACATGGACTAGAGTATGTATGTATATATGTGTGTGTCTATACGTGTGTATATAAAGATAAGTTGAGTATGAAAATGTATACACATGAGCGCGTATGTATGTACATGAATACATGTGTGTATATATATGTGTATGCATGTGTATATGTATGTAAGTATGAATATGTGAATTGTGAGTATATGTATTTTGTAGAAGTGTGCAAATATATTTGTGTGTGAATGCGTGGGTGAAAGGATACGTACACTTGAAAGAAAAATTTAAGTCTGAATGTTAATTAAGTGCAAACACAAAACCAACCACGCATATCTTTACTATCTCTAATCCTTCTATAGATTTAGAAAAATAACCAATAATATATTCTATAAAAAATGTCAAAACAACAGATGGGAATCTAATTACTCACTGCCACCAAGAATTCTCACTGCTATCGAAAAACCACTCCTTCAACTATTCTTCTAACAACTTCACCCCTCCCTCCTAATATTCTCTATAAAAACTAAATAGGTCCTCAGTAATATTATTCTGATGAAATGACAGTAAATAATAACATTGAAATATTGAATGTCTGCATAACTAAAACTTTGTAGATAGCAGCTGTTTTCAGGTTATGTAACTGTTATAGAAACACGTGTCAATAAATCCCTTTCAACTAAACTGTATCCATTCAAATCTTTCTATATATTCTAGTCGATCGACTTTCGTCAAATCGGACCGAGGAAACTATGTTTCCGTTGGTCTTTCCAATTGCTAATACTATCTATCGGTCGCAACTCCAGGTAGAAGGAGCAACGTGAAATAAAGTGTCTTGCTCAAGGACATAACGCATTGCCTGGTTCAGGAATCGAACTCACAACCTCACGATTGTGAATCCAATACTCTAACCACTCAGCCACACGCCTTCACTTTTCTATATATATATATATATATATATATATATATATATATATATATATATATATATATATATATATATATATATATATATATATATATATATATATATATATATATATATATATATATATATATATATATATATATATATATATATATATATATATATATATATATATATATATATATATATATATATATATATATATATATATATATATATATATATATATATATATATATATATATATATATATATATATATATAAAGTATTATTATATTTTAGGCAAAGGGCGGTGGATTGGCAGTATGGTAGAGGGTCGGACACCATCCTTTGACGCATGGAGATACGGCCCTTGCCATTCTGAGTTCAAATTCCGCCGAGGTTAACTTTGCCTTTCATCCTTATGGGGTCGATAAAATAAAGTACCAGTAATACACTGGGTAATTGCTGGCCTTGTGCCAAAAGTAGAAACAATTATATTTTAGGCAAATGATAACAGTTATAATTTTATCAACATGTTACATTTAAATAAACATATATGTACATAAAAAAACAACAGTGTGTGTATGGATAATATAGTGTTCGAAATAATGTCTATTTTATATATTCTTTTCCAGTGGCTATCACTGGCTGTTTAGATTCATGAGATGTCTTCATAGATAAATTTGTAGTATCATACAACTTAAAACTTTTAGAACAGTTAAAGTATGCAACGTTTTTTATTTTTTTTTGTTAAGTCACACAGTCTCTAATGGTTTTATTACGTTTTCGCATTTTCTCATAAATTGAATATAAGTAAAACTTTCTCCGGGGTTAATCACTGCCTTGATTAAATCTCAACCATTTAACATCTCAGGGTATGTCATGTATCATTATATTTTTTCTGATGAGGACGTACCGTTGTACATCCGAAATATTTATGAGAAAATGTAATTGATAAAAAGAACATCTATTTTATTAATATTTTAATATTAATAACTCCAGAAATGAATGAATTAATTTACCCTTGAGTGCTTCCAATCTACTGTAAAACTTATTCTTTGACATAATCATTGAATATTGTTTAACACTTTAATATATATATATATATATATATATATATATATATAAATATACATACAGATATATATAACATATATAAATATACATACATATATATATATATATATATATATATATATATATATATATATATATATATATATATAAATATACATACACATATATATAACATATATAAATATACATACATTTATATATATATATATATATATATATATATATATATATATATATTATATATATATATAAATATGCATACATATATATATTAATATATAGTCTGGATTGCTCTTGCCTGGAGATATTACGAAATAGCTCATACCAAACACGCACATATACATATATATATGTATGTATATTATATTATATACATATATATATATATATATATATATATATATATATATATATATACAATATTAAATAAATGGAAACTATATTTATAAAACCATATTTATTTCATTATATATATTTCGGGGATATCATATTAACAATATGCTATGCCTTCCTCAGACAAAATACAATATAAACAGTTTTATAGATAAATAGATTCGACATACCGTAACAACACCGACTCGCATTTGAAGAGGTTGGATTGATATATATATATATATGTGTGTGTGTGTGTGTGTGTGTGTGTGTGTGTGTGTGTGTGTGTGTATGTGTATGTGTGTGTGTGTGTGTGTGTGTGTGTGTGTGTGTGTGTGTGTGTGTGTGTGTGTGTGTGTGTGTGTGTGTGTGTGTGTGTGTGTGTGTGTGTGTGTGTGTGTGTGTGTGTGTGTGTGTGTGTGTGTGTGTGTGTGTGTGTGTGTGTGTGTATCATATCTGCGTAACTGTTTATTTATTAATAACATATAGCAACGGTTTCTACGGAACTAGGACTGTTTTACTTACATGAAATCATCAGGAATCTCGAATGTTTTGAGTACCTAATTTAACAGTGTTTTTTTCCCTGTCCACATCGGGAATCCTTCTTATATATATATATATATATATATATATATATATATATATATATATAAATAAATTACAGAATAATCAGAACTATGTTCAAAACATTTTATTGCTGACAATCTTTTCTTCCAAACTTTCCTTTGTGATCATCGGAGCACTACCAACATTTAGACATATAATTAACCCCCTATTCCACAGAACGATCGTAAAGATACATAGATGTTAGTGTTGTAATTAACAATTTCATATTTAAAGAGTGACGGGGATGTGGTCAGTATCAGTGGATGCGACAAAGATTATAAAAAAATAATACAACAATTATAGAGGAATTAAAGAAGAAAGTTACTCGCAAAACGAGTACATTAGCAGTGCTTATGCAAGCGTAGATAAAGAGTGCAGATGTGTTAGGCATGTACAGAATAACCAGGTAAGAAACAAGCAATGGTAGTAAGCATATATATCACAGTATGGCAAAGGAATCACATGATAGAATACAGGTATAAAAGAATATTAAGCAGACAGAGATGCTTGTGTATGAAAAGCAGTTTCTATGAAGTTTATGGTGGATGTATATATATACATATACATATATATATATATATATATATATATATATATATATATATATATATATATATATATATATATATATAATTATAAAAAAACGAAAGGAGCTGTGTGGTTACTGTAAACAAAGTTTAAGATGGTAGTATGGACGAAACAAGAGAAGAACAGAAATCCATCAGCTGTAAACCGAGATCAAGATGTTTGAGCGCTTAATACAGAACATTTAAAAGCGATCAACCTCGCGCCCAAGGCCTTTTATCGATCAAAAGGCCAGGAGGGAAAAAAAAAAAAAGAAAAAGAAGAAAGGGTGAAAGTAGTGAAGAGAGAAGAAGAAAGAGAAAAAGCAGGTAAACAGCCAAAATGGTGGAGGGGGGGATATATATATATATATATATATATATATATATATATATATATATATATATATATATATATAGAGAGAGAGAGAGAGAGAGAGAGAGAGAGAGAGAGAGAGAGGGGGGGATTGGAAATAGCACGAAAAATATATTTAAGGATCTGTTTTTCTTTTTTCATTCGTCAAAGTGTCATTAATGAATAAAATGGGATGAATTTGTTTAAAAAATTACTTTTATAATGTTTATAAAATATACAGAATATAACCGGTTTTGATATATCAGTGTAATCCATCTTATCAAATGTTGAATATTTCAATCAAAAACAAATTTAAAATATGAAAAATCTAAAATAAAATGTTACTTTGATGAATCGAAGAAGAAAAATAAAGAATCAGATCCATAAATATATTTTTCGTGCTATTTCCAATTCCACATTCTCTCTATAAACCGTATGTTGTCTAGAACCTTACTCACTTTTCATATATATATATATAAATATATATATAAACATACACAGCAGCTGAATGTTAGATACAAAAAAATAAATAAATAAAATAAAACAGACAACTACAACTCTTCAGCTCTATTCTTACAGTTTCATACATCAAATTTTGGATTTCACTTGTATCTTTTATTCTGCCAGCAAAGAATTCAATTATTTTTGCGCACACCCATACACAAATACTCACTCATACATACAAACGCAACCCCAACCACACTCGCTTAAAACACACACATATGTAAACAAATACATTTGTCCAGCTGTTATATATTTTGACGTAACTTGGATTCCTTACAAATAATATATCAGGAATTCTTGAACAACACATTGCATATGAAGAAAAACACACAAATATCACATTCTCTTACAGAGTGAGTTTAATTAACGAGCAATTATTGAAAATATAAAGGCTTCCAAAATTATATATTAAATCATATTCCTAGCATTTTCTCCAAAATAACAACGTCTATAATTGGAATAATGATTTCTTATTTTGGGCTCTAGGCCAGGAATTTGAGAGGGAGTTTTGTTATTGATTGAATCAATGCCAGTACGTGATCGCTACTTATTTTATCATTTCCGGAAGAATGAATGTTAAAGTTTGAAATTACAGTAGAAATTAACGGGAACCACTTAGTCGTACACGTCACCTTCATTTCTCTCACTCATTCGTATCTATATTTGCTTCAAATAACGATTTGTAAGGCAGGCCCAATGCCAACATTATTCAATAGTGTATTCCATCCATCTCAGCATGATGATAGGTAAAGTCCAATTTTGAGGTATTTGAACTTAGAAAGTAAATGTAGATAACAAAATATTTGTTTCTTATGTAGGCAGTAGACCAGCAAATTCTGTGGGAATTGCGAAGTCGATTAAATGAGCCCCAGTATTTGGCTGGTACTTTATTTTATAGACCATGGAAGGATAGAAAATATACAGAACCTATCACGTAAATAAGTATTTTTCTCAGTCCATACTAACACCAGAGAGAATACTATCGCGGATACAAGCGGCTGAAATGGGATTCCTCCGAAGGTTATTTGGGGTAACGTTACTCGATGACGTGCGTAGCCCGGAGATTAAAGAGTCATTCCAGGTAGAGGCACTACTTCTGGGAATTGGGAGTAACACATCTGGTCAGATTTTACAAGCAAAACCAACCGGCAAGAGACTCAAGAGTAGACTCGAGCAAGATGGTTTGATACAACCCACCAGCTTGGCTGGTCACGCTTGGGGATTCAGCCAGATCAGCTGGAGACGGTTGCTTCTGACAGGATCGGCTGGAAGAAGTGTTTGAAGACTCTGCCCACACGACCCTCTAAGTTAGAAGTAGGCAAAGAAGGAGAAGATACTAACACCCCGATAATAAATTGACATAATATTCATGACTACTATCTGAGGGACAAAGTGGGACATTTAATAGTTTGGCATCGATGATGGGGAATATTATTTTCTTGAAAACAAAACGAGAACTGTCGTATATTTTCGCAGCGACAAATAAGTGTTGGTCAAGGGATAATCTCTTTCCTCCCTTAAAGTGATCAAATCATGAAGATTTTTGTAAGACAGTAATTTCGATTGAGTTTTACTCGTGTCGCGTTTTTAGGCAATATAAATATAACTGTTGTTGTTCTTGTTCTTGTTCTCCTACTTATTCCTGGGAGGGTCGTGGGAGAAGAGTCCTCTAACACTCCTTCTAGCGGGTCCTGTCAGAAGCAACCTTTTCCATCTCAACCTGAGGGGTCCACAAGCGTGACTAATCAAGCTCATGGATGTTATCCAAATATCTTGCTGGGCTTCTACCCATGGATCTCTTGCCAGTTGCTTTTGCCAGTAAAATCTTTCCAGCTTATACATTAATTAATTGAATATATATTCTGTGCAAAAATATATATTTAGATCAATTTAACTCACAATGCAAGGGTCAACGAGATAATAAATTGGAAACCCTGAATCCGAAGCCATATGTTTGCGAAATAAATTCCTTAACTATAACAGACATGTCTGCTCAAATATTACAAAATATACAATGATTTCTCTTGTAGGCGAAGACCAACATTTTGTGGAGATTATATCAATCTTAGTACGGGTTTGGTACATTATTTTATCGACGCCTGAAGGACGACCGACAACTTTACCGTGGAGAAATTTGAACGCAGAAAATAAATTGACGCAGGTAAACGCTGCACAGTAATTTGTCAGACGTTCTAACGATTATATCTATTCACCGCTCTTGTTTGAGAATAAATGCCAAAATATTGGTATCTGAAACATTATTTTTTAATTGTGTATCAGCATATTACCTTCACGGGCGTACTTTTTTTCACATTACTCTATCTGCCAGGAGTTGCGACTGGTATATAGTATCAGCAATGTAAAGACCGATGGAAACAATGTTTCCTTCATCCGATTTTATTATTTATACACCACTCGGTAAGTAAATGAGGTCTGAGATCGCCCCTTCCTTCTTCTCTTGCATTTAAAGGGTTATTAGGTGGAAAAATACTCCACTTATACGTATTCATAGCAAATATAAACATATGAAATATCCAGCACATCATCAATTAGGATGTTTCCCGGTTAGCTTTAATAGCAATATAAATTGAAGATGATTATTAAAGAACAAAAAATGCTGCCCTGTCCAAGAATAAAAGCCACATATTTATAATTGAAACGTATTGATAGCTAAATGTTTGAGTCAATGAAATGCAAATGGCTTCAGCAAATCTTTTGAATCCGTATTAATAGAGTGCTTTGGTAAATAGTATTTCTATAAGTGAAAGACAATGTAAATAATGACATGGAAGGTTTTCACTAAGATATATCGAATACAACACATGGTAAAACGGCAAGTGTTTCCATTAATAACAAAAAAAGCTATTTTCGTTTCAACAAAATGAGGAACAAAGATATTCACATGTATATTATTAAAATGTAGCGTGAGGAAATACGAGAAATAACTCGAAACTATACAAATACATGATTGATATTTAGATTTAATCACGGGGCCGAAGTATATACGACTGACTTTTTACCCTGCCAAAGGATATACATGAACATATATACGTACACACATACGCACATACATACATATATACATACATGCATACATGCATATTCATAAAATATAAATAGAGACAGCGCAGTGACAGTTAAAGATGAAAATAAAATACAAAATAATCTCACTCTCCGTATAGATATATAATCGTATGTATGCACACACACACACACACACACACAAACACACACACACACATATATATATATAGAGATAGATAGATAGATAGATAGATACATATATATATATACTCGTATGTACGCGCACACACACACATATATATATATATATGCACACATTTACACACACACATATATACATATATGTATATATAAAGGAACGAACGACTTTTGTCAAATCGCGCCGAGGAAACAATGTTTCCATTGGTCTTTCCAATTGCCAATACTATCTATCGGTCGCAACTCCAGGTAGAAGGAGCAACATGAAAGAAAGTGTCTTGCTCAAGGGCTCAAGGATATAACGCATCGAACTGACAACTTCACGATTGCGAATCGAATTCTCTAACCACTCAGCCACACGCCCCCACTATATATGTGCGTGTGTAGCAAAACAAAACAAACGTGTCAGTGTATTTTAATGGATATATTCGACTCCTTTGGATATCTCTCAAAAGCCCTCTTGTGTACGTGTCCCATTATACATTGAGATTCAATTTATATGTTGCAGGTATCAGGTGAGAATTCATAATTACATTCTCACGAGGACATTTGTAAATGTATAGTCATGCTAGTGGAGTTATCAGTTTGCCAAATTTTGTTTTACGCACACACACTCAAACACACACAGGTACACACACACAAACACACACACACACATACACACACACACATATATAAATATATATATATATATATATATATATATATATATATATATATATATATATATATGTATATATATGTATATATATATATATATATGTATATATATATATATATATGTATATATATATATATATATATACTATATATTAATAAATGGAAACTATATTTATAAAACCATATTTATTGTATTATATATATTTCAAGGGCGACCAAGGTAAATTATGGTGCGCTTTCATCAGATAAAATACAGATTTGTTTTATAAATAAATATTGACATACCCGGAAAAAAGACAACCTCTAATAATTTACCTTGGTCGCCTTTGAAATATATATAATAAAATAAATATGGTTTTATAAATATAGTTTCCATTTATTATTATATTGTATATTTACTCCCCAACTGTTGAGTGCTTTATATCAGTTATAACATTTTTTCAAGCTTGTTGAATCCCAACAAATTAAATATAACCTCTGCATATATATATATATATATATATATATATATATATATATATATATATATATATATATATATATATATATATATATATACGTTATTCCGGGTTGAATCGGAAGTAACCACAGTAAGTAAAGTACTCAATACATTGCAGAGTATAAAAGTTTTAATATAGATGAGATTCTACAGGACTAGAACTGTTTCATTCTTTCCTGATGATTTCTAAAGAATGAAACAGTTCTAGTCCTGTAGAATCTCATCTATATTAAAACTATATATATATATATATATATATATATATATATATACATATATACATAAATATATACATATATGATGGCTGCCTCCTGTTATCGAGTATGGCCATTGCACGAGAAAAAAAAAATAATAACTGTTTTTACTTTTTGCACAAGGCCAGCAATTACCCCAGTGCATTACTGGTACTTTATTTTATCGTCCCCGTAAGGATGAAAGGCAAAGTTAACCTCAGTGGGATTTGAACTCAGAATGGCAAGGGCCATCACTCTATACGTCAAAGCATGGCGTCAGACCCTCTACTGATACTGCCAATCCACCGCCCTTATAATAATAATAACGACAATAATAATAATAGAAAAAGAAATTATACATATACACATACACACACATACATACATACACACACCCACACCCCCACACAACTACACACACAACTACACACACATAGACACATATACACACACAATGACAATTAACGGTGCTGCGATCGAATGTGGACATCGTTTACATAATGACAAACTATGACAATTTAACCAACAAAAAGAATGAATTATTTAGTAGTTGTCATCATAAAATGTAAGGACTTTCCAGGCAATGTACCAGTTCCAAAGAAATAAGGACAAATAACACCTTGAATATATGTAAATTTTACCTAATTGATGTAAAAATTGTAGATATTTATATGTAATAGCATAACCTCATTGAGATTTTTGTTTTATCCTATGATTTGATTATGATAGTTCACTATTTAATTAGACATCAATTAATATATATATACATTAGATATGTTGAGGAACTTAAAAAATCGTTGGACGAGAGAGAAAATATTCCCTCTAAGTTACAAAATGTCTTGCATTGTAAAAGAGTTATCTTCCTTTTGTTTACATTGTTCGTAAATTTTATTAGCTTGCAAAATAAAATATATAAAATATAGATTAATAAGTAATAATTAATAGTTTAATAATGCATAGACTATCATTAAACTTAAACTATATATATTAGAATAATTAAGTATTGAAGTAAATATAACCTTTCATTAAGTGAAATAAAGTTTATGGAGATTAAATATAACCACATGTAGATTTTAAAAAATAAATGAAAATAAAATAACGTTTCACATAAAGTGAATTTTTGAATTAATTTAGATGATAAATAAACAAAATATATGATATATTGATGTGGATATATGCATTTTTAATACATTTTAATACATATTTAATAGATATTTAATAAACATTAAGGCTATATTCTTTTTGATATATTGGTATTTTATATCATATATACACAATGTAATGAAGGCGCATGGCTCAGCGATTAGAACGTTGGGCTTACAATCTTGAGGTTCTCAGCTCGATTCCCGGACCGAGCAGTGTGTTGTGTTGTTTCCTTGAGCAAAGCAATTTATTTCACATTAATTCAGTTTACTCAGCTGTAGAAATGAGTTGCTATGTCACTGGTGCCAAGTTTTATCAACATTTGCCATTCCCTTGGACGAGATCAATGGCATAGAGAGGGGACACTGATATACATGGGCGACAACTCGTCTTCCTCAGACAACTTTCTCCGGATTTGTGCATCGGATGGGGAACTTTCTACGTGCAAATCCCATGGAAATGTCTATGTGCTAATCTCTTTACGCTTACCCAAGTCATTTCTCTTCTAGAAATTTCGAAGGATTTAGTAACTTAACTATCTTTCTCACTATTAATTTGGTATTGGTCATTTTAGCAGTTTCATCTTTATACAAATGTCTAGTCGACTGGTCGGCGACTAAACGGGCTCCCTCAAAAGACCCTGTTTTGGTGAGGAGGATAAGTGGAATCCCAGCAGCACCAGAAGCACCAGAAACCCAGCAGCATCAGAAACAAGAGCTATGAAAAGGGTGGATGACTCCCTCAGAATCAGAGGCCATCCACCCCATAGTTGGGATAAAGAGCTTCACCAACCCGCAATTGTCCAAGAGTGGTGAATACGGCTACACCTCACAAGACTGACCAAAACCATACAGAATCGGTGAAAGTCAACCAGTCAACCAGTGAGGGATTCCTCCAACAGGAGTGAGAAGGTTCTGGATTGGATTGCATTGGACTTTCAACAAGGAGTAAAATATTATAATTTCCACTTCTTTGTCGAAAAAAAACAGTTAAATAAAATCAAGAACTACATAAAAATGAATGACAGAATAACCACCAACAGCCATTCATCCATAAAACAATACACAGAGCAGATTGACAACGAACTGTAAAATAAATCTAAGTGTACAATTTGTCAAATAGGAAATCTTATATAGAAAAAATG
>OZ024751.1:17521421-17556421 GCA_964016885.1 Eledone cirrhosa
ACAGGATGCTATAACAGCCGGTGATGCCAATTACAAGCAAATTGGTCGACGCTTCATTTTGCCATCGTCGTTCATCGGCGGCCCGAGATATATGAACATTTGCTATCAGGATGCAATGGCTATTGTCAGAAAGTTTGGAAAGCCAGATTTGTTTATAACGGTTACATGCAATCCTGAATGGACTGATATTAAGGATGCACTTTTGCCAGGACAACAGCCAAAGGACCGTCCTGATATTGTGGCAAGTGTATTCAAAGGATATCTGAAAAAGATAATGGATGATGTGGAAAAGAGGGAATCTTTGGAGGTAGAGTTGCTGTTGCATACGTAATTGAATTCCACAAAAAGAGGATTGCCACATGCACATTTGCTGATCATTTTACATAGAGATTGCAAATTGAGATGTGCTGAGGTTGTCGACAGCATTGTGTGTGCTGCACACCTGGAGAATGAGGCACTACGCAACTTGGTGGCAAAGTCAATGGTGCACAACCAATGCGGAGTGGCAAATCGGAAAGCGCCTTGCATGAAAAATGGCCAATGCAATAAGCACTTTCAGAAATCTTTTGTCACGAACACTTCCTGGAACGATGGGGATGCTCATCCCTCATACAGAAGACGGTGGCCTGCCGATGGCGGTTTGGTCGAAATTGTAAACGGTCGACAGGTTACAAATCAATGGGTTGTGCCATACAATCCATATTTGATTATGAAATATCTTTGTCATATTAATGTGGAAATTTGTAGCTCAGTGAAAGCTTGCAAATATCTATTCAAATATGTTTACAAAGGTCATGATCGGGCAATGATCAATGTCAGGAATGAGGAGGTGAACCAAGGAGATGAAGTTGGCAGGTTCTAGGATTTTCGCTCGATTGGATCTAGCGAAACGTGCTGGAGATTGTTTGATTTTCATCTCAATGAACGCAAACCCAGCGTTCACTTAGAGAATAGGCAAATGGTCTGTTTTCAGGACACTAGAAGAGGTGTCGAAAGAATTGCTAACGCACCACCTCCTAAGACGGAATTGACTGAGTGGTTCAAGCATAATAGGGAACATGCCTTGAACCCGGATCAAAGCCAACTCTACTGCGATTTCTCTTCGTACTATACCTGGGATAAGAAGGGAAAGAAATGGAATGATAGAAAACAAAAGTTGAGATTCATGACTATTGGACGGGTTTGTAATGTCCATCCAACATCTGGTGATGTATTTTATCTCCGAATTCTGTTGCATAGTGATTTTTCGAGAGGTAAACAGAGCTTCGCTGATTTGAAAACAATCAATGGCGTGGAATATGAAACATACCAGGCTGTGTGTCAACATCTGGGACTCCTTCAGGATGACGCTGAATGGAATAACGCCAAGGAAGCTGCAGGAACAACACAGATGCCAGCTCAAATAAGGCAGTTGTTTGTCACGATTCTAGGATTCTGCAATCCTGCCGATGCAAGAGAGTTATTTGAACGCCATTGGGGAATTATGGCTGATGATTTTAGGCATCATCTTCAGGTCGATGATGAAATTTTGATGAAGGCTATTGTTTTGCTCAATATTGAGCAACTGCTTGAAGTTCATTTGAAATGTTTAAGAGATTTCAATTTGCCAATTCCTGATGAAGAAATGCGGCAACGTGTCTTAGGATTGAACATGAGATTGCAGCTTAGGCGGTTGCCACTCGATCGGAGGGAGCTATTCCAGTTTGACCCACATGTGGATGAACGTATGCCAATGTTGACCCAATCTCAGAGAGAATTGGTCGATGGCGTTCTCCACTCGATTTCCACTAATGAGCAACTTTGTGCTTTCATAGATGCTCCAGGAGGCACCGGAAAGACATTCTGTTTCAACACTATGTTATCGGCAGTCAGAGCTCAGAGGACGATTGCTCTCCCTGTGGCCACCAGTGCGATCGCTGCCAATTTGCTGAGTGGTGGAAGGACCTTCCACTCATGCTTCAAGGTTCCATTGGCTCCGGATGAGTTGAGTGTCTGTACCATTACAGAACAAAGTGAACTCGCGGGCCTTATACGCAATACGTCTCTGATTATTTGGGACGAGGCTCCAATGGCACACAGATATTTGCTGGAGACATTGGACAGAACTTTGAGAGATATCTGCGGTAGTGACCTGCCGTTTGGTGGTGGTGGTAAGACTATCGTTCTTGGTGGCGATTTCAGACAGGTGCTATCAATTGTTAGGAATGCTCAAAGAGCGCAAATTATCGATGCATGTCTGAAAAAGTCCGCGTTGTGGCGCTATTTCAGAGTTTTGCGATTACACGATATTATGCGACTTCGTATGTTCGGGCAAAACGAAGAGGCTGAGACATACGGCCGATGGTTGATGCAGTTGGGAAACGATGAATTGCCACACGTTGGTGATAATCAGACTGTAAGAATCCCAGACCATTTGGTCATGCCACTGGACCGCCATGCATTGATTGACTGGGTGTTCCCTAATTTGATGCTTTTTGGCAGAATATCTCCTGGATATCGGAACGCGTTATTCTAACTCATACGAATGCAACGGTCGATGAAATAAATTCACAAGTAGCCGGAATGTTTCCTGGAGAGGAATGCTTGACCGTCAGTGCGGATGCAATGGAGCCTAATCAGCAGAACAATATGGATGTTCCGACTGAGTATCTGAATTCACTTCAAATACCCGGATTTCCCCCACATATTTTGAGGTTGAAAAAGGGTATGCCGATTATATTGCTTAGAAATATCAATCATAAAATGGGTCTTTGCAATGGTACCAGATTGATTGTTGAGAGATTGAATAACGGAAGAGTTTTAGAAGCTAAACTCCCAGGCAGAGATGAATCGGTTCTCATTCCGAGGATCATGCTGAGACTAAGTGAAGATCTGCTGCCATTCATTTGGCAAAGGAGACAGTTTCCCGTCAACTTGGCCTTCTCCATGACTGTCAACAAGGCACATGGACAGACTTTCAAGCGAGTCGGTGTCTACTTGAATGATCCAGCATTCAGCCATGGGCAACTGTATGTTGCTGCATCTCGAGTGTGCGATCCTGATGGTATAAAATTTGCAATTGATACCACTATCAGAGGAACAACCCTGAATATTGTCTATAATGAAGCTTTGAGCTGATGTATGCATATCTTTAATGCTATCAATAAGAGACGTAAATGATTCGGACATTGGTTTCCTTTCATCAGTATTGTGAGCTTTGACAGAGTTACCATTTCTGTTCAATGTCATTTATTGTCGATAATGAGCAATAAAAACCACTAAGTATTTGTAGAAATTGCCTTCAGATTTATCGCATCTGATTGCAGTGGTAATAAAACCTCATCCTATGCTGAGTCTGGCAAAAAGTTTGGTGCCTATGGCCGGCCAGGGCTAGAGTAATATTGAAAAACGATTCTATTTTCGAAGTAGAAGGATCCGCCATTTGGAGTTCAAACCAGGCCACCTCCCCGCGAGGAACTCTAGGCAATATTGGCTGTCTATTACTCACTGGCTAAGACCTGGAAATTACTGAATAAATTATTGTGTCATATAATTTTTTTGTTTTATTATTATAGCTGACCACTTATAGATAAGCATGTTATCCATATCCATATTAATTTGGCATTTGTATAAACCATTTCAAGTAAATAGGGACCTTTTTTACATTAACGGACATCTTTTATATTAATTATCTATATCTATATCTACATAAAATATAAAGGATTGGAACTTCAATCATCCTTTTGAGAAACGTGGAACAACCACGTCTATGCAATGATATACGTTTTACAATCAGACAGAATATGAACCATCCACTAGAAGTCACTATTCTAGGTGCGAGCACCTAGAATTGTTCATATACTATGCACAAACGGTACAACGAAGAATCTGGTATATCTGGAAGATTTTTTTTTACTGTTTTTTGTATCACACAGACACCACGGACTCACCTCATACTGTAACCAGACAAACATCCAATACAGTCATTTTCTCTTTTACCTGTCTTCTCTTATCATCTGTTTACCCGGGCGAAGCTGGGTACGTTTACATGATGTTATAGAATTATATATATTCCATGGTTAGAAAATTGGATTCGCAATTGTGAGTTTGTGAGTTCGATTCCTGGACCGGGCGATGCGTTATGTCCTTGAGCAAGACACTTTATTTCACGTTGTTCCTTCTACCTGGAGTTTCAACCGAGAGATAGTATTAGCAATTGGAAAGACCAACGGAAACATTGTTTCCTCGGTCCGATTTAACGAAAGTCGATCGACTCTCCATATATTACATATGTGTTAATAGCGGGGGTACTGGTTTGTATGAATGTAACAAAACGAGACAATGTTTGTGTATATAATATTTAATTAACGGTAGATAGAATACTTGACATGTCAAAGATAGATGTTAGAATGAAACAAAGTTAGTAGTTACCGTTTTGATTGCCAGGCAAACGCGGCTGGCAGAGGGCGCCTGGCCTTAGCCAGGCGCCTGTTGGCCAAATTAATGGCAGAGCCAAATGAGAAGACTCTTGACCTGGTGCCGAAAAGGCAAAGAGAGAGGAAGGAAGCTTAACGTTGTTAGTTTTATAGGGCTCTGACCGGAAGTTGCAGAAAGGGTTCCACTTCCCGTCTAGATCCTAATCAAAACAAGGGAGACAACCGCTACATAACCTCCCGCCAGAATTTTAGTGTATAAAAATCGAAATGAAAATATGTAGCAAGTTGGCGAGAATGTTGTAACAGGCATGAAAATTACGACAAAAGAATGTTTGGAAAAATCAATGATAGATATCAAGGTAGCCAACCGCTCTTGGCCAGAGAACGACTGGACATCCATCTATCCATCACCCAAAGATACAATGTAATAAAGTAAAAGTAATAAAAGAGCTCAAAGTTCAAAATATAGTTCACAGGTGTGCAATCACATGACAGCAGGAAAGAAAGTGTGTTCCAGAGAATGAATGCAGGTGGTTTCTGTTCTGTGGTACATCGTGAAATTTCCAACCTCCGAATGGATTTTCTCACAGGAAGAGTGCTGCAAAAATAAATTCTCTGGCTTTGGTGAAGCTGTGTTGATGTATTGCTGTTGCTGTTATATTGCTGTTGCTGCTGCTGTTGTCTTGCTGAGTGAGCGTATTCGGTGTTTAAATTCACAGTAAAAAAAAATTTTTTTTTAGAAAAAAATGAGTTGCGCAAAGTGCTAGAAATAGCAGCCGAAGTTGATGGTCGATGTTGAGAATGCGTTGACCTGGAAGGGTCAAGAGGCCAGCGACCAGAGAAATAAGCATTCTTAATAAATGCGCGGTTATCAACGGTAAATTTACATTGTAAATTTATAAACCGGCAAATAGAAGAATATAGCTTAAGGCTGAAGAATCCCTGGTGATAAATGGCGTACGGCTGTCTGTGAGTAAAGACATCTCAGTGAATCGAGAATTTATGCTGCCTACACGTGCCAATACAAGGTTGAAAAAAAAATATTTCTAACGCGCGAGAAAATGATAGTGGAATTTTGAAAGTGACAATGATGAAAAAGAAAGGCTTCAATCAGCATAATTATAGGTGTGAACTTTTGGAAAAAAAAAAAAAAAACTAGAACTTTTTTTTTTTTTTTGTATTTTGAAAGAGTTCGTTGTAAGAAACGAGAAACATATATATATATATATCGTGAAATGTTTTTTTTTTTTTTTGTTTTGAAAGTGTTCGTTGTAAGAAACGAGAAACATATATATATATTGGTGAAATGCGACAGTTAGTTGATGCGTGAGAGAAAAAGTCTGTCTGTGCGAATTCCACATGTGCGTGTGTGCGTGTCCTTGAGTATTTTCATAGTTTGTCGCTAAATTTGCTGTGTATTCGTAATGTTACTCACAAAACCAGATGTGCTATTTTTTTCTTTTTTGGGGGGTGACCACTTATAGCGATGAACGGCTGCGTGTTCGTATCACGTCAGGGTTACCAAAATAGCGGAGATTACTGGTTGCATGAATGTAACAAAACGAGACAATGTTTGTGTATATAATATTTAATTAACGGTAGATAGAATACTTGACATGTCAAAGATAGATGTTAGAATGAAACAAAGTTAGTAGTTACCGTTTTGATTGCCAGGCAAACGCGGCTGGCAGAGGGCGCCTGGCCTTAGCCAGGCGCCTGTTGGCCAAATTAATGGCAGAGCCAAATGAGAAGACTCTTGACCTGGTGCCGAAAAGGCAAAGAGAGAGGAAGGAAGCTTAACGTTGTTAGTTTTATAGGGCTCTGACCGGAAGTTGCAGAAAGGGTTCCACTTCCCGTCTAGATCCTAATCAAAACAAGGGAGACAACCGCTACATGTTTATGTATGTTTATACGTACATGTGTGTGTGTGGATTTTTACTGATATACGTATGCATATTTATTTTATTTTGTTATATATATATATATATATATATATTTATATATTTACCTCTATATATATTTATGTACGTATCTATCTATGTACGTATCTATCTACGTACGTATCTATCTACGCACGTATCTATGTATGCAAATATGTATGTATGTATGTATGTATCTATGTATGCATATGTGTATATATGTATATATCTATGTATGTATGTATCTATGTACCTATGTATCTAAACTTTAATCTGTATGAATAATATATGTTACATAAATAATAAACATAGCTATAAAACACACACGCTCAAATTTAACCACATGCATAAACATACACACAATAAAATACAAACAAAATAGATAGATACTTGATGTATAGATAACGATCACAACACATTTATATATTTATATAGAGCTGTTCACTGTCTCTTTTCTACAATAGCTTAACATTTTACTGGTGCCGTTCTAAAATCTTCCCTTAAGCAATGTATGGATTTAAATACTTCTATTCAAAATGTTATCGCTTTAAATGGATCTTGCTATAGGTGTTTTACCAATATCAGCTATGAGGTCTATATAATATTGTGTGTATGTGTTCGCGAGTGTGTGTATATATATATATATATATATATATATATATATATATATATATATATATATATATACTAGCAGCAGTACCCAGCGTTGCCTGGGTAGGTAAAATAGTATCTGGTTTGATGAAAAGGTGTTGATCTTAGCGACTGCTTCTCGATGACTATTCTATGGCCACACACAGGCCATGCGGCGGAGGGTGGTGATGACCTCTATCACTGACAAACACGGGTGACCGACGAAGGGGCATGCTGGGGGGGGGGGGTAATGACCTCTAACACTAAGCCAAATTTTCTCACGCTACTTGATTGGAAACCGATGAATTCGCAAATACACAACTAAAAGCTCAGACGACGTCAGTGGCCATCGTTTCGCCTTTGACCATCTATAAGATGTGCAATGATAGCTTCTATCGTAGTATAAAAGTTGAACAAAATAAATTGATTTATGAGTGAGGTGGAGCCGAAGTTTCGAATTTGAACGAAATCGGTTGAAAAATGTGGGAGCTAGAGCCGAAAAGGCGGAATTTTGAGCGAAAAGGTGGTATTTTTGAATATTTAAGCGGCTGCCAGGCCGTTCCTGAACAAAAAATCCAAAATGTAAAGCTACGATAAATAAAGACCTGAAAAAATCAGATCTAGCGTAGTGTAAAATTTGAACAAAGTAGGTTGATTAATTTGGGAGCTAGAGCCGAATAAGTCGAAATTTGAGTCTAAAAGTGGTATTTTTGAATATTTAAGCGACTGCCACGCCGTCCCTAAATAACAAATGCAAGAAATAACGCCATTACAGGATGTGCAATGATAAATTATATTTTGCTTTAAAATTTGGACGAAATCGGTGGCAAAGTGTGGGAGCTAGAGCCACAAATCTTATTTTTCGATACCTAAAAAAAGGTGACGTCCCTATCGATTTTTATCTGCAGAATGACCCCGGAATAAAAAAACGATACCCTATTACATAGAAAACACTGCCCGCTGACTAATCTATGAGTCTGTAAAGATTCATGAAAATCGGTCGTAAGATGTAGGCCCCTATAGGTAATACACAGACACACAGACACACACACATACTTAATTTTATATATATACAGATATATATATTTCTAGGGCGGGTAAAATTCCCGAGATTCATGGACGAGTTCTCTCCAGCGGTCCCTGTCCCTCATTATCGCTGCCATGTCCTGCGTCTCCAACAGACCAGTGTCTGTCCTTAGGGCATCAACATACGTTAACCTTGGTCTTCCTCTTCCAGTGTGTCCATATAAGGGCTCCCACAGGAGCACCGGGTGCAATGTCAGTCCAGCTAACCTCAGTATCCTCTGTGTCACTTTGGAGCCGACTTTTGGGAGGCTCCCATTCAGCTCTGAGTTTTTCATCCTCAGTGTATACTGATTAGTGTTCAGAGGCATCCTCAGCATTCTCGTGTAGCACCCATCCACCATCTGAGTGAGTTTCTTGGTCAGTGTCCAAGTCTCAGACCCGTACAGCAGCACAGACTTCACTATAGCAGTGAAGAGGATGATTTTCATGTCTTTACGAAGGTCCGACTACGACACCGATTTCAACCACATCATCTTCCGTATTCCCAATCTTTGCTCCCAAATACAGGAAGTCCTCAAATCAATTCTAACGGCTTCCCGCCTACATTAGTGATCCCCTCTGGCTTCTCAACATTCTCTACCAGATATTTTGTTTTAGTCTCATTCATTCTCAGCCCCACACTCATCGAAACAGTCCCAACCTCCTGCATCAAATCCTCTGCCTCCTTCACTGTATTTGTCACCAAAACTATGTCGTCGGCAAATTCAGGATCTGATATCTTTTTCGCCTTAACTCTCCTGCTCTGAGCCGATGCTATAGTAAAGCGAGAGTTCTGGTGTTTCTCCAGTGCAAGGCGCCTACAATAGTCCACTACGACGATAAAGAGGTAGGGAGCCAATGTATAACCCTAGAGCATTCCAGCCAATATCTCAAAGAACTCTGTCATCCCATCAGGTGTAATGACTTGGGCTTTGGTGTTGGTGTAGAGCAGTGATATCAGGTCCAATATCTTCTTGGGGATTCCATAAGCCTGTAAGATCTTCATCAGGTAGTGACGGTCCACAGAATCAAAGGCCTTCCTAAAGTCAATGAGAATCATGACCGCAGGAAGTCACTTTGCACTAGCTCTCTCTAATATCGTCCTCAGCATCAGGATGTGACTGGTGATTGATCTTCCCTCTCTGAAGCCGTTCTGCTTGTCCCTGAGCTTCTTCTCCATCTCAGGGTGGATCCTGTTAAGAAGCATCCTGTTGAGGGTCTTTGCCACAAGTGACGTCTGTGAGATCCCCCTGTAGTTGTTTGTGTTAGAGAGATTTCCCTTCTTTGGCACTGGGACGATGTTACTGATCTTCCACTGATTCGGGGTAACTCCTTTCTCCAGTGCCTGGTTACAGAACCCCAGGATGATATCATCAAAATCACACCTCTTCATCACCTCTGATGCCACTCCATCTTCTCCATGAGCCTTGACTTCCTTGATCTTCTTCTTGGCTCTCTGAAGCTCCTCTCTGGTGAAGGGCTCTGTCTCAATATCCAGTTCTTCAAACAGCCGCCTGATCTCCCCAGGGTTCTGAGCTGTGTAGGATGGCTCTCCTAGTAGGGTCCTAAAATGGTCTAGCCATTTCCTCTGCCTATCCTCGGGCCCTGTTCCCTGGATCTGACTCGAACGCCTCTTCCTCTCTATGATCTCGTTGAAGATCATCCAGCTCTCCTTACATCCAGACCTGTCAACCGCTCTCTCCACACTTCTGATCTTCTCTATCAGTGCCACCTCTCTGTCCTCAGTATAAGCGGTACAGAGTTCTTCCCTCATCACCTCCACAGTCTCCATCCTCTCCTCCGTAGGATCAGCATATAATTGGTCTTTGGCAGCTTTCGGCTGTTCTCCGGCTGCACACACTTTTGGGTCTCCGGAGCTGACGTGCTTCCTTTTGTTCTTTCTCCTCGGCACCAGGATCTCACTTGCTTCCGCCACTGAATTGGTGATGTGTCTGTACCTCCTCGTCACACTCTCCTCAGTCCATTCAATCTCTCTCTCCTCTGTCTCTCCACACAGAGCACTGAACCTGTTCCTCACTTCCACTGTGAACCTTTCCTGTAGCTTATCATCTTCCTTGAAAGCTCCCCAGTCATAGATTGCTCTCCGTGGCTGAGCCTTGCTCTTTCTTAAGCTCACCCGGATCTCATTCATATCAAGCCGGTGGTCACTACCCAGTGTAGTGAAATAGTTGAATGGTTCCGTGTTCAGAACACTATTCCGCGACTTTTTCCTCACCAGAATGAAATTAATCTGGGACTTAGACAGGTGCATATCTAAGATGTAAGCCCACATCTTCCCCGGATTCTTCCTAAACCTTAGGTTGGTCGCTATCAAGTTCGCCTCCAGCAAGGTGTCTCTCAGTAGTGCTGTTAGATAGACTCTCCACGTTTCTTTTCAATAGCTGACAATACCTTACCTACGCCACTCGAATAAGGGAGTTATGACAACTAAGTGGTAACTCCACATTCTCCACAGCTCCTGAATTCCCGAACTGGAACCTTGCCACTGGATGTAGTTTAATGTTATTCCCAGGACAGATATATATATATATATATATATATATATATATATATACACTTACACATATATTCTTTCAGGATATTCATATTTTAGAAGAAAATGTGATTTATATATATATATATATATATATATATATATATATATATATATATATGTATATATATATATATATATATATATATATATATATATATATAGTAATAATAATAAAACTGAAGACTAAAATTCAAAGAGGGCTCGATAAGGAAAATATATATCAAATATATAAGAACCGTAGAGCAAATATTTATTAAAATAACAGATTAAAGTTTAAGCAAAGAATCGCTGCTTTCATCCTTAACGGGATCTTCTGAAACTAACAAAGTCAATCTGTAAACGCAGAACTGGATATTTCAAAGAACGTTGCAACCGGAGGAAGACAGGAAGACGAACCAAAGTATCGTCTTCCTGTCTTCCTCCGGTTGCAACGTTCTTTGAAATATCCAGTTCTGCGTTTACAGATTGACTTTGTTAGTTTCAGAAGATCCCGTTAATGGTGAAAGCAGCGATTCTTTGCTTAAACTTTAATCTGTTATTTTAATAAATATATATATATATATATATATGTATATTTATATATATGTATATATATATATATGTGTATATATATATATATATATATATATATATATGTGTATATATATATATATATATATATATATATATGTAGATAAATCTACCAAGAGTTTACGGTAGTGTCCAATCCGTATGAAGAACTCAATGTATTCCGGATATCATGGAAAGAAGAGATGTAATGAAAAATCACTTTCGGTGAAAGATAAACGGTATACAGAGTCAAGATAAAATATTAATATTTTATATATATTTTATATATATATATATATATATATATATGTATATTTATATATATGTATATATATATATATATGTGTGTATATATATATATATATATATATATATATATATATATATATATATATATATATATATATATATATGAATATATTAACAATTGTTTCATTGATTAAGCTGTCTAAAAATTGCTAATCACTTGAATTTGTGTCACTCAATTTTAAATACAAGACGTGCTCAACCAAATCATCAGTAAAACTGTTTAAAATTATACACGGCGTTTCTAATATAGTAGGGAAATTCAAATTACATCAGTAATAACGAAAGAAAAAGAAAAAGAAAGAAGAAAGAAGAAAAAAGAATAAAGATATAAAAGAGAAAAAGAAAAAGAAGAAATAATAAATAAATAATAATAAATAAGTTATAATGAAGATGATAAAAAATAAATTAAAAAAATGTATATGTGCGGAGAGAAGTAAATATAATATGATTGTTGAAAATAGTTGTGGTGTTGCTGGTTAAAATATAAACATATGGTGGTATAAACATGAAAATATTAAATATATACATATATGTATTGGTTAAATTAGTAAATTAATAAATTGGAAGTTATGTTAGAAGTGAAGAGAATATGATATAATGTAAGAGGTGAAATATATTTAGAAGAAAATGAAAGGGAGAAAAGTTAGGAGGTTATGATGTTTTTTCATTGATTAGTTGATTTATTGACAGTTAATAATAACAATAATGGGTTGTTATCATAGATTCGGGTGGTATAATTTGAATTATGGAATTGTTGTGTCGAATCAAGTTGGTTTGAAATTGGCGAATTTAGTAGCTGCTTTATGCCTACAGAAAATTGACCGTTCAATTTGCTGTTATGAAGCATTTTGTCATATTTTAAAATATGGAGCAACTCCATATTGCAAAGTCCGCAGTGGTACATTCCATATCGTAGGCCTTTGCCCCTGACAATTTCGACCAGCTAATCCAGTATTCTTGGTTTGTATCCTTAAGCTGCCAGATTTTATTGGCGAGCGTTGTTGTGTTCATTAGTTTACGATTCTTTATAGAATATCTGTGGACGTACTATCTTTTTTTAAACTCCCCCGCCGTAGAACCTATGAAGTGACATGCTAAGTTGTCTGAATTCATAATACACAGATACACTATATTTGACTCCAGGCATCTATTTTGTAGTGGGCACTTATCCGGTAAGTGATAGTTACATTTTGAGGCTTTCCTGTGTGCGGGTTCAACGATGCGGTTTTGTATGTTGTTATGTATGGGCTGAGATTTGTGTTTGTTGATGTTTTGTTGTGATGCGTTTTGACGTGTGTGTGGTCGTGATGTTGTTATGTGTTTGTGATTTGTATTTGGTGTTATGGTGTTTGTTTGTAGGGGTTATTTCCATTAGAGATTATTTTATAGTTAACTTTATGTATGTGTGATTCTTTGTTGATTGCAGTAGAGTAAGATAGTTTGATAGTATTTCTATTAAAAATGTTATGGTATTTGTGAAGTTTAGGGAAGTGCTTATCAATTAATTTAAAGAATGTAGAAGGTATTTTGGTTTTTATAGAGGAGTTAAATATTGGATTGAACCATAAGTATTTCCTATCTCTGGATCTTCTATAGTTCCTATGGGGTCTTTATATTAGTATTTGGTTCATTTATTTCTGGTGCTCGTTGTCTATTTCTATGTTTAGTCCTCTTTTTATTATTTCTATAGGTGTGGGTAGTGTTATTGTTGATAAGTGTGTTGTTGTTGTTTGTATCTGATATGTATTTGAGCCTCTCTTTATGTCCTGCCTTAAGTAAAGCTATGTTGTAGTTTCTTGCGTGTTCATTAAAAATCCCTAGGTTAGAAGATAAGCGTGAAATTCTAACGGATATACTATGTGCTATGGAGTTAATTGTGGAGCGAGGGTGGTTTCAGTTATAACTAATGTAGGCTAGACTTTCGTTATTTTTATAGAGGGGCTCTATTAGTCCTGTGTTTAGGTTGAGTGATACATCCAAGAAGTTACCTTTTTTAGAGTTGAGTTCAAAAGTGATGCTTAAGCCTAGTTTATTGAAGAAGGTTCTAATCTTTTTACGTAATCTTTCCAAGTTTTGATTATTTAAGTTTTTAGCTAAAAGTAGTGAATCGTCTCTATAAATTCTTCCCTGGAGTAAAATCTAGCCTCATTATTTATAACTCAAACCACCCTCGCTCCATAATTAACTCCATAGTACATAGTATATCCCTTAGAATTTCACGCTTAACTTCCAACCTAGAAATTTTTAATGAACACGCAAACTACTACAATATAGCCGGATTGGCAGTATCGGTAGAGAGTTGGACGCCATGCTTTCCAGCATAGTTACGTCCCTTTACGGTCTGAGTTCAAATCCCGCCGAAGTTAACTTTGCCTTTTATTCTTACGGGGTCGATAAAATAAAGTACCAGTAATATACTGATATAATTGCTGGCATTGTGCCAAAGGTAGAAACAATTTTTAATAGGCACATATGATGGAACAGGAGCATCATCGCCGATAGAGAAGCACTTTAACTTCAGCATAAAGATAAACCTAAGAAACATATATTATTTATTAATCCACAAGGGTGGTGGATTGGCAGTATCGGTAGAAGGTCAGACGCCATGCTTTGAAGCATGGAGTTACCTCCCTTTATGATCTGAGTTCAAATCCCGCGGAGGTTAACTTTGCCTTCCATCCTTACGGGTTCGATACAATAAATACACTGGGATAATTGCTGGCCTTGTGCCAAAAATAGAAACAATTATTTATTAATCCACAAAATCTTAGCCCACCAGTGTATGATCAATAATATTTGTTTCTACTTTAGGCACAAGGCCAGCAATTACCCAGTGAGCGGGAATATGCTTAAATAAAATGAATACTACAGCTTAGATCTGTTAATTCATGCGGAGTCATTATAAAAAAAACTCACGACGTTATAATTTCTGTATCTTTATTTTGGTAATATTGTTTAAAATTCTAGTCGATAAAATAAACACTATATTAAATTGGATATATTTAACGTTGTTTATGATAAACTTTATCGAAGCAGACGCTGAGTGTATTACTATTATTCGATTTACTGGAGTTAATAGCTTTTCTAATATTCTTATAAATATTCCCTAGAATTTACTAGTTAACTAATCCGATCTAAAGTTCAGCTGTGTTGATTAAGTTATATTAAGTGGTGGAAGCAAAGTCACAAGCATGCACCTTGAATCTGTTAAATATTATTCTCCTCAGGTTTTCGGTTTAAGGATTATACTATCCTTTTCCACCAATTAATTCCTAATACCCTGAAATAGGTCATAGCCGAGACATTCCATCTTCGAATAGCATGTACAAAATAATGAAATTCTTCGTTCCAAATTATCATCAGTAACACAAACATGAGCACGAGCGGGATTATCGTCATCATCTTTTTTTCGTTGTCATCATCGCAGACATCAGTATCATCTTCATTATCAGCAGCACTCTAGCCATTAATTATCATCATCATCGTCATCATTATAATGACAATCATCATCAACATACACCATGTCAATTCTCATCCCTAATCTCTGTATTTCTGACACCAGTAGCGCTCTTAATACCATCCCCATCACCACTTGATTATCAACACGGATATATCGCATAGAACACTACCATTACCACGATCATGAAGAATTCTTGATGTTTGATTCTTATGTAAACCTGTCTATTGACATCAACATTATCATAGGTCACCAATAACAATTTTAACAATACTTCCATCAACAGCAGCAGTAGTAGCAGCAGCAGCAGTTAGAACATTACCATCTTCACTGATCCCAATTATCTAACATATGTTGCTTGATACCGCCACGGGTCAGATAACTGGAGATGGATGTAAGCCAGATACGATTTAAAAGACTCTTCCGTTTGGCACTGAGCTCCAGTAAATTTTCCGATCCGTTCTGTGGATTGGCAGTATCGGTAGAGGGTCGGACGCCATGCTTTGACGCATAGGGTTACGGACTTTGCCATTCTGAGTTCAAATCCCGCCGAGGTTAACTTTGCCTTTCATCCTTACGGGGTCGATAAAATAAAGTACCAGTAATGCACTGGGTAATTGCTGGCCTTGTGCCAAAAGTAGAAACAATTATTTGATATTCGCATTGTCCACCATCTCCTTTCATTACTTTGCAATATACTTTCATATAACATTAGCACCATTAAATCTATTAGCATCTGCGTATTGATGTTTATAATCCCAAATTACCTTCAACGTGCAGTTATATATATATATATATATATATATATATATATATATATATATATATATACATTATGTATAAATGTGTATACATATATATATATATAAATATATGCATATATGTATATATTTATATATATAGAGTGATCAAGGTAAGAATATATATATATATATATATATATATATATATATATATATATATATATATATAAAATATTAAACAAATAATGAATAAACAATTCCTTATATTAAACAAAAAAAGTTCATTATTTAACGATCGTTTCTAGGATATATATGTGTGTTAGAATTGGTATGCATATTTATCTACATATATATATGCATATTTATCTACATATATATATATATATATATATATATCTTCAGGTACATATTCTGTGGTGACAGTCAAGTCTGCAATTTACAACATGTACATACATGTATACATACATAGATATACGTACATGGATATACATACATGGATATACATACATACAAGATATACATACAGATATACATACATACATATATATATATACATACACACATATATATATATATATATATATATATATATATATACATACACACACTATATATATACATACACACACACGTATATACGTAAAGATTTAGAGCGAATTATTAGCATATATTAAAAGTTGAAGCAAACCATTTCTGATTTCACCCTTGAGCGTGTTCTATCATACGAAATTGTTTTCTGATACTTTTAATGTGTGCAGTATTTTATATATATATATATATTATGTGTGTGTGTGTGTGTGTGTGTGTGTGTGTGTGTGTGTGTGTGTGTGTGTGTGTGTGTGTGTGTGTGTGTGTGTGTGTGTGTGTGTGTGTGTGTGTGTGTGTGTGTATGCGTGCGTATGTGTGTGTTTATATGAATGTATATGTACACATGTGTGCCAGTGAGCACTTTTTATTGGGTGGTCATGTATGACATCTGTAGAAATTTCTAGAAAACAAATTTCTACAGATTCCATACTTGACAATCCAATATACACACATATATATATATCTCTCTATCTAAGGCGGCTAATATTCCCGAGATCCATGGACGAGTTCTCTCCAGCGGTCTCTGTCCCTCATTATCGCTGCCATATCCTGCATCTCCAACAGACCAGTGTCTGTCCTTAGGGCATCAACATATGTTAACCTTGGTCTTCCACTTCTAGTGTGTCCATGTAGGGGCTCCCTTAGTTGTCATGACTCCCAGGTCTGCCCTGGCCCGGGGTGGTAGTACCTGTTAGGGCTCCATTTATGGGTTAAATAACTACCTTATTCGAGTGGCGCCGGTAAGGTATTGTCAGCCATTGAAAAGAAATATATATATATATTATATATATATAATATATATATATATATATATATATATATACGTATGTGTATATATATATATATATATATACATATATATAATATATATATATACGTATGCGTGTATATATATATATACATATATACATATATATATATATATATACGTATGTGTATATATATATATATGTATATATATATATATATATATATATATATATATATATATATATATATATATATATATATATATATATATACACATACGTATGTGTATATATATATATATATATACACATACGTATAGAAACGTGTAACCATTAACATAATTTCCAGGGTGATTCAGCTCGAGAAAATCTAAGATAAGGGTAGCCCTTTGAAATACATGAGCAACTAAATACATCCCGCTGCCGTGACCGGAGCAAATTAAAGTGCCTTGTGCATGGTCTCAACGTACAGACCTGAACCTCACTCACGATCCTGCGGTCCTATGTTGTACACATTAATGCACCTAAGCCACGCATCTTTGCCAATTCTTTGTATACATCACATGAGATTGCAAATTTACTAGAATAAGAGTAGAATATTATAATAAGATAGAATATTTTGTTAATCGTTTTATAATTGACAAAGAAAGACTTGGTCAAAATTGAAGAAAATAGCATCTCAATAGCATCTAGCTAGTTCGAAAATTTATCACATGGCAGCTAAAATAGCAGAGGCTAAACAATAATTCTGTTTCAAAATGTTTTCCGTTGCTACAAATACGAGATATATTTTTAAATATTCAATTCACAACAGTAATTCAAGTGTCATAAGTCCAGGTTTAGAAGAATCCGTTTTTTCTATTAGAAAAAATGTTTTTTTTTATTTTCTTTCGTTTCTAACATGACGAAAATGGAAAATTGATGCGACAAGTGCGTGTTAAATGATATTCAAAGACATTTTCTAAAGTAATATTGATAAATACAAGTCTTTTCTGACTTTGAATGTTCGTATTTCACCAGCTTTGATAATTGTACCTTAAAAAAATTGGTATATATGTTGATTGAGAAATGTGGGTGACATAGGAATAAGCAAATATTGTATGTGGCCGATTTTAATACTCGTATGTCACCAGACATTTGACATCTGGAGAGTTGGGGTTACTATGCATTACTTACAGAAATAATGTTTTATTTGGTGTATGAATAGGCTCGCACTAACACTAACACAACGTGATTCATAACACAGAAAGATATACTATACGTCTATGTATACTCAACATACAGTCTTGCTATTGGTATTTTAAGCTGTTTTCCAGTCATGGTAATCATGCTAGAACGCCAAATGCTAGTATTTCAGAATCGTTTTTATGTCAGGTCAATCTCGAGTGCTACTGGTAGTGGGTAACCCAGTACAACAAGTGGCATGGTCGGGTGGTCGGCGACTAAACCGGCAAGCCCACCAAGTTTACTTGGTGAGGAGGGGATTTTGGATACCCTGCAGGACAAAAGACAACACCTGACAAAGGGCGGAAGAACTCATAAGAGTCAACGACCATCTAAAAAATAAATCCTGCCAAATCAATGGATAGCAGTAGTTCCACCTGCACGCTTCGAAACACTGGTGTAGTGGTTCTGAGAACAATGCGCCTTTGCAGATGATCAATGCTCCCGCTCGAGTTAGAAGAAAACAATTGACCTTCAGGAGAAGCAGCGACCTCCGATTGTATTTAGCAACCGAAACAAATATGAAGTACATCAAATCCAATGCTCCTAAGGGCCGCCCTGGTTCTTCTTATTTGCGAGTGTAAACTCGGCCAGATTAAATTAGATTAGATTTATCCAGGTGGAATGGCAGTATCGGTAGAGGGTCGGACGTCATGCTTTGACGCATAGAGTTACGGCCCATTCCATTCTGAGTTCAAATCCCGCCGAGGTCAACTTTGCCTTTCATCCTTACAGGGTCGGTTAAATTAAGTACCAGTAATGTACTTGGTTATTGCTGGCTTTGTGCCACAAGTAGAAACAATTATTTAGGACACTTACACGTGTGATAATGAAGTGTAGACGCTATTTCTTACACATAGATTTTCAGAATAATAGATTTTTTTGTTATACTTCTTTGCAAATTAAGCAGGTGTGATGGTCTAATACAGAGGCTCTCATAGTAGGCGCTACCACCCCGGGGGGTATTGAGAATCTGGGCGGTGGGAGCCGTAGGAATGATATAATAGTGTATCAGATTCATAATTTTTTTATTATATATAGATTAACGATTTTATTTATTAAATAAGGGAGCGTCTTATCCGAAGAGACGTCCAATAGACCGGCAAATACGGTATATTATTAATAATTTAGCATTAAGAAATAAATATTGCCACGAAAAAAGCCATAAAAAATTGCGGAATATATTTACGATTCCGTGAATATGCGAATATATGGTTTCCGCGAAAGTCAGGACCGCGAAAGGCGGGGGTTCAGCGCTTAAAATCCGAGAATTCGGCTTCGTATATTGTTTACATAAATTAGAAATGTGTATATTTTCTCAGCAGCTAATTTCCGTTTTTTTTTTCTCTTCAACAGATGGTGAAAATGATGATTGCTATGGTGGTTATATATGCTCTTTCCTGGCTGCCTCTACACGCCATCACACTTGTCGGTGACAATTACCCAGATATCTACTCCGAGGATTATATCAGCATCGTATGGATAGCCGCTCATTGGACAGCAATGAGTCACAGCTGTTACAACCCGATTGTTTATTTCAGTATGAATTCAAGATTTCGAGCTGGATTCCTGCGAATATTCAAGTGCTGCCCGAGAGTGAAGCAGGGAGAGCAATTGATTAGCGAGTACTCAAAAAGCTATTACCACGGGGCAACGTATAACACATCTTTGAATATGACCTCTACTCCTCATAAAAGAAGCGTCATCACCAATTATTATGAAAGAAACAATCACGAAAATATAGAAAGCTCTGTTGTTTAATGAATTCCTACAATATATTTTAAATGTGATTTTATTTAAGTTACTGGCCTATGTTCGTAGCACGAGTGAAAAAAAATTGATAACTACTCACCTCATTTAATGTATGCCAAATCATGTGTAGCTTCAATCAATATCATCTTGAATGGGTTTTGTAGGAGTTGTGTTTCGTTGGATTTATTGTTTCCAATTATAATTATCATTTTTCCTGCATATATCTTTTTCTTTTTTTTTTGTATTAATCATGCTACTCCAACCACCACACACACACACACACACACACACACACAGACACACAATACATATATATATATATATATAACGAAGGAGGTGTGGTAAGGAAACAGATGGACCATAACGCACCAGAGTACTCAATACTTAGGGTAGTAGAGTGGGTAATAGGAAAATGTTTAACCCCAACGGCAGAGCTCAAGCCGTATCGACGGCTATTTCTGGACTAAATTAGAATTTTTAGCGTGGTTAATAAATAGGCTATTTATTTACCACGCTAAAAATTTTAATTTAGTCCAGAAATAGCCATCGAAACGGCTTGAGCTCTGCCGTCGGGGTTAAAGATTTTCCTATGTATATAAAGCCCCAGTGCTAAGAACAATGTCCAAAATTTGTTGAAAAATACAGAGAGGCATTTTTTATTTTTTCTTGGGAGTCAAACCAGATATATTAATCATGCCCCCCCCCCTCCCAACCAAACTTCCACATATATACATTTAAACACACACACACACATATATGAGCATGCATATGTATATTTGATATACATATATAATTGAATATAAAAGAGAGGTAAAACACAGATATATACATATATCTGTTCAAATCGTAAGGGACCAGATTCGCTTACCAGATTCGTCCCTTACGATTTGAACACATATATATATATCTGTGTTTATCTCCCTTTTATATTCAATTATATTACACGGCCCAGAAAAATCTCTTTCCTTGAGCTATTTATATGTAAGAGACCATTTTGAGTTTCTAACTCAATATATACCTTCAATATACATATACATAAATATATATATATATATATATATATATATATATATATATATATATATATATATATATATATATATATATATATAGTTCCAGTGATAAGAGATTAAGAGATAAGATTATTATCAAAATTTTTATCAAAATATACTACTGATAGATTTTACAATAACTAAACATGTCCAAGAGTGAAAACTAAGTTACGCAAAGCTTTACTGTATCTTTCGTGTATGATACTAATCCTTATTTTGAATAAGAGTATTTGGGGAAAAAACTATAATATGCAGCCTTACTTATATATGGCTTGTTAAACATATTATAATGCTATACTTATACATGGCTTGTGTATAATTTTTATTATTATATTAATAACCTTGGTGTATAGCACACAACCAGATTTCTATATTAAATATATTTGTAAAACCAACATGTGCTTGCTACAGCTCGAATAATATGGTAAGTTTAGCTGGTGACTAGTTGGTTTGCTCTAAACATTCTAAAATCTATGTAATAGGATAGATTGTGCTTCACTGCTGAGGTCTAAGACCGAAACATGTACAGAGTTATTCCCATATTCTTGTATTCCGACCCATTTTATAGCAGCATTAATCCTTCAGATAAATATTGTTATGTTATCATAAAGAAGAATGTACTTTCATGAAACGGGTTGATTTTTTAAAACTGTTAGGGCTTGCTTCACTATACTATATCTATACATAACTGTCAAACGGCCATGTCTTACGACATACAGGTGGTATCACATGGCCACAGATTGCACTGACACATGAAAGATTAATCTTTAATTGAGTCATTTTAAGGAATCATGCATGTATGTATTGTGTGTATAGGTTAATGTATGCATGCAAGTGTGTATGCAAATATGTATAAATATGTGTATGTATGCAGGCATGTAATTATGTATTTATGTATGTCTGAATGTTTGTATGATTGTGTGGACATATTTATGTATGTAAATATGTATGCATGTATGCACGTATGCATGTATATATCGACAGTCGATCGACTTTCGTCAAATCGGACCGAGAAACAATGTTTTCGTTGGTCTTTCCAATTGCTAATACTATCTATTGGTTGCAACTCCAGGTAGAAGGAGCAACCAATATATATATAAATAAATATATATATATAAATATATATATATATATATAAATAAATATATATAAATAAATATATATATAAATATATATAAATAAATATATATATAAATATATAAATAAATATATATATATATAAATATATATAAATGTATATATATATAAATATATATATAAAAGGAACGATCGACTTTCGTCAAATCGGACCGAGGGAACAATGTTTCCGTTGGTCTTTCCAATTGCTAATACTATCTATCGGTCGCAACTCCAGGTAGAACGAGCAACGTGAAATAAAGTGTCTTGCTCAAGGACATAACGCATCGCCCGGTCCAGGAATCGAACTCACAATCTCACGATTGCGAATCCAATTCTCTAACCACTCAGCCAAACGCCTTCACAATGCATATATGTGTGATATATAAAATTAGTGACAAACTGTAACAGTACGAATCAACCAATGAAAGCTTGTCACATTCTTTCGTTCGCTCGTCTTTCGTTTGTCTTTCTGAAATGCAAAGCCTCGGGTGAAATTGCGTCATTGGCCCAGCGGACCGAACTACAAAAGCATCACGCCCGGAAGATAGTGAGGGAGATGCGCTGACAGAGCCAGTTCAGCTTGTGAGACTCGTTCTTGTCAATGTCCATCTTCACTCTGATCTTAGCTACTTGGCTACTATGCTGAGCACAAGCGGTCAAGGAATCTATCCGCAAGACCAGTACCAATTTCTTTAATCAGCATATCACGTAATATAACCCTTCCAAATGACCAATCTCCATCAACACGAATCTGTGGGATCGTGATACATAGATACATACATACAAACATTCGGACATACATACTTACATAATTGCAATACATACATGCATAAATAGAAATCCACATATATATACATATTTGAGAAAATATTTCAGTCGCTTTATTAAAACTCTCAGTAGCAACGAATTAAATTGTGTTTTCGGCCAAATTAATTGGGAATTGGTGCTGGTGTACTTTTAGTTTATTGCGAAGAAAGTTTTACCGAAAGTCATATGGTATAATAATAATTTTCTATGTAAGTGTTGGAATAATTAAAACAAATTTAAAAACCATATATAAGTTATTTGTGTAAATTTTCAATCAGTTACTTCCAAAACATGAACAAATTTTAGACTGTGATTCTGCTTATATTACTGTTTCATACAATCGCATATTTTGAAAAAATTTTGTATGTTCTGTTTAAATGCCTGGTACTGTTGTGTATAGTTGAAGTGTACCTTGCCTATTTTTCTATTATTTGTATGTATTTTATTGTTGATCAAATAACTGGCGCCTCTCAAATGAAGGTATATATCTGCTTTTGCCTTCCCATTACTTGTCAGTTTCCCACCAACCCCAGGTACCCATGAAAATAAAAATGTCTTTCCTCAAACTACTCCTTGTGTTTCTATCAGTTTCGCTCCCATTTGTGGCTACTAAGTGATGGCAATAGTTGTGTTAGGCGCATATCATATTTCTCACGCGGGACTCACTTGGATCCCATAAGAGCAATTTCAAACCTAAGGGAATAATTTTAGTTAAGGGGGAATTGGTGAGGCATCAAAACTGTAAAATAATACAGTACGTTGTGCATATATGAAGCGAACGGGTATCAGCCATATAATCAGTGATCTCGATTCCCGAGATGTATTTTCCTCCACGAACTCGGGGGGCGGGCATCTTACTTGAGGAAGGAATCTCGGGAAATGGATTAGCTGATGAAGCGAGTATCACTGAAAGTTCAGCTTGTTAATGCTTTCGGTATCATATGTGCAAGATGCAGCTAAGATGTAGCACCTGGCGAAGGTTGTACACTTCACCTTCTCCCAAATATCTCTCTTTTCTTATTTTCTTTAATGTAGGGGGTGGATTGGCAGTATCGGTAGAGCGTCGGACGCCATGCTTTGCAGCATAGAGTTACGGCCCTTTATGATCTGAGTTCAAATTCCGCCGAGGTTAACTTTGCCTTTCATCCTTACGGGGTCGATAAAATAAAGTACCAGTCACGCACTAGGGTCGATTTAATCGATTTTGCCCTCCCAAAATTGCTGGCCTTGTGCCTATATAGGAAACCATTATTTTCTGTAATGTCTATATACTCAACTGATAAGGGAAATCACGAATTAACAGTTCACAAAAATGTGCTGCTTCAGAATTAATCCAATTTGGGACTAGAATTATTGACATACGAAAAGCGTGGTCATACTAATACAGTTCAAGGTTGAAATATCATTGGACGGCAATTGAAATTGAAGGAAGAATTGAGAAAAATTGAGACTATAAAGGTAGGAATGTGACCTGTGATTCTGAGAACCACTGACATCTATTGTGGCATATACAATTCTGGGTATTCGCTTGGGAATCTTTTTTTTTTTTTTTTGTTTAACTTCTTTGTGTTTAAATTTCTTTCTTTTTTCGTGCCTCTATGCATCAATTTCAATGTGTTGCGCAAACTCTATAACTCTGTCAGACTATGTAAGATGGGATGAAAAAAAAACAACTGGCCGGATATTGAAACAGATTGCAAATGTTGTGGTAATTGTTATTTGCGATTTACTTTGCTACAGATACCAAATCACTAATAATGAAGTTATCATTATGTGTAATAAAAACAAAAACAACTAGAGCAGCAACTAAAACAAAAACAGCAACAGCAAAACAGCACTGTAGCATCCACTAACACTGCAGCTGCTATTATGAACAATTACATCATGAACAACAACAACAATGTGGCATCCATTAACATTGTAGCCGTCAGCAAGTACAATTTCATTATAAACAACAACAGCAAGGACAACAACAACAAAACTGTGGCTGGCCTGCACAACAACAATTATATCAGAAACAACAACAACTAACAAGATAGCCAACATAATGTCTTACAAAAATATCAAAGCACAGTAGACACCATTGCATAAAACACTAACAACATACAATCTTTTACCTTTGCAGTTATCATTACATCAAATAACAACATAACCTTCATAACAAACTTAAATAACATTAATAAAAACACTAACAATATCCATACGCTGGAGACTTTCTCACATTCATTTGCAAAACCAACCAATGTTATCGAGAACAACACAAATTAAATACTGCTGTTATTTGTATTGAACATTTTCTAAACTTAATAAACGGCTGGTACAAAAGACAGAGAGCTATGAGGAAATATATACCAGACTACTGGAGTCTGTTAATCATCGAGTCTATATTATTATAATTATTGAATAAATAGCCATATATATAATATATATATATATATATATACAAAGTGTTAAAACGATCAAAATTTAGTTTAGAACATTTATTTGCTGACAATTGTTTCTTCCAGGGGGAAGTCTGGAATCATCGGAGCATAAGGTATGTTGAAACATGTAACTAAAATCCTAGTCATTTAGAACATTTAGGGTACATAATTGTTATTAGTGTTAAAGGCATCATGTGGAGAATCAGGAGTTAAAAAGATGTTCTGCTTGAAAGAATACAATTACAGGCAGCACTGATTGGAAGTGTAGTAGGTATAAGTAAAAAGCACAAACAAAAAAACACAGGCATAGAAGATATAAGCAAGCATAATTGGTGTACAATGCAGGAGTCAATACAGTCAATAAGGCATGTATGATGAAAGAGGTATAATGCAGTTGAAATAAACATATTTTGTGTGGGGTATTATAATTGTTATAAATGTTTAAGATAGTGTGCAATATGTTAGAAAACAATTTGAAAACAAAGAGAAAGAAAGAGAAAGAGAGAGAGAAAGAGAGAGAAAGATAAAGAGAGCGGGAGAGAGACAGAGAGAGAGAGATAGAGAGAGAGCAAGCAGGAGAGCAAGCGAGAGAGTGAGCTAGAGAGATAAAGAGAGGGAAATAGAAAGAGAGAGCGAAAGAGAGAGAGAGAGAGAGAGAGAGAGAGAGTGAGAGAGAGAGTGAGAGAGAGACAGGGAGAGAGAGAGAGAGAGAGAGAGAGAGAGAGAGAGAGAGAGAGAGAAAGAGAGTTAGTGATGATACTTCAGTTATCTATATTCCAGTGGCATCTAATATATCAATATCGAGTTTTAAAACTTGATACAATATCGTATTCAACGATTATATGTTTAGCATTTAATATGTGGTGTAAATTTGGAATAAGAAGGGATAAATTATAGAAATATTTGTGATAATTAATATCTATCCATATTTACTAAACCTGGTATGATTCATGAATATATTTACTGTCATGTATTTACTCTCATGTGTGGTAATATGTTGGGGAGGTGTTGCACTCCAAAATGGAGCTTATTTCCGAAATAATAAAATATCATTGTTTAATCCAGCTGGAGCGCGAATTTTTCTGAAAAATAGAAGTGAGACGCGAAAGAAAAACCTCTGACGTAATAGCTAAAGCGGTCGTTACTAGTTATATTGAGACGTGTACAGTGCTCAGGTGTACTACAACACATCAAAAGTGCATGTATAGTTATGAAGGTGTTAAGTTATCAACCGGCTGGGATTGGATGACTCATCGCAAGCTGTATTTCTTGGCTTGGCGTCATAAATGGATTGGCAGTACGGGTAGAGGATCGGACGCCTTGCTCAGCAGCGTAGAGATATGGCACTTTATGATCTGAGTTCAAACCGTGCCGAGGTTAATTTGCCTTTCATCCTTACAGGATCGTTAAAATAAAGCACCAGTAATGAACTGGGGTAATTGCTGGACTTGTTCCAAAAGTAGAAACAATTATTACATTGATATAAAATATATCATAGGACAGGTTTTGTTTTCAAGCGGTTAAAGAATTTGAAAATTAGGTAGCAACATGTGCTTACGCCGTATTTAACTAAATAGAATTAGTCTCTTAGTTGGGATGTAAAAAAACCCTCTGAATGGAAAAAAAGGGTGAGCATTGACGTACATCGGACGCGAACCCACATCTTTGGCCTGCCGGACCAATGTGTTACCATTAGACCAACACGCCACCCATGCTTCCTTCCATTCAATTAGAAGCTATATAACCATAGCAGGTGTGCGTGTGTGCGTGTGTGCGTGTGTGTGTGTGTGTGAATAGGGAGACACAAAGCAAGCTTTGCTAACTTACGGCTAGCGAATTTGATATGCATGTATCATTAGGTTATGAAATGTGGTTATGAAATAGTTAAGTTAAAAACCAGCTGGCTTCGGATGAAACACGGGAAGCTGTGTTTCTTAGCCTGGCGTCAGAAAAGCTATATTATTTACTTGTGGTGGATTGGCAGTATCGGTAGAGGGTCGGACGCCATGCTTTGCAGCAAAGAGTTACGGCCCTTTATGGTCTGAGTTCAAATCCCGCCAAGGTTAACTTTGCCTTTCATCCTTACGGGGTCGATAAAATAAGGTACCAGTAATGCACTGGGTAATTGCTGGCCTTGTGCCAAAAGTAGAAACAATTATTTACTCGTATTTTTTTAGAGTTGGTAGACATTCCTATCGGTTATTTTATGATATTTGATTGTTATTTTCATGTGGTAGTAACATGTTGAGTACTTTACATTGACGTCAAAGTATCCCAATGTATCTTTTTAAAACATTTTAAGTCCTACAACGTACACATCCTCCTCCTCATCATCACCATCATCATCATATTCAGCATCATCAACAACAACGTATCCATTGTCACCATCATCATCATCAGTTTCTATCTACTGTATAAGATCCTAGATGAGCTTAAAGTGCAGCAAGAAATAAAAACGATGACACTATTGCCTATGGACAATCAATACAAAATACATTGGTCAGTCTGATGTCGATCGGATAGGTCGCACCCTAAAAATGTATACTTATTTATCGTTAAAAATGTGCGACTTATACGCGAGTATGTACGGTATATAGAAATTATAGGAACAACTGTGGGGAAGGAGCAGGGTCTCATTCCGTGGGGTAGAATAAAGGAAAGAGAAAAAGAAAGGAGTCTTATCGAAGTCAGTATTATAAATATTTAATATTTCCCCCCAAAAAAATAAAGCGAGCATCAATGATTTCATCATCGTCGTCTTCATCGTTTTCATCGTTTTCATCGCCGTCGTCTTCATTGTCGTCGTCTTCATCGCCATCGTCTTCATCGTCGTCGTCTTTATCGTCATCGTATTCATCGTCTTCATCGTCTTCATCGCCATCGTCATCGTTATCGTCACCATCGTCTTCATCGTCACCATCGTCGTTTAGTCGTCTTCATCGTCGTCGTCTTCATCGTCGTCGTTGTCGTCTTCATCATCATGGGCTACATCGTCTTCATCGTCTTCTTCGTCTTCTTCGTCGTTGTCGTCGTCGTCGTCGTCGTCGTCATCGTCGTTATCGTCACCCTCGTCCCCATCATCTTCGTCCACATCATAATCAATATCGTCATAATGACGACGACGACGACGACCACCACCACCACCACCACCACCACCACCACCACCACCACCACCACCACCACCACCACCACCATCATCATCATCATCATCATCAGCATCATCATCGCCATAATCATAACCATCACCACCACTACCACTACTGACATCAAAACGATAAATAGCACCACCTCTCATAATACCTTATTGTGTTGTTTAGCTTTACCAACATCGTCGTCAGTATATCCTTATGTATCCTTAGCCATCGTCTGTATCCTTAGCCATCGTCTGTGTCCTTAGCCATCGTCTGCATCCTTGGCCATTATCTGCATCCTTAGCCATCGACTGCACCCTTAGCCATCGACTGTATCCTTAGCCATCGTCTGCATCCTTAGCCATCGTCTGCTTCCTTAGACATCGTCTGCATCGTTAGCCATTGTCTGCATCCTTAGCCATCGTCTGCATCCTTAGCCATCGTCTGCATCCTTAGCCATCGACTGTATCCTTAGCCATCAACTGTATCCTTAGCCATCGACTGTATCCTTAGACATCGTCTGCTTCCTTAGCCATTGTCTGCATCCTTAGCCATCGTCTGCATCCTTAGCCATCGTCTGCATCCTTAGCCATTGACTGTATCCTTCGCCATTGTCTGCATCCTTAGCCATCGACTGTATCCTTAGCCATTGTCTGTATCCTTAGCCATCAACTGTATCCTTAGCCATCGTCTGTATCCTTAGCCATCAACTGTATCCTTAGCCATCGTCTGTATCCTTAGCCATCGACTGTATCCTTAGCCATTGTCTGTATCCTTAGCCATCGACTGCATCCTTAGCCATCGACTGCACCCTTAGCCATCGTCTGTATCCTTATCCATCGTCTGCACCCTTAGCCATCGTCTGTATCCTTAGCCATCGACTGCATCCTTAGCCATCGACTGCACCCTTAGCCATCGTCTGTATCCTTATCCATCGTCTGCACCCTTAGCCATCAACTGTATCCTTAGCCATCGTCTGTATCCTTATCCATCGTCTGCACCCTTAGCCATCGTCTGTATCCTTAGCCATCGACTGTATCCTTAGCCATTGTCTGTATCCTTAGCCATCGACTGCATCCTTAGCCATCGACTGCACCCTTAGCCATCGTCTGTATCCTTATCCATCGTCTGCACCCTTAGCCATCGTCTGTATCCTTAGCCATCGACTGTATCCTTAGCCATTGTCTGTATCCTTAGCCATCAACTGTATCCTTAGCCATCGTCTGTATCCTTATCCATCGTCTGCACCCTTAGCCATCGTCTGTATCCTTAGCCATCGACTGTATCCTTAGCCATTGTCTGTATCCTTAGCCATCGACTGCATCCTTAGCCATCGACTGCACCCTTAGCCATCGTCTGTATCCTTATCCATCGTCTGCACCCTTAGCCATCGTCTGTATCCTTAGCCATCGTCTGTATCCTTAGCCATCGTCTGTATCCTTATCCATCGTCTGCACCCTTAGCCATCGTCTGCACCCTTAGCCATCGTCTGTATCCTTAGCCATTGTCTGTATCCTTAGCCATCGACTGCATCCTTAGCCATCGACTGCACCCTTAGCCATCGTCTGTATCCTTATCCATCGTCTGCACCCTTAGCCATCGTCTGTATCCTTATCCATCGTCTGCACCCTTAGCCATCGTCTGTATCCTTATCCATCGTCTGCACCCTTAGCCATCGTCTGTATCCTTATCCATCGTCTGCACCCTTAGCCATCGTCTGTATCCTTATCCATCGTCTGTATCCTTATCCATCGTCTGCATCCTTAGCCATCGTCTGCATCCTTAGCCATCGACTGTATATTTATCCAGCAAAGTAATCGACTTAAGTTATCAGATACATCCGAAACATTACTCTCATCATCTTAATCAAAATCATCATTAAGTCCTTCTCTTAACATTCCTATATTCAATATGCTACCAAATTATTATCACAAAACTATATTGAAGATGAATCACACAAGTTCCTTATGTCTGTTAGATGAACAATTGAACTTAGGTTTTCATTTTGCAACACCCCCAGATAATATTGACACGTTATTCTTCAAAATATAACATGAAGGTCACTTTTTATAAAATATAGGTTCATTGTATACATATGTCAAAATTAAGGGTGTCATGTCTGAGAGACATACGCCATATCCACTGTAGAATAAGCTCAAAGATTCCAATGAGTAGATCCGAGCATTTATATCAACTAGAAATTGATTGATATATATATGGCGGTGCCCCAGCATGGCCTCAGCCGGATGGCTGAAACAGGTAAAAGAGTAAAAGAGTAAAAGAGTAAAAGAGTATATATATACCAACAAATAACGAAACGAAATTAAATTTCGTTTCGTTTGTAACTCACTTTTGTATGACTGACGCTTAAACAATTAAGTTAAAAATGTACATCCACATATGTATACGTGTGTGTATTCATATGCATACTAGTATTTCAGTATACATATGTGGATGTACATTTTTAACTTAATAGTATATATATATATAAATAAACATATGAAACAATCACAGGGAATGCATTAACTTTGGTCCTTGATAGCTATACAATGTATACACACACACATATATATATATATATACATATACACACATATATATATAAAACATACACACACATATACATACACACACACATGTATACATGCACACACATACATACACACGCACACACACATATATATCTATATATGTGTGTGTGTGTGTGTGTGTGTGTGTGTGTGTGTGTGCGCGCGTGCATATAGAGAGACGAGTGGTTTAATAATCAATGTACATTTCGCTAAATCTGGCCATTAGTATGAAGATATGATGTTGGAGGTTACATTCCATTATCTCGATATCTATTCTGTAGAAACATACATAAATATATGTGTTGAAAATGAAAATAAAAGCATGTGAAATCTTGCTAATATTGCATGAGAGAATCGTAAACAAAAATAAAGAACTAAATCTCAACATCTTAGATAAGACTTAACGTTTATTATGAGGTCAGAGCATAAACAAATTCATATAACTGTTTCTACTTTAGGCACAAGGCCAGCAATTACCCAGTGCATTACTGGTACTTTATTTTATCGACCCCGTAAGGATGAAAGGCAAAGTCAACCTCGGCGTAATTTGAACTCAGACTGTAAAGGGACGTAATTATGCTGGAAAGCATGGCGTCCGACCCTCCACCGATACTGCCAATATAACGCTCATGTATTATCACATCATAAATTTCTTACAGCAACACTGTGTATCTGTTTATTATGCAGGGTGAGACAAAAGTAGCGTACCATAAAGATAATATATTAAAAGTGATAAAATGTAATTACCTTGAAACATTGTATATACTATATAGTGTGGAAAGTGATATAAGGTGTGGAAAGTGACAATGCAGAACGGACAGTAAGAAGTAGGTAACATCAATGTAAGTTACCTGGTATCCTTTGTTTTGTTTTGTTGCTGCTATTTCTTTCGTTCTAATATTTCGGAACTTAAAATTCCTTTGTTCAGAGTATAACGAACTCTCATAAAAAAATGTTTCGGTATCTACTCTTTGGAAATATATTTAAATGTTATTAAAAGTATAATTACACAGGAAAATTGAAAACATGTTTAATTAATTAACCCCTATGGTGTGCGACTTTTGCCTCACCCTGTACATAAACATTTTCTATATGAGTGCATGCTGTGTAAAAGACACTGGTAAATTTACATAATTGATTTATTATTAAATCTATGTAAAGAGATGAACTTCACTATCCCAGTATCTGATAAAAAAAAATAAACACAGATAACAAAAGATATTCCTGAAATACATATATAATGCATTTAAACGGAAACTGTGAGATGACCAATGCTTAAAATACCCACAGCGAGTCTTTGTATGTTCAGAATACATAGCCATAATGTGTCTGGATTTGTAAACACATTTATTCTCGAACACAATATGTTATTGCTACCGTTAATTTATATTAATTAAGTAGTATAGATAATACGAAGCATTGTGAGATATGTAATTAATGACTGATAAGTTTTAAAAAGTCGATACAATGCGGTAGAATTATCTAAAGGGAAAAGGATGACAATTGAAACAGAACATTTGAAAAGAGGGCAACAACGCTGAAATATCATGTTGAAATATATTGGGAAAAACGTTATTTTGTTTCGTTTCATTCATCATCGTTTTGTTCGTTATATATTTCTAACGCATTGTACAGGTTTCCTGAAACTTAACTGTCATAAAATGAATAAATTCCCCTGATATTTCGACAGATAATTACTATTCTCGAACATAAACTGATAAATTCTACTGATATATCATCAGATATGTGACTGTCAGGGAAACTTGCGATATCAATCATATTTCGTGTTTCATAAGCTCGAAAAAAGAATCTTACCGTTGACATTTAAGAAAAGAGGTTTTCCAAACGATTTCAGATTTTTTTTTTTTTTATTCCGTATGGGATTTATTTTATATAATTATTTTCTTTCGAAACTTTGAACATTGTGAAACATTTCTGAGATTAAATATTTTAAATGTATTATTTGGACATTTCAGTAAATTTTATGTCTTCTATGGAATCTCCCATCTAGTGTATGTTTTTTTTTTGTTTTTTGTTATAGCAGAAACCTCGGAGATCCGCTTCATATATAGTAATATATAATGTATCATGCTTGCAGGAATGGTATGAATAATTATATATATATATATATATATGTATATATATATATATATATATATATATATATATATATATATATATATATACACATGTGTGTGTATGTATATACATATATATATATATATATATATATATATACATGTGTGTGTATGTATATACATATATATATATACATGCATATATATATATATATATGCATATATATATGCATATATATATATGCATGTATATATGTATATGCATGTATATATATATATATATGGATATATATATATGGATATATATATATGTATGTATATATATATATATATATGGATATATATATATGCATATATATATATGTATATATATATGCATATATATACATGCATATATATGCATATATATATATACATGCATATATATATATACATGCATATATATATATATACATACATATATATATGCATATATATATATATGCATACATATATGTATGTATATATATATGCATATATATATATGCATGTATATATATATATATATATATATATGCACATATATATATATGCATATATATATATATATATATATATATGCATATATATATATATATATATATGCATATACATATATATATATATATATATATATATATATATATATATATATATATATATATATATATGCATATATATATATATGCATGTGTATATATATGTATACATATATATATATATATATACAAAGAATGTAAATAACATAATTAAATGTATTGAAAAATGATCATGGTGTTGTGTTTTTTATTTTGATTCGAAACCTGTTAGATATTCATATTTACATTATAGCAGATAATTTCAAAGGACAGAAACGTAACATGTAATATAATATGATACTATAAAATATAAATTTATATAACATAATCTATATATTACTATAAAAAAGAGAGGAGCGCGGCTCTGCGCCCATATTATATTTTTTCATCCCGTTTGTAACATAAGTTGGATTACTTTGAATAAATAATTGTTTCTACTTTAGGCTCAAGGCAAGCAATTATCCAGTACATTACTGGTACTTTATTTTATCGACCTCGTAAGGATGAAAGGCAAAGTTAACCTCGGCGGGATTTGAACTCAGACTGTAAAGGGACGTAACTATGCTAGAAAGCATGGCGTCCAACCCTCTACCGATACTGCCAATTCACCGCCCAATAATTGTTTCTACTTTTGGCACAAGGCCAGAAAATTCCCAGTACATTACTGGTACTTTATTTTATCGACCCCATAAGGATGAAAGGCAAAGTTAACCTCGGCGGGATTTGAACTCAGTCTGTAAAGGGACGTAACTCTGCTAGAAAGCATGGCGTCCAACCTTCTACCGATACTGCCAATTCACCTTACTTTGAATAAATAATTGTTTCTACTTTTGGCACAAGGCCAGCAATTTACCAGTGCATTACTGGTACTTTATTTTATCGGTCTCGTAAGGATGAAAGGCAAAGTTAACGTCGGCGGGTTTTGAACTCAGATCATAAAGGGAGGTAACTTTATGCTTCAAAGCATGGCGTCCGACCGTCTACCGATACTGCCAATCCACCATTGCTTTGAATAAATAATGAATGAATATTATAGAATTAATGTACTAAATTTCGTAACTGTTTCTTAAATATAAATAATTTTATTGCTCATTTTAAGATTCACTTCTTTAAAATATTCAAATGTTAACACTTCCGGTTAGAGCCCGTTATATTATAACGTTTATTACATCACATTTATATATAATATCGCCTGCAGTTTATATATAATATCGTATTTTTTTAAAGTATCATGGATTACTTTACTTATTGCATAAGAGTGTGTAAC
>OZ024751.1:17561421-17571421 GCA_964016885.1 Eledone cirrhosa
GCTCTCTGAGTTCTAATCTCACCGAGGTCAAATTTGCCTTTCATTCTTTCGTGTTCAATATAAAAAAAAAAGTACCAGTCTAATACTGAGTCGATTATTCCTCTATATCTCTTTCTTATTTCCTCTCTATCCCTTTCTCTCTTCCTCTGGATTATATCTGCTGTACTCTGGCCTGGAGAGGGATGAGCTTCGCCAGGCTTAAAATGACCAAGAAACGCCGTATGTCAATACGGCGTCCCTACGACTCTACCAAGAGTTACCATACATACATACATCTGTAAAAGAAGACTTGGAGGGAGTAGTCATCAGAAATAGCCCTCCCCTCTTCTATGTTTTCCTATTTTTACACGTCTTTCATTCAAAGCCATACTGTATCGACTGCACAGTCATTGATTGTTATGTAAACCCTTGTTAAAAAAAGCAAAGAAATGTGTGCTAGTGTTGAAGGATTAGGTGAATGGAAATTTACTCTCTAACAACATCTGTGAAGAAGTAATTATTAACAGAATTACCTTATATAGTATGGGGGGGGGGATGCTATGTATATATACATACATACGACAAAAACATAAATATATATATATACATACATACATATAAAAACACACACATATATATATATATATATATGTATATATACATATATATATATACATACATATAAAAAACATATATATATACATACATATAAAAAACACATATATATACATATAAATATACATATATATATATACACATACGTATACAGTATATATATATATATATTCACATACATATAAAAGATATATACATATATACACATACATATAAAAACCTATATATATACACACATATAAAAACATATATATATAACACATGCATATAAAAAACATATATATATACACACATACATATATATATACACACACATACATATAAAAAAATATATATATATACATACATATAGACATACATATAAAATACATATATATATATATATATATTTATATATATACATATATATGCATATATATATATAAGAGAGAGAGAGGGAGATGGAGAGAGAGAGAAAGGGAGAGAGAGAGAGCTTGTTTAACTGTTTTAACAAGAGAAGGCCGCCGTCGGATTGTCTGAATGTCGATCGTATTATCCGTGGTGGAAAAAAAGTTTCCTCATTAGACATTTCTTTTTTTTTTTTTTTTGCCGATTTTATATTTTTGGAGAATATTGATTTTACCTTGTTACATATATATAAGATGGCCGACTTACTATTGGGAAGAGGAAAGTGTTGCTCAACACTATGGAGGGGGTTGTGTTGGTGGTGTCGATGGTGGTGGTGGTGGTGGTGTTGTGTTCATGACGGTGGTGATGGTGGTGGTGGTGGTAGTGGTGGCGGAAATGATGATGTTGGTGGTGGTGGTGGTGGTGGTGGTGGTGGTGTTGGTGGTGGTGGTGTTGATGGTGGTGGTGTTGGTGGTGGTGGTGTTGATGGTGGTGGTGGAGGTAGTGGTGGCGGAAATGATGTTGTGTTGATGATGTTGGTGGTGGTTGTGGTGTTGGTGGTGGTTGTGGTGTTGGTGGTGGTGGTGGCGGGGGTGGTAGTGGTGGCGGAAATAATGTTGTGTTGATGATGTTCGTGTTGGTGGTGGTGTTGATGGTGGTGGTGGTAGTGTTGGTAATGATGTTGTGTTGATGATGTTGGTGGTGGTGGTGGTGGTGGTGGTGGTGGTGGTGGCGGAAATGATGTGTTGATGATGTTGGTGGTGATGGTGGTGTTGGTAGTGGTGGTGTTGTTGATGGTAGTGGTGGTAGTTAGTATGTGGTGGCGGTGGTAGTGTTGGTATGTGGTGGCGGTGTTAGTGTTGGTATGTGGTGGTGGTAGTAGTGGCGGTAATGATGTTGTGTTGATGATGGTGGTGGTGGTGATGATGGTGGTGGTGGTGTTGGTATGTGGTGGTGGTGGTGTTGGTATGTGGTGGTGGTGGTGTTGGTATGTGGTGGTGGTGGTGGTGGCGGTAATGATGTTGATTATGTTGTTGGTGGTGGTGTTAGCGGTGTTGATAGAAGTGGTGGTGGGGGCGGGGGTGGTGTTGATGGTGGTGGGGGTGGCCGTGGTGTTGATGGTGGTGGTAGTGGTGGTGTTGATGGTAGTGATGGTAGTGTTGGTATGTGTTGGTGGTGGAGACATTGTTGGTGTGGTGGTGGTGGTGGTGTGTAGTGTTGTTGTGGTATGTAGTGTTGGTGTGTGGTGGTGTGTAGTGTTGGTGTGTGGTGGTGATGAAGTAGATAGTGGTAAACGAGGTGGTGGGGTGTGATGGTGAGGATACTGGTGGTAGGGCTGATGTGTGGTGTTTGTGTTGATATTGATGCTGGAGGTGTCTGGCGCCAGTGGAGTTGGTGGTGGTGGTGTTTGGTTGTGATGTTTCGTGGTGTTGTGTAGTGTAGTGTTTGAAGTGGTATTGATGGTGGTTGTGGTGTGTCGTGGTGGTGGTGGTATGTTGTTGTTGTGGTGGTGGTAGTAGTAGTAGTAGTAGTAGTAGTAGTAGTAGTAGTAGTTGTAGTAGTAGTGGTGGTGGTGGTGATGGTGGTGTCCGTGTTAGAGGTAGTGTCGGTGGTGGTAGCAGTGGTATTGATGCTGGGTGTCGTGTGTTGTGTTGGTATATGGTGGTGGTGGTGGTAGTAGTGGTGGTTGTGGTGGTGGTAGCAGTGGTAGTGGTGGTGGTGGTGGTGGTGGTTGTGGTGTGTAGTGTTAGTGTGTGGTAGTGGTGGTGGTGGTGGTGGTGGTAACAGTGGTCATGGTGGTAGGGGTGGTGGTAGCAGTGCTGGCGAGAACAGTGACCTCAGTAAGGTCAACTAACAGGCAACAGGCTACCTACCAATTATTTACTCAAGGGCGGTGAATTGGCATCGGTAGAGGGCTGGAAGGAATGTCTTATGGCATAGTTACGTCCCTTTACGGTCTGAGTTCAAATCCCGCCGAGGCTAACTTTGCCTTTCATCCTTACGGGATCGATAAAATAAAGTACCAGTAATGCACTGGGTTATTGCTGGCCTTGTGCCAAAATAAAGTACCAGTAATGTACTGTGTAATTGCTGGCCTTGTGACAACATAAACTACCAGTAATATACTGGGTAATTGCTGGCCGTGTGCCAAAATAAAGTACCAGTAATGTACTGGTAATTGCTGACCTTGTGACAACATAAAGTACCGGTAAAGTACTGGGTAATTGCTGGCCTTGTGCCAAAATAAAGTACCAGTAATGTACTGGATAATTACTGGCCTTGTGCCAAATTAAAGTACTAGTAATGTACTGGGTAATTGCTGGCCTTGTGCCAAAATATAGTACCAGTAATATACTGGGTATTTGCTGGCCTTGTGCCAAAATAAAGTACCAGTAATGTACTGGGTTATTGCTGGCCTTGTGCCAACATAAAGTACTAGTAATGTACTGGGTAATTGCTGGCCGTGTTCCAACATAAAGTACCAGTAATGTACTGGTTAATTGCTGGCCTTGTGCCAACATAAAGTACCAGTAATGTACTGGGTAATTGCTGGCCTTGTGCCAACATAAAGTACTAGTAATGTACTGGGTAATTGCTGGCCTTGTGCCAACATAAAGTACCAGTAATGTACTGAGTAATTGCTGGCCTTGTGCCAACATAAAGTACTAGTAATGTACTGGGTAATTGCTGGCCTTGTGCCAAAATATAGTACCAGTAATATACTGGGTAATTGCTGGCATTGTGCCAAAATAAAGTACCAGTAATGTACTGGGTCTTTGCTGGCCTTGTGCCAACATAAAGTACTAGTAATGTACTGGTTATTGCTGGCCTTGTGCCAACATAAAGTACTAGTAATGTACTGGGTAATTGCTGGCATTGTGACAACATAAAGTACCAGTAATGTACTGGGTAATTGCTGGCCTTGTGCCAAAATAAAGTACCAGTAATGTACTGGGTAATTGCTGGCCTTGTGCCAACATAAAGTACCAGTAATGTACTGGATAATTGCTGGCCTTGTGCCAACATGAAGTACTAGTAATGTACTGGGTAATTGCTGGCCTTGTGCCAAAATATAGTACCAGTAATATACTGGTTAATTGCTGGCCTTGTGCCAAAATAAAGTACCAGTAATGTACTGGGTTATTGCTGGCCTTGTGCCAACATAAAGTACTAGTAATGTACTGGGTTATTGCTGGCCTTGTGCCAACATAAAGTACCAGTAATGTACTGGGTTATTGCTGGCCTTGTGCCAAAATAAAGTACTAGTAATGTACTGGGTAATTGCTGGCATTGTGACAACATAAAGTACCAGTAATGTACTGGGTAATTGCTGGCCTTGTGCCAAAATAAAGTACCAGTAATGTACTGGGTAATTGCTGGCCTTGTGCCAAAATAAAGTACCAGTAATGTACTGGCATATTGCTGGCCTTGTGCCAACATAAAGTACCAGTAATGTACTGGGTTATTGCTGGCCTTGTGCCAACATAAAGTGTGCCAACATAAAGTACTAGTAATGTACTGGGTATTTGTTGGCCTTGTGCCAACATAAAGTACCAGTAATGTACTAATAAATTGCTGGCCTTGTGCCAACATAAAGTACTAGTAATGTACTGGGTTATTGCTGGCATTGTGACAACATAAAGTACCAGTAATGTACTGGGTTATTGCTGGCCTTGTGCCAACATAAAGTACCAGTAATGTACTGGGTATTTGCTGGCCTTGTGCCAACATAAAGTACCAGTAATGTTCTGGGTAATTGCTGGCCTTGTGCCAACATAAAGTACCAGTAATGTACTGGATATTTGCTGGCCTTGTGCCAACATAAAGTACCAGTAATGTACTGGGTAATTGCTGGCCTTGTGCCAACATAAAGTACCAGTAATGTACTGGGTATTTGCTGGCCTTGTGCCAACATAAAGTACCAGTAATGTACTGAGTATTTGCTGGCCTTGTGCCAACATAAAGTACCAGTAATGTACTGGGTATTTGCTGGCCTTGTGCCAAAAGTAGAAACAATAAAGGAGACAATATCACAGAGCTTGTAGTTAGTGACACATACATACACATACAGACACACACAAACATAAAGAGCGACATATTCACATATACATACATACACACACAGCAATAGACACATATGCACATACATACACACAGGGACGCACATATACACATACATCCATACACCCATTGACGCACATACACACAGGACGCATATATACACACAGGGACGCACATATACACATACATGCAAACACACAGGGACGTACATATACACATACATGCATACACACAGGGACGCACATATACACATACTTGCATACACACAGGCACGCACATATGCACATACATACACACAGGCACGCACATGTACACATACATACACACAGAAATAGACACAAATAGATATATATATATATACACAGAAATACACATACATGCATAGACACACGGACACACTCACACAGAAATAGACACATATACACATACATGCATACACACACGAACACACACACATACACTCACAAAAACAGAGATATACACACACACACTCACACAGAAATACACAACCCACATACATACACATAGGGATGGACATATACACATACATGCACATACAGAAATAGACACAAACATATATACCCATACTCACACAGAAATAAACACACATGTACATACATGCATACACACACGGACACATACTCACACATAAATATACACATATACACATACATACATACACATATACACATATGCACACAGATGCACGCACACACACACATACTCACACAGAAATATACACATATACACATACATACATACACATATACACATATGCACACAGATGCACACACACACACACATACTCACACAGAAATATACACAGATGCACACACACACATATATACACATACCCACACAAAACACAGAAAGCCATATGCACTTACATACACATACTTGGACACACACATATTTGTAAAGAAAATATAGACATATACACATACATATATATACACACACACACACAAACACACAGAAACACATACAGAGACACACACAGACACACATCCGCGTACACATATTTAGAGAGACACACACAGACACATGCACACATTCAGAGACATACGCAGACAAACATTCATACACACACAAACATACATAAACATACACACACATAAACACATACATATACACTCCCAGACAAAAACACACTCACGTACATATACAGACGCATGCACACGCACATACATACGCACGCATGCACAGATACACACACACACACACACACACACACACACACACACACACACGTATACACACACATACACATTCATAAAGTCACACACATGTACACATGTACATATACTCGTTACATATAAGCTCACACACACACTCATACAGTCATACACTGACACACATACACAAATTAATATACATACATACACACACTCATATAGTCATACACTGACACACAGACACGGATTAATATGCACACACAGCGCCTCAACACACACAGCCGGCTCCATACACACACAGCCGCCTCCATACACACACACACCCGCCTCCATACACACACACAGCCGCCTCCATACACACACACACCCGCCTCCATACACACACACAGCCGCCTCCATACACACACACACCCGCCTCCATACACACACACACCCGCCTCCATACACACACACAGCCGCCTCCATACACACACACAGCCGCCTCCATACACACACACACCCGCCTCCATACACACACACACAGCCGCCTCCATACACACACACAGCCGCCTCCACACACACACAGCCGCCTCCATACACACACACACAGCTGCCTCCATACACACACACAGCCGCCTCCATACACACACACACCCGCCTCCATACACACACACACAGCCGCCTCCATACACACACACAGCCGCCTCCACACACACACAGCCGCCTCCATACACACACACAGCCGCCTCCACACACACACAGCCGCCTCCATACACACACACAGCCGCCTCCATACACACACACAGCCGCCTCCATACACACACACAGCCGCCTCCATACACACACACACCCGCCTCCATACACACACACACCCGCCTCATACACACACACAGCCGCCCCCATACACACACACAGCCGCCTCCATACACACACACAGCCGCCTCCATACACACACCCGCCTCCATACACACACACACCCGCCTCCATACACACACAGCCGCCTCCATACACACACACACCCGCCTCCATACACACACACAGCCGCCTCCATACACACACACACAGCCGCCTCCATACACACACACACCCGCCTCCATACACACACACAGCCGCCTCCATACACACACACAGCCGCCCCCATACACAAACACACACAGCTGCCTCCATACACACACACACCCGCCTCCATACACACACACACCCGCCTCCATACACACACACAGCCGCCTCCATACACACACACACAGCCGCCTCCATACACACACACAGCCGCCTCCATACACACACACAGCCGCCCCCATACACACACACACAGCCGCCTCCATACACACACACAGCCGCCTCCATACACACACACAGCCGCCTCCATACACACACACACCCGCCTCCATACACACACACAGCCGCCTCCATACACACACACAGCCGCCCCCATACACACACACAGCTGTCTCCATACACACACACATAGCCGCCCCCATACACGCACACAGCCGCCTCCATACACACACACAGCCGCCTCCATACACACACACAGCCGCCTCCACACACACACACACAGCCGGCTCCATACACACACAGCCGCCTCCATACACACACACTGCCGCCCCCATACACACACACAGCCGCCCCCATACACACACACAGCCGCCTCCATACACACACCCGCCTCCATACACACACACACAGCCGCCTCCATACACACAGCCGGCTCCATACACACACAGCCGCCCCCATACACACACACAGCCGCCTCCATACACACACAGCCGCCCCCATACACACACACAGCCGCCTCCATACACACACACAGCCGCCTCCATACACACACATAGCCGCTTCCATACACACACACACAGCCGCCTCCATACACACACACAGCCGCCCCCATACACACACACAGCCGCTTCCATACACACACACATAGCTGCCTCCATACACACAGCCGCCTCCATACACATACACACAGCCGCCTCCATACACACACACACAGCCGCCTCCATACACACAGCTGCTTCCATACACACAGCCGCCTCCATACACACACACAGCCGCCTCCATACACACACACAGCCGCCCCCATACACACACACACCCGCCTCCATACACACACACAGCCGCCCCCATACACACACACAGCCGCCCCCATACACACACACAGCCGCCTCCATACACACACACAGCCGCCTCCATACACACACACAGCCGCCTCCATACACACACACAGCCGCCTCCATACACACACACACCCGCCTCCATACACACACACACAGCCGCCTCCATACACACACACAGCCGCCTCCATACACACACACACAGCCGCCTCCACACACACACACATAGCTGCCTCCATACACACAGCCGCCTCCATACACACACAGCCGCCTCTTGCACACACACAGCCGCCTCCATACGCACCCGCCCCACCCGCCACTACACACCCTTCCCCCTACAACTAAAAAACAATAGTATTGAACTCAATATAGTTTTCACTGAGGTCGATATACCCTGCAGGGCTTTTATTCTGAAAACTAACAAAAATAAAACTTATCTTCAAGAAATCCTTTTTTCCCCTTTTTTTTTTGTAAAAAATAAACTCTAATGACATTCTCTTCTCCTCCTTCGTTGTCTATCAACTCCTCCTACTCCTTTTTCTTCACTCCCCTCCTCATCGTCATGACCCCCTCCCCGCATTCATTTCCCAATAATAGTTTCTACTTTTGGCACAAAGCCAGCAATTACCCCAGTTCATTACTGGTACTCTATTTTATCGACCCCCGTACGGATGAAAGGCAAAGTTAACCTCGGCGGGAATTGAACTCAGAATGGCAAGGGCCGCAAACTCTTTGCGTCAAAGCATGGCGTCCGACCCTCTACCGATACTGCCAAGCCACCAGGTATCTGGAAATAATTGTTTCTACTTTTGGCACAAGGCCAGCAATTACCCAGTGCATTACTGGTACTTTATTTTATCGACTCCGTAAGGATGAAAGGCAAAGTTAACCTTGGCGGGAATTGAACTCAGAATGGCAAGGGCCACAAACTCTTTGCGTCAAAGCATGGCGTCCGACCCTCTACCGATACTGCCAAGCCACCAGGTATCTGGAAATAATGCTGTGAGAATGTTAAAATGAAAATGAAAAACAGCAGAAAGAGAATAAAATATTAGAAGTTACGGAATGAAGATACATAAAGTGGAATGTTTCAACTACAAGATAAAAAGGTGTAACATTCTTCTAGAAATTAGCCTTGAACCGAGAAAGACAACAGCAATTCAATTTAAAAACAGAATCTATCAGTATAAATTCTATTTATACCACCAAAACCGTACCATTCGGAGTACTCTGCGTGAATATCAAAAAAACATTAGTAAATCAAAGGACGATGGATGATATAGAAACCTCACATATACAGTTCAAATCAGGGCTCCATTACTTAGGTCTGCATTATGCGATCAATTTCTTATAGAAAAGGTCCACTTCATGAACCAAATATTAGCAACCAAGTAGAAATAAGAAATAATTGTTTCTACTTTAGGCACAAGGCCAGCAATTACCCAGTGCATTACTGGTACTTTATTTTATCGACCCCGTAAGGATGAAAGGCAAAGTCAACCTCGGCGGGATTTGAACTCAGATCGTAAAGGGATGTAACTATGCTGGAAAGCATGGCGTCCGACCCTCTACCGATACTGCCAATCCACCGCCGTAGAAATAAGAAATAATCAGAGTGTATCAGAATTACTGCGGTAGCGAATTGGGAGAGTCATGAGAGCGTCGGATAGAATTATTTGCGCTATTTGT
>OZ024751.1:17576421-17578921 GCA_964016885.1 Eledone cirrhosa
CAGTCAACAGACAGATAGAAAAACTCAAGAGAGAGAAATGTTATATAGAGAGAGAGGGAAATTATGAAAACTTTACGTCATGTCATGTTAAGTTGAGTTAACAATTCATATGAAATGAATAATAAAAATAAAAATATAAATATTCATGAATGGGACATAGATATATAATATGAGAAATTAAACATTGTTTAATAATGAACATATATTTAGTTTAACCCTTGAGATCAATATACCAAATTTTGGGTTTAATTCTCAAGCAAAGACACACAAATATATATATATATATATATATACATATATATATATATATATATATATATATATATATACACGCACGTCCTGAAAATAGAAATTATATTTACTCAAGTCAACAATATAGACATATAAAGCGCAGATGATTTCTCTTAATCACTGCTATATATATATATATATATATATATATATATATATATATATATATATGTACATGCATGTATATTTATATGTACATGCATAAATATATCTATATATCTATATATGTATATATATACATATAAACCTACATAAATATATCTATATATGTATGTATATATATACCTACATAAATATATATATATATATTTATGAACATACATAAGTGTATATATATATACATTTATGAACATACATAAATATATGTATACATACATTTATGAAAATACATATATATATAGAGAGAGAGATATATACATTCATGTACATAGATAAATATATATATATACATATATATACATTTATGTATATAGATAAATATATATATATATATACATTTATGTACATATATCAATATATATATATATACATTTATGTACATATATCAATATATATATATATATACATATATACATTTATGTACATATACCAATATATCAATATATATATATAAATATATATATATATATATACATATATATATATATATTCATATATATATATATTCATATATATATATATATATATATATATATATATATACATTTACCAATATATCAATATATATCTATATCTATATATATATATATATTTATGTACATATATCAATATGCATTTATGTATATATATATATATATATATATATATATATATATTCATTTATGTACATATATCAGTATATATATATCAATATATATATATATATATATATATATATATGTGTGTACATTTATGTACATACATAAATAGATCAATATATATATATATATATATATATATATATATATATATATATACATTTATGTACATACATAAATATAACTATATATATATATACATACATTTATGTACATACATAAATATATCAATATATATATATACATGTATGTATATATATATATATATATATATATATATATATATATTCAGTAATCACGAATAACCGGATATATATATACATGTATAAATATATATATATATATATATATATATATATATATATATATATATATATATATTCAGTAATCACGAATAACCGGATAACTGTTTTCTCCCTTCACTTAATATGTCAGCGACGATGAGGTTGGGGGCCTTACTATATGTAGAATGTGTCAATATCAGCTGTTAGTTCACCTTTCAACACTGGTTTAATGTCTTACATATGCTTTTGTAAGCTGCCCAGTATGATAAAGAAGCATGCCGTATATAAAAATAGCTAAGGAATAGCTTATAAGTAAAGCTACTAAAATCACATATCTCTCTCTGTATGTGTGTGTGTCTGTGTGTATATATATATATATATTCAGCGCCGAAACACCGGATCGGGAAACATTTACAGCTGACGAAAGAAACTCCTTTCTTCCTTTCTCCTCTTGTTCCGTCTCAACCACCATCATAAACCCTGTTTTTAGTAACCACACAGCTCCTTTCATTTCATATATTAATATATATATATAAGAGAGTGAGAGAGAGAGAGAGAGAGAGAGAGAGAGAGAGAGAGAGAGAGAGAGAGAGAGAGAGAGAGAGAGAACGAGAGAGCCATAAGAGAAAAAATCACGGCCAAAAGAAGTGCGTAAAAAGAAAAATATGTACACCAACATTCGCATTGAAAAACCTATATGCATGCATATATACTTACAGACACTGACAAACAGCAAATAGACACATATGTATAGCTATATGTAGTACCTGTGTACGTTTATTTATATATATATATATATATTCCTTTTTATTAAGGCTATATATATATATAAATTCAAAATATTAACAAAATTAGTCATTCGTGGGTCAAGTATATTTTATTATACATATTTCAGAGGTACTTAGCTATCTTCAACAGTACGTCCTCATCAGATAAAATAAGATGATGCATGACATAACCTGACTTACAATCTATTGTAAAACTCAATCTTTGATCTATTCATTGAACCTTGTTTAACCTTTAAATATATATATATATATATATATATATATATATATATATATATATAAGGATTAAAATACTGGAGCGTGCTGGAGTTAAACACCCTCTTCGTATTATAGAAATGAC
>OZ024751.1:17586421-17591421 GCA_964016885.1 Eledone cirrhosa
AGTGATTAATTAGATTCCCATCTGTTGTTTTGACATTTTTTATAGAATATATTATTGGTTATTTTTCTAAATCTATAGAAGGATTAGAGATAGTAAAGATATGCGTGGTTGGTTTTGTGTTTGCACTTAACATTCAGACTTAAATTTTTCTTTCAAGTGTACGTATTCTTTCACCCACGCATTCACACACAAATATATTTGCACACCTCTACAAAATACATATACTCACAATTCACATATTCATACTTACATATATATACACATGCATACACATATATATACACACTTGTATTCATGTACATACATACGCGCTCATGTGTATACATTTTTATACTCAACTTATCTTTATATATACACACGTATAGACACACACATATATACATACATACTCTAGTCCATGTGTACACACATACACATACATACACATCCATATACACATACATACATACACACATATATATACATACATACATATACATATATATACATATATATATATATATATATATATATATATACACATACATATATACACACATATACACACTACTCATCGATATCACCTGAAACTTTGAATAGAGCCATTAAGTTTGCTAAGGATAACTCCGACCTTACAAACGATGAAATTAAGATTATATTAGAAGCTAGGAAAACTATAGTCAAATTTGAGAACAGTTATTGGGTACGTAAAGATAGACCCTCTAACTTTGACATAACAATGGGCTCTAACGATTCGGCGGAAATAACTGATATTGTGGGGTTATTTATCGCCTTTAGACTCCAGGAAAAATTCAGCAATCTCCACGGCGGAATATACCGCGACGATGTTCTCCTCCTAGCTAAAAACCTTAATAACCAAAAACTAGAAAAACTACGCAAAGATATAAGAAAACTACTACTCGAAATAGGACTAACTATAACATATGAATACAACCTTAAAGTAGTTAACTTCCTGGATGTCACACTCAATTTAAACTCTGGTTTGATTAAACCGTTTCATAAATTGAATGAAAATCTCAAATACGTAAATGTTGGGTCTAACCACCCCATCTCTATAATTAAATCTATCCCTAAAAATATTTCCCTTAGAATCTCGGGTCTATCTTCTAACATACAAGTATTTAAGGAACACGCCGAGTACTACGATAACGCCCTTAGTAAAGCAGGCTACCTCAACAAAATAGAGTACATAGATGGGAACAATCAAAACACCCAAAATAAATCCCACATAGGTAGATATAATAACACAACACCAAACCACACTTACTACCATAGTATGCACACCAGTAAACCAACAAACAAAACTAATAGAAAGCGATGCAAAGAGTACTTATGGTATAACCCCGAATACAATAGCTCCATTAGTACAAATTTACCAGTACTCTTCTTTAAAATAATTAAAAGACATTTTCCCACATCACACAAATACCACAAAATCCTAAACCCTACCACTATAAGACTGTCATACTCTACAGCGTTAAACCTTGAACAACACATAAAAAAGATCAATACTAGAAGGTTAAACGAAAACACTAAGAACTTAAGTACAAAGAACCCAAAAAAAACAGTAGACAATACACTACAGAACATAAATAAACCACACCTAAGTTCGTCCGCAATACTACTCCAGAGAAAACCCAACGTACACAACTGTAACTGCACCTATCCTGACAACTGCCCCCTCGGCAATAACTGCCTAGAAAAAAATATTATTTATAAGTGTACCATTAAATCCGGAGGCAACGAGTGGTATTACGTGGGATCAACGGCAACATCGTTTAAATCTCGATTGTATAGGCATTCTTACTCAATAAAACACCAGAGCCAAAGAAATGTAACAACTTTAGCAGAGAAAGCTTGGACGCTCAGGGATAGCAATCAAAAGTTTACCCTAAAATGGGAAAAATTAGCTAAAACCCAAAGCTTTTCCAGGAGCCAAAATTTCTGCAAATTGTGTAATCTTGAGATTTATTACATAATCACACACAAGAAGAAACTGCTGAATAACAGAATTGAACGAACATTATTCTGCCGTCACAGAACTAAAACCCTTTTTTCCCACTACAAGCCGAATATTACATAAAAGAGGGACATCCCCCAACTATATAAACCTTAATCTAGTTAGAAAAATATAAAAACAATCTCTTTTCAACATATATTAATAACCTTAAATTACCATACTAATAATGAAAAGATATGCTGATGAGAATAGGTACAAATATGCGATAATGAATGTGTCTAAAAACGTCCATAAGTATGTATATATATGTGAAAATGTATATAAATAAGTAAATATATATATATGTTTGATGTGTATAGTTAGATGTAAGTGTATTCATGTATTAAAGTGCTTATATATATATATATATATATGTGTGTGTGTGTATATGTGTGTATATATGTATGTGTATATATATATATATATATATATATATATATGTATATATATGTATATGTATGTATGTATATATATGTGTGTATGTATGTATGTGTATATGGATGTGTATGTATGTGTATGTGTGTACACATGGACTAGAGTATGTATGTATATATGTGTGTGTCTATACGTGTGTATATATAAAGATAAGTTGAGTATAAAAATGTATACACATGAGCGCGTATGTATGTACATGAATACAAGTGTGTATATATATGTGTATGCATGTGTATATATATGTAAGTATGAATATGTGAATTGTGAGTATATGTATTTTGTAGAGGTGTGCAAATATATTTGTGTGTGAATGCGTGGGTGAAAGAATACGTACACTTGAAAGAAAAATTTAAGTCTGAATGTTAAGTGCAAACACAAAACCAACCACGCATATCTTTACTATCTCTAATCCTTCTATAGATTTAGAAAAATAACCAATAATATATTCTATAAAAAATGTCAAAACAACAGATGGGAATCTAATTAATCACTGCCACCAAGAATTCTCACTGCTATCGAAAAACCACTCCTTCAACTATTCTTCTAACAACTTCACCCCTTCCTCCTAATATTCTCTATAAAAACTAAATAGGTCCTCAGTAATATTATTCTGATGAAATGACAGTAAACAATAACATTGAAATATTGAATATCTGCATAACTAAAAGTTTGTAGATAGCTGTTTTAGGTTATGTAACTGTTATAGAAACACGTGTCAATAAATTCCTTTCAACTAAACTGTATCCATTCAAATCTTTCTATTTTTCTCCGGATTACTTTTGGAACTACAACTGGAACCGTCGAGCAAACTCTACGTGAGCTGATAATCTACTGTGTGTAATATTTATATTACAACACAACGGAAAAAACTGTATATATATATATATATATATATATATATATATATATATATATATATATATATACATACATACATACATACATGGTGGCTGCCAACTCGTTTTCGAGTATGGCCACTACTTTATATCCATGTAGGAGAACCCCTACCGATGCGCTGAACGAGTGTGACCTTTTAATCCAGCCAGCGACTTGAAAACTCTGGTACAAACACTACACTTGTGACAATTATTGACACATAGTGCTGGAACCATTGTACCATGTGACGACAAGTGCAGAGAGATCTCCAGATATAAAGCAATGCCTGTGCCGTGAAGCTTTTATAGTGAGCAAAGGCACTGCACAAAGCCAGTCCACTCTCTTAACCAAGATGATATTTACCGAAAAGAAGAACAAGTCAACATCATTGGATACCATCAGGGTTGCAGGTGTTATATCAGAGTTCTCCTTCTCCTAGAATTCTGCCTTGACAAAGGCTAAGGGGCCATGTCTCCCGGTGATTTTGGATGGCCATTGACTCTTAAGAGGCCATCTGCCCTTTGACAGGTTTTGTTTTTAGTCCTGCAGGATGTCCAAAGTCACCCTCCTCACCAAGAAACCTTGGTGGGTTTGCCAGTTTAGTCGCCAACGACCCGACCATGAGACAGGTTGTACTGGGATACAGGTTACCAGTAGCACCAACTGGTGACCTGACAATATATATATACATACATACATACATACGTACATGATGGCTGCCCCCTCGTTATCGAGTATGGCCATTGCACAAAAAAAAAAAAAAATAATAATAATAATAATAATAATAATAATAATAATAATGTTTTCTTTATTAACCACAAGGGTTCACATAAAGTAGACATTAAGGACAGTACAGGACAATACAGGACGGTACAAATGGGCATTTCTGCGTGTAAAAAAACAGAGGTTGAAATAAAATAACAAAGAAAAATTCCCCAATAGGGGGGAGACTTCCAAGGGACATTTGTGGAGAAAGCCCATTAAAAGACCACAGTGGCCCTGACCACCAGGGCAAGTGCCCTCTCCCAGTTTTCCACCTTTAATTTACAGACACATACTCAGAGAAGGCCCATTCATTCGGGCCATACTTGCTTCTCTCACCCATCTTTCAACAAAATGCTGGGAAGAGAGCACTTCCCTCTCTACCCTGATTTTCCTTTTCAAATGAAATTTGAAAAAGTTAATCAGGGCATCACCGAAGAGGTAAGTGCTCGTCTTCAGCCCTTTCAAACGTGTCCACCATACTATCTCTTTCGCCATGGCCACCAGACAGATAAAAACTGCCTGCCCTTCCAGGCTAAAGGAAGGGGGCGGGGCAATCCTCACGATGGACTCAGCTGATAGCTGGATCCGTCCTACACGTGACAGCAGGTGTTCGACATAAACCCACAAGTCAGCAATGCTCGGACACTGGACGAGTGCGTGCAGGACGGTTTCGTCGCCCTGCGCGCATCTCGGACATGCCCGGTTGACGGCACCTCCATGCCTGTAGAGTTTATCCCGAACTGGCAAAGCTTCTCGGTAGCACTGCCAGGCCAGGGATTTCTGGAAGTTGTCCATAGGCCCCGGCCCGAAAGTCCTTCCGAAGAGATTGGCTAGTTGATTTTCGTCGACGCCTAGAGTTTCTCCAAGTACGTCGTCGCTCTTCCCCTCCACTAATCCCCTATAGAACGCCAAGGTGGAGTTTCCA
>OZ024751.1:17596421-17603921 GCA_964016885.1 Eledone cirrhosa
ACACTAACACATACAACGCACTCATTCATTTTACACCAAGCACAATCACACTATATACTTAAATAGAATCAGAGAACATCCACTTTAATACAAAATGTCAGTGCTGACAGCATTAATGGGTTTCTAGACAAAGGAAGTACTAACTGGAGAAATCCATTGTAGAAAACAAACGCTAATTGACAACAGATGTGCAATAAACTAATAAAATAAATAGACGAGCATCAAAATGGCGGATTCAGCGCAACATCGAATGGAATAGTTCTCTACACCAGAGTGTCTCAAACGTTTTGGGCCGCAGCCCTTCTCATGTAATACCCTCACGCCAACCACCAGTGCCCCCTGGAGCATCTCAACGTCCCCACCGGGGACGGTAGCATCCACTTTCAGAACCTCTGCTGTACACTTTTGGTTCGAGTCACGCTGCGGTCGACAGTGCCTATCATTCTTGTATATTGGGGTCGATTCTTCCACCATATTGCTTTCTGATTTCCTCAAATATTTCTCTATACCTATCATGCTTACGTTTTGTGAAATATATCAGCTGCGTTAAAAAAATCTGGATTGAGTGGGGTCCGCCATGTTTAGTTGTCATAGACACATCACATGTGAGTGTATGTGTATATACATATATGTGTATGTATAACTATATATATATATGTATTTTTACAAATATATTGGCTATTTTTGTTTAATATATAATATATATGTGTGTATATATATATATATATATATATACAGTATACATATACTTCTGTATATGAATATATGTGTATGTATATATGTATATGTGTGTGTGTGTGTGTGTGTATGTATGTATACATGCATATATATATATATATATATATATATATATACGTATACGTATACTTCTGTATATAAATATATGTGTGTATATATATATATATATATATATATGCGTGTATGTATGTATACATATATACACTATACATATACTTCTGTATATAAATATATATGTATATATATATATGTGTGTGTGTGCATATATACAGTATACATATACTTCTGTATATAAATATGTGTGTGTATATATATGTATATATGTGTGTGTATGTGTGTATGTATACATATATACAGCATACATATACGTCTGTATATATACGTGTATATATATATTTGTGTGTGTATATATATGTATATATATATATATATACACATATATATATACACATATATATATACACATATATACAAACAACTCTGTTACGGAGAGTTGGTTAAAGGAAAACGACCGCCACATAAACCAAAAAAGAGGTATAAGGATTCCTTGAAAGCCTCTCTGAAAGACGCTAACATCTCTGCTGATACATGGGAAAATATTGCTGCTGATCGTAATAAATGGAGAAAGACTGTATATGAGGGAAAAGTTGCCTTTGAGGCATCTCGAATCGCATACGAGAAAGTAAAGCGGGATGTGAGGAAGGGCATTGCTGTTGCACTTCCAGACGGCGAGGGTCCTCCTATGGTGCTAACATGCAGCGTCTGTGCGAGACTCTGCCTAAGCAAAGCTGGACTCGAAAGTCATCTTCGCAGTCATAAAGTAAGACCAATGGTTGACTACCAGGCTGCTGTTGGAGATGCTACTCATCATGCTTGCCAAACATGTGGTAGAGAATGTAGATCAGCAGGAGGGCTCAAGCGACATGCAAAATTACATGAACTCCAACCACAGCCGACTATTCCCAGTGAATGTTTTGGTTACCGACTCTGTGCAAGACATTTTAGATCATTGGCTGGGCTAAAAAGCCACATTCGATCGCAGCGTTGTTAGTTGCTATCGTGTGTGTGTCTGTATAGATATGTTTATGTGTGTGCGTGTGTGTGTATATATAGATATGTATATGTATATTATTATTGTTGTTGTTGTCGTTATTATTATTATTATTATTTGTGTTAATGTATGTGTGTGTATGTATATATATGTGTGTGTCTCTGTGTTTGTGTGTGTGTCTGTGTCTCAGTGTTTGTGTGTTTGTGTGAGTGTGTGTGTGTGTGTGTGTGTGTGTGTATGTGTGTGTGTGTGTGTGTGTGTATGTGTGTGTGTGTGTGTGTGTGTGCGTGCGTGTGCGTGTGTGTGTGTGTGTTTGTATTAAGTTGAAAATATTTCATATGGCAGATGTTGTATTTGCTATATTACAGAATATACTTAATGAAGAGATTAATAAGCAAATAGATATTAAATATTTAAATACAAAGCAGGCTGATTGAAACGATGAACATTTTGGGGGGAAATTAATATATGTAACCATTCTAAGGCGGGTAAAATTCCCGAGATCCATGGACGAGTTCTCTCCAGCGGTCTCTGTCCCTCATTATCGCTGCCATGTCCTGCGTCTCCAACAGAGGATGGCTCTGAACATTAATCAGTATACACTGAGGATGAAAAACTCAGAGTTGTATGGGAGCATCCCAAACGTCAGCTCAAAAGTGATACAGACGAGACTGAGGTTAGCTGGAGATGCTCACCGACATCCAGAGTTGACCTTGCACTCAGTGCTCCTTTGGGAGCCCCTACATGGACACACTAGAAGAGGAAGACGAAGGTTAATGTATGTTGATGCCCTAAGGACATGGCAGCGATATTTTAACATGTATTACTTTAATGTATTACTTTAATGTATAATTGATGGGAGATTACAATTTTTATCCGTTTCCTTGCCATATTTCTACTCAAATATACTACCTATTATTTTCACATTTTGGCAGTATCGGTAGAGCGACAGACGCCATTCTTTGCAGTATAGAGTCATGGCCCTTTACGGTCTGAGTTCAAATCCAGGCCGAGGTGAACTTTTCCTTTCATCCTTACAGGGTCGATAAAATAAAGTACCAGTAATGTACTGAGGTAATTGCAGGCCTTGTGCCAAAAGTAGAAACAATTATTTTCACTGTGTCGGACGCCATGCCTTGACGCATAGAGTTACAGCCCTTTATGATCTGAGTTCAAATCCCGCCGAGGTTAACTTTTCCTTTCATCCTTACAGGGTCGATAAAATAAAGTACCAGTAATGTACTCGTGTAGTTACTGGCCTCGTGCCAAAAGTAGAAACTATTATTGTCAATATAGTCAGTAGCCATTTATATATAAATTTAGCCACTGCTATCCGTCCGTCAGACAATGTGTGTGTGTGTGTGTGTGTGTGTGTGTGTGTGTGTGTGTGTGTACGTGCGTGAATGTATGTGTGCGTAAAAGGAAGGAAGGGGATGGTGAAACAACTCTAGCAAAACAGCGGCTGGCGTTCCATTTGTTACGCTGTGTGTGAGTGTATTTGGATGTGTGTGTGTGTTTGTATAAATGTATGTTTGTGAGTGTCTATTTTTGTTAGTGTGTGTGTGTGTTTGCGCGTTTACATTCAAATACTTATACAGGCGTCTGTGCGATGAACAAATTCCAGTATTATTATATAGTGCCTATATAAGAAAATCATTATTATATTGTATCCTTTGTAGTATAGAGTTACCTCCCTTTACAGTCTGAGTTCAAATCCCGTCGAGGTTTACTTTGCCTTTCATCCTTACGGGGTCGATAAAATAAAGTACCAGTCATACAGTCTCTCGCTTCTGGCATCCGTCTGACTCGGGGAAACAATGGAGATTCCGCCATGGAAGTCAGTCTGTCGTGGAAATGCAGCGTCGGCTCTGGCTGTAGAGCCCCATCCTCGAACGACAGGTCCTGTTTCAGTTGCTGCATGTGAAGACGATGTCGTCCAGGGACGCTGACGCCGCTCTCTGACGTCTGCGTGCTCCTCTTTCTTCCCACTGCTCCTCTCTCCTGTGCTCTGATGTCTTCATGGTCCACTCAATGGCCCACTTAATGGGCGAATCCATGGCCGACTCCATGGCCGACTTAATGGCCGACTTGAAGTCACACAATGGGATCGATATAATCGACTTTCCCCTCCCCCTAAAAAATTGCTGGCCTTATGACTAAATCAGAAGTAAATTATTATATTGTAGGCGATGGATTGAAAGTATCGGTAGAGCGTCTGACAACATGCTTTGAGGTATATAGTTACGACCCTTTACGGACTCAATTCAAATTCCACCGAGGTTAGCTTTGCCTTTCATCCTTCCGGAACCGATATAATGAAGCAACAAGGGTGGTGGATTGGCAGAATCTGTAGAGCGTCGGACAACATGCTTTGCGGCATATGTACAGCCTTTACGTTCTGATTTCAAATCCCGCCGAGGTTAGCTTTGCCTTTCAAGAGTCGATAAAATAAAGCACCAGTAATGCTCTGAGGTTGATTTAATAGACTTTCCCCTCCCCAAAAATTGTTGGCCTTGTGCCTAAATCAGAAACCGTTATGTTGTAGAGAGTTGAATAAAATTACTGTTTTATCCTTTTTACTGGCTTCAGTCATTAGCCTGCGGCTGTATTGGAACTCCGGTTTGATTTAGTCGATTATGTCCACACCTGTACTCATTGGCTTTCATGCCTGGCACTTTTTTTTATAAATGTCTTTTATTTTTCGAACCTCTAAATTACTGGAATTAAACACAGACAAAATCTTAAACGCAGACGCAAACTCAGATACGACGGGTTTCTGTTTTCCATCAACCAAACATTCCATCTACCAAACTTCTGTTTTCCATCACAAAACATTGCTCAACCTGACGCTTTAATAAAAGACATTTGCACAAGGGTTTTGAATCGAAAACCTTAACCACACTACCATGGCTGTGACTTTCGAATCATGCTGAAAGCAATCAAGAATTTGGAGCGGTTTATTTATAACTAATTTTATTCTTATTAAGTTGGTGTTTGGAACAATATAACAAAGGTCCTTATATAAAATTATGTTGGAAAGATTTCAGATAATTATAAATAATTTCATATAGACTGTCTTGAATCAATAGATCAAAGTTTGGTATAAATGTAAGTTAAGAAAGCACTTAAAACTTTAGGAAAAAGCAAAGAAATTTAAAAGCATCTATTTTAAATGCTATATAATGCAGGACAAAAAATAAAACATGACAAAGGGCGGAAGAACTCATAATAGTCAACGGCCATCTAAAAGTAAAGAAAAATATTCTGCCAAATCAATGGGTGTCAGTAGTTCCAGTTGCACGCATCGAAAGACTGGTGTAGTAGTTCTGAGAACAGTGCGTCTTTGCAGATGATGAATATAAATTGACAATGGAAAGGCGCTACCGCTCGAGTTATAAGAAAACTATTGACCTTCAGGAGAAGATGCTACCCCTGATTGTATTCAGCAACCGAAACAAATATGAAGTACACCAAATCCAATGCTCATAGGGGCGGCCTTGGTTCTTATTTGCGAGTGTAAACTCGGTCCGATTAGATAGATATAATGAAATGTTGATGTTTTGATTGGCGGAATTGTTAAAGTATTCCTTCCAGTCAGGATACCCCTCAGTGTCTGATCAGGCTTTGTGCATTCTTAGCTCAGTCTCTGCTTCCTCTTGCCACGATTTGTGCTTGGCAAGAAGATCCAGCAACTGAAAGATTGTCCAAAGAAAAGTGTTCACTTGGTACGATCCGACGATCGCAATCTTTAGTTCCATTTCCTTTCAGTTATATAAGAGCAATCTGTCTTTTTGTTTCTTATCTCAGACAAAATGTTTCCGCTTAGAGAACACAAGATGATATATATTTCCTGTGATATATTACAATTTCAAATCACTGTCATCAGATAACAGCAATTCAACACACTTTCGCTTTTAGCGAAACCGAATGACATTAATATACATCGATAACTATCTAATTAGTACACTTTATAGACAAATAGTTGAACTACTGCAAGATATGAAAAAAAAAGATGTTAACATTTCTCGCGCGCACGCACACGCACACACACACACACACACACACACACAACAAAAAAGCATTCAAAGCATGTGATCTAGTAGATAGAATGCTGGACTCATGTTCGTAATTTCATTGGTTCAATTTCAGGACCGGGTGGTACGTTTAGCTTTTAAGCAAGAAACTTCATTTCACGTCGCTTTTTGTGAGAGAACTCATACAAATGCCATTAAAAAACCCGAGAAGCCTCCTATGAGATACCAACATTTATGAGACTAACTAGATCGGCATAGGGGTAAGCTGTAAAATTATTTTTTCTGAAAATAAATAATTGTTTCTACGTTAGGCACAAGGCCAGCAATTACCCAGTGCATTACTGGTACTTTATTTTATCGACCCCGTAAGGATGAAAAGCAAAGTCAACCTCGGCGGGATTTGAACTCAGATCGTAAAGGGACGTAACTATGCTGGAAATAAATAATAGTTTGGACTATCTTTCTCAAAATTATTTTATGCTACTCAATTTCTTACCAGTTGAAACTCTATTTAGAAAAGGATTCAAAAGCCCAAAAGTGATATCAGACGAGGAAATCTATGTTTCCATTGATCTTTCTATAGTTGATACTATATACGATTGCCAGCCCTCGTAGAATTTGACTGGATTTGAACTCAGAAAGTGCGAGGCCGGATGGGAAAGAACAAACATCCTGTCCGATTTGTTAGCAGTTTCGCCATTTCCAGCCCATTCATTAACATGAAGGTTGAAAATCTGAAAGACATAATTACCCTAAGCGAGATTTGAACTTAGAACGTAAGGTGGGGGGAAAACAACCACATTGAATTCGATGTAATAGTACGTGCCAATTCGTTGCCTTAATATAAGAATATACACAATATTAAATTATTCTCTTTCAAATACAAACTCTGATCGACGTATTTTCTCCACCTGTAAATGCTCCACTGTTCTCCCCTAGAGGCACTACGTCATCTTAATTATGTCACCCCTTGCTGCATCTTTAGGTTGCATCTTAAAACTTAGCTCGTATTCCTCTTCCTTATTATCGACATCGCCAACATTTAGCATTCTTGTCATCGTCGTTATCAAACCACCAACAGCATCATTACTGTCATCATCATCATCATCGTCACCATCATCGTCCTCCTCGTCCGTTTCCTCAACCTCCTCATCATCGGCATCCTCATCATCAACAGGTGTTATCTGCCCACTGCAAGGCAACGGCTTATCACAAACCAATGGCAATTGTTCCTATATTGTGCCACTCTCCTATAGGTAATACCCAGCAATATACCCATTGATCTACCCCTCATCATCTCGTTTCCTTTGTTTTCTTTAACTACGGACACCACTTGCTCTCTTCTTCAGACGCCATTCTCTATATAGCCTTTGCCCCCCCCCCCCCCCCCCGGTTATCCATTGTGTCTGCCAAATGACCTGGCCCATTTCATTTTCTCTTCTTAATATGCATTATAGCGTCGTATACATTGACATGTGTTCCCACTGCTATACATCGATAAAATTCCTAATTGGATATTTATCTTTATTTAAATGCTATTCAATTTTGCTCAAAGCTAACTGTATAAACTGTATAAGTCCGATGTCCTCTGATAACAGTGATTTTAGATTCTAATTTAGCAATAGGAAATGGATTTTATGGTGTTTGAATAGAAAAAAAATATTTTGTTTAACTTCT
>OZ024751.1:17608921-17611421 GCA_964016885.1 Eledone cirrhosa
CTCATATGCAAAATACTGAAAATTGCAGGCATGGATGTTGTTTAATAGAAGCAGTGGTGCTGGTTAAGGTCATGGCAAGGAATTAGAAGACGAGGAAGAATATATATTTTGTTTGTTTTCTTTGTATTTTAAATTTTTTTTTTAAACTTCAATTATTTAACGCACGTGGTTTATTGTAATTAACTGTTTTCTGCTAGACAAGAATGAATGTTAGCACCTGGAGTTAAATTGACACTTTGTTATTGCAATTTATCTCGTGAGATTAGTTTATTCTATGGCAATTAATAAAACACTGGACGAAAGATGTAATAAGATACAGATTTACTAAACACGACCAATGTTGTTAGAATAGTTAAATAAAATAAGCGAGGAGAATAAATCTTTGTGTATAACGAAGTAATATAGTCAGGATACATATTTATCTTCTTCATTCACTTATTGCTGACAGGGTCGTTGGAGTACAGTTCTCAAACACTTCTTCCAGCGGATCCTGTCAGGAGCAACTGTCTCCAACTTAACCAGCCAAGCTCATGGATGTTATCCAACCATCTTGCTCGGGGTCTACGCCTAAGTCTCCTACCTGTTGGTTTTATCAGTATATATTTATGATAAAGATAATTGTCTAATGATTCAAATAAATGTTTCTACATTTGGCACAAGGCCGGCAATTTGAAGGGAATGAGAAAATCGATTAAATCGACCCCAATGCATTACTGGTGCTTTATGTTATCCTCCTGGTAAGGATGAAAGGCAAAGATACCTTTGGCGAGATTTGAACATAGACTGTAAAGGGCCGTAACTCTATTCTATGAAGCATTTTGTCCGACGCTCTACCGACTCTGCCAATCAACTGCCGTTCTAATGGTTCAAATAATACACTGTACTACAGCCGTCACTTGCATTCGAGTAAGACTTGGTGGTATGTATTATGCTTTCGCTAATGGATTTAGGTGCCTGTGCCATCGCGAACAGACATGGACACTCTTTCTATTTTCCATTCTTTGATCCAGCGGAGCAATCACAATATGAGGGTTGGAAGGAGAGAGGGCTTTACTACGGTTGAGATGGTACTTACTTTATCGATCCCATAACGACGAAAAGCAAAAGGATGGACCTCGTGGGTGATTTGGGGGAGATATATAAATATTACTAAAATAAATCTGTGTTTGGGAGGTCATAGGTTATGTAAATGTAAATGTTGAACCTCGGTTCGTGAACTTAATTCATTCCTAAAGAATTAAGCTAAGGCTGTTTGTCACCCGAAATGTTCGTAAATCGAAACTATTTTTCCTATACGGAGAGAGAGAGAAAGAGAGAGTGGGGGGGGGAGATGGGGGGGGGGGGCTATGTGTAAACGACAGATAGATATCACCATTTGGTCAGCCTATGAACTTTTCAGTCGACTCTCGTCTGACTTCATATGCCGCAGGATTCAACTTTCTCTTTCACCTTTTCGGGATCGATAAAATAAAGTACCTATCAAGTATAGGGTTCGATATAATCAAATTTTTCCTCGATCAAAATTGCTGGCCTTGTGCCAAGACTTCAAAACTATTAATTATCTTATGTCGACGGGAAATTACTATATTTTTCATATTCCTTCTGATCTATCCAATGACAGGTGATAATTTCCTTGATGGAAATTATTCTTACATGGATGGCTCTGTTTGTAGGTGCCAGTGTGTGCCTGTCTGTTAATGTGTGTGTGTTTATGTGTATGTGTTTATGTGTGTGTATTTATGTGTGTATTTATGTGTGTGTATTTATGTGTGTGTATATTTATGTGTTAGTGTGTGCCTGTGTATTTATGTGTGTGTGCCTGTGTATTTATGTGTGTGTGCCTGTGTATTTATGTGTGTGTCTGTGTATTTACGTGTGTGTCGGTATTTATGTGTGTGTCAATGTGTTTTTATGTGTGTTAATGTGTGTTAATGTGCGTTAATGTGCGTTAATGTGCGTTTGTCTGTGTGTTAATGTGTGTGCCTGTGTATTTATGTGTGTTCGTCTCTGTTTTAATATGTGTACCTGTTTTGTTTATGTGTGTATCTGTGTGTATATGTGTGCATCTGTGTGTTAATATGTGCATCTGTGTGTTTCTGTGTGTTTCTGTGTGTTCGTCTGTCTGTGTTAATGTGTGCACCTGTGTATTTATGTGTGCATCTGTGTGTTTATGTGTGTTTCTGTGTGTTCTTCTGTCTGTGTTAATGTGTGCATCTGTGTGTTTCTGTGTGTTCGTCTGTCTGTGTTAATGTGTGCATCTGTGTGTACCTGTTCGTGCGCATGTGTGTATATTGATCATCAATATAATACATCAATGACGCTCTTATCCTCCTGTATTACAGTAAAATCTATTTTTATACTATTGTTCATTCCCCCTAAATTTGTTTCTCTCTCTCTGTGTATATGTGTGTGTGTATGTATATATATATATATATATATATATATATATAGGCTTAAAATAAAGCAAGAACAGGGGTGGGAGATTTCCTCATAAGTTGTC
>OZ024751.1:17616421-17628921 GCA_964016885.1 Eledone cirrhosa
TATATATAAGTATGTGTGTATACGTACATACATATATGTATACAGACGTACAATAGCATGCATATATATATATACAGGTACACATACATATATGCACGTATCAGTTTAGCGGACGCTTATTATAACGCCGCTTTGTTCGTTTGTAAACAAACTGAACAGCCTGAATTTTATGCCGTACGGTGTACGTATGTGTACCTGTATGTATGTATATATATATATATATATATATATATATATATATATATATATATATATATATATATATATATATATATATATATATATATATATATATGCAGGCTACTGTACGTCTGTATACATATATGTATGTACCTATACACACATACTTACATTTAAGTGAGTGCCGTACTAAGAGTGAGAAATGAAATTTCGTTTTCATTTTATTTCAACTTATCGTTTTCGGTATGCCTGACCGACTTAACTCACTCGATATGCAAATTAGGCTGCTCAGCCGTTAATTTTCATAAGGAAAGTATATACTTTCGAACGTTCAACTATCTGGCAGAAGGGTATACGGTGCTGATGATAGCTAACAAGCTTGAAACTAGTACATCGTTCCTGTGTCAGTGTTGAACAAAAAGGTGACGTGGTTGCCTTAACACCGTACGGCATAAAATCCAGGCTGTTCAGTTTGTTTACAAACGAACAAAGCGGCGTTATAATAAGCGTCCGCTAAACTGATACGTGTATATATGTATGTGTACCTGTATGTATATATATATATATATATATATATATATATATATATATATATATATATATGCATGCTACTGTACGTCTGTATACATATATGTATGTACGTATACACACATACTTACATTTAAGTAAGTGCCGTATTAAGAGTGAGAAATGAAATTTCGTTTTCATTTTATTTCAACTTACATATATATATATATATATATATATATATATATATATATATATATATACATATGTATATATATATACATATATATATATATATACATATATATATATATATATATATATATATATATATATATATATATATATATATATATATACATATATATACATATATATATATATATATATATATATATATATATATATATATATATATATATATATATATATATATATATATATATATATGTATATATAATTAGAGATTAGAGCAAACATCACGGGCGCTCTATCTCAAAATTCTTTTTGAAATGCATTAGATATGCGCAACCGGTAAAAACTTAAAACGAAAACTGAATACTAACCAATACTTATTACTAATTTATACTTATTCCCAATTAAACTATTTTTCACTGGGAAAAATTTGTCAGCATTTTCTTTTCCTTTTACTAATATATCACAACTCGTGTGTTACACCTCTATTTTTTTAAATATATATATGTATATATATATATATATATATATATATATGTATGTATGTATATATAGTTTGCGCGACTGTGTGAGCGTGTATATTTGTGCACATGGTGATTGATCAATGTATTAATAAAAGTGCATATACGTACGTACGTACGTACATACATACATACATACATACATACATACATACATACATACATACATACATACATACATACATACATACATACATTCACAGATACATATATACATACATTTAGTCATACATAAAAATACACCGAAACATACAATAATACACTTTCGAGTATATAAATATAAGCAACCAATGACATTTTCTCCTGTGTTCTGTCTGTCGAGATTTCACATCATTTAATCAGCTCTTACTGGCGAGGATAATAGTTTCAATAAATATATAGAGTGTGCTTTATCAATGTAGCTTTACTTTTGAATGTGAATCAAATAGAGTGTTGAAAATGTTGTATGTCTATAAAAAGGAATGAAGTATCAAAATCTCGTGTTTTCTGCTACACACGGATAAGTCACAACAGATCGTTTTGTTGACATTTCAGAGACATTTGTCAACTTATGAGAAGTAAACTACCTTTTTCATTCTGTATATCACTGAATATTAGTCTAACAAGTTTATATATATCATGCGAGAGAATATGACTAAATTAGCTTGCATCATTGGCATATGTTTTGGTAAAGCGCTTAATTAAACTTCGTTGTTTAATTTATTTTGCAAGATTTCTTATCTGAAAACGTGTGTTGAAACAGATATTGTTATACTTTGGGAGGGTCATGCTGCAAATAAAGACACATGCACCTGATAGTTTTCACTTCAATTTATTATAAATTTCCGGTTGGCTGGCTGGCTACCTGCTGGTTGGTTGGCTGGTTCGATAACCGGATGGTTGTTTATTGTCAAAGCTCTTTCGTCACACATTCTGTGACCTGCTATGTGACTAGGTTTTATTAAGCAATATATATGTATATGCGTATGCGGGCGCCTCTCTCCGCCTCTCTATCTATATCTCTCTGTCTCGCTACATATATATGTGTGTGTGTGTGTTTGTGTACGCGTCTCCCACCCCCACTCTTTCTCTCTCTCTGTATATATATATGCACATTCATACATACAACACACACATGTGAGTGTGTGTGCCCGTGCGCTTATTAAATGCGTCCTGCATGAAAATGAACATTCATTATCTTATTTTAGTCAAATATAATTCTAGATTTAATGAAATTTCTAAATACCAAAATAGATAACATATCCAAATGAAGGATATTATTATGATTGCAGTTGGAAATATTTGTCCGCTTTTTTTTTTCATTTTCTAGAATTTTAATTAAAGATTGGCTGATATATCAAGGATGCATGAATTTACAATATCTCTTGAACTTGTCTCGACTGAGACAAGAAGCAGATAAAAAATGTTTAGATAACGAACTACTCATCCATAGAAACCAACCTGAAAAACTTTTAACATTTATGTTTTAGAGTTTGACGACATAAATCAGTGGTTCCCAAAATTTTCCGAAACAACGAAACTAGCTTGATTAAATGTATTTTCCCACGGAGTCCCCGGGATGTTTTAAGGTCTGTCTACTTAATAGCTGATATTGGTGGATTGGCGGTATCGGTAGAGGGTCGGACACCATGCTTTGCAGCAAAGGGTTACGGCCATTTATGGTCTGAGTTCAAATCCCGCCGAGGTTAACTTTGCCTTTCATCCTTACAGGGTGGATAAAATAAAGTACAAGTAATACACTGGGATAATTGCTGGCCTTGTGCCAAAAAGTAGAAACAATTATTAACAATTTAATAAATGAGCATCTACATGAATGATTGAATGAATATAAAATAATTAGGACAACACTACAAATATTTTAAAATGTAAAAGTAAGGGAAAAGCATAGGACCACAGATTTATGGCAAGGGGAAGGGGGTGTGCTCTATGCCTAGGGCGTGGTGGTTGAATTAGAACATTCAGGTTTTGAGACTGCAATTTTCGAAAAGGTAAATGAAATGAGCGAAGGAATACGATAACGAATACAAGCAGCCGAAAGGGGACTCCTCCGAAGGGTGTTTGGAGTTACGTTACTCGATAAAGTGCGTAACTCTGAGATCAGAGAGTCACTCCAGGTAGAGCCGCAACTTCTCTGAATTGTGTGATCACAAGAAGTAGAAGTAGTAATTGAAATGTTAGTGGTTCTGGAAGCACATGTGTTCTTCCAATATAAAGGCTTTTGTAATTCTTAGAAAGCACTGCAACGAAACATTGAAATCTTAGGGAAGTTGCTGATAGATTTTTCCTGTATTATTTTTCCATGATTATATACAGTGGAAATTGGATTAACCCTTTAGCATTTACATTACTCTATATTAAATATTATATTCTTTTGATAAAGTCATACTTCACATCATTATCTCACATAATATCAAATCTATGAGATTTTGTCATCAGTAAGAGAGGCCGGTTATGACCAGTTTGAACAGAAAGAGGTGAGAAAATTGTCACCGAATACGGCCGGTTTAAATGCTAAAGGGTTAAGCTAGGTAAATCCGTAACTAGGTTATCTGACAAGTAATCAATACTTTAAAATCATAGCTTTATGAAAATATAAAAAGATAAGCTATATTTCATACAGTTGGTAATCATCAGAGCTTAGCACTAGCTTTGTCTGTTGAAGCTCTTGTGATTACCAACAGTATGAAACAGATCTGTCAGCTTATCTCCCTTTGTTTGTTGAAAACAGAAGTGACATAGAGCAAGGTCTTCAAAATGCTTTTAATTAAGCATACAGCATATTGCCAAATATACTTTATATACATTCATGTATACATCGTTATTTCAGAGCACCAATTCCAATATATATATAAGTATATATATATATATACAGATACACATATGTATGTATATATATAAGTATATATATATATATATATATATATATATATATATATATATATATATATATATACACACACATACACGCACATGTATGTATATGTATACACACACATATGTATATATATATATATATGTATATATATACACACATATATATATACACACACACATGTATATATATATGTATATATAAATATATACACACACATATATGTATATATATGTATCTGTATACACACACACACACACACACACACACACACACACACACACACACATGTATATATATATATATATATATGTATGTATATATACACACACATGTGTATGTATGTATGATATTTGAACACAGCGTTCAAGTAGGTATTTCAACTAATTAGTTCAATCAGTTTTAAAACTACTGACACTTAGTTTATCAGTCAATGACTCATTAATTAAATGTGATTTTCCTTCCTTCCAGGTAAATGTCAATAATATATCTATGAATATATCTATTTACGATCTGTGTTCAAATCCCGCCGATGTTGACTTTGCCTTTCATCATTACGGGGTCGATAAAATAAAGTACCAGTAATGCACTGGGTAATTGCTGGCCTTGTGCCTAAAGTAGAAACAATTAATATATCTATTTATCTATCTATATATCTATTTATAGCTCGTAACGCTTTTACTCTGGCAGATGTTATACCGACACTATACCAAAAGAGTGAGCCAATAGTTAAAGTCCTTTTGGCTCTTCCTTCTCAAACTTTCTAAGACCCACCTTAGAATCCTTATTGTTCTAGCAAGGCTCTTTTCTACAACAATCCCGTCCTGTTCATAATCCTTTGATTCTTCTCAATCCAACCTTTTGCTAACTGCTCCAACTGTGTCAACCACAATTGAAACTTCTAGGTGCCTGCTTCTCCAGAGGGTTACCGATCACAGCTCTGTGGGCCTTGAGTATGAGCACTGTAGTTTTCGCTGGTGTTGTTTCTATTGTATGGATAGTACTTTTCGTAATATATGTGCAGTGCCTTGTAATGCTATTTTTTGTATCCTGTATATATTTGTAAATCCTGGGGTTTTGGTTATGTATTATTATTATTATTATTATTAGCAGCACTGGGATCGATTTAATCGACTTTTTCCCCCGAATGGAAAGGGGAAAGTCGATTAAATCAACCCCAGCGCATTACTGGTACATTATTTTATCGACCCCGTAAGGATAAAAGGCAAAGTTAATCTTGGTTCAAATCCCATTGAGGTTAACTTTACTTTTCATCCTTACGGGGTCGATAAGATAAAGTACCAGTAACGCGCTGATTTTGATTTAATCGACTTTCCCCTCTTCCCTTCAAATTGCTGCCCTTGTGCCTAAAGTAGAAACAATTATTATTATTATCATTATTTGTAATTACATTGCTTGGATCAATTTCTGTTAATTCTTTGATCTTTAGTTGTTCAGCTTTAATAAAGAAACTTTTGTGTAACCTAAGGGTATCATCAAATTCAAGCGATGCAATCTACCATGATCAGATGCGAATTATACATCCAGTAAATTTCTTTTATATAATAGCACATACTGCAGGAAATGTAGCATGCTTTTGGTTTCGAAGGAGTTTAATACGTTATAAGATCTCCTGGCGCCTTCGACATAGTCAACGTATGTTTCATTTTAGGAATAAAATAAGTTTCAAATTCTTCTCATATAACTGTTTCTCCAGCAAGCCATGCTGTTTGTCTAAGTTTAGATTTTTATGACAAGTTGTCGCAACCACTTTCAATAAAATTACGAATGAAGTCATGTCGTCGTCTCTAGTTGTTGTGAGACATCTAAGATGTTAAATCGTTTTAAAAATCCTCAAATTATCAGCGAAATTCGCTCGCACTATGACTAATGCAAAAAGCATAAGAATAAACTGGCGCATCACATTATTACATCGAAAGGTTAGGACTTGCATAGTAGCTTCGGTTTGTTCCTTATTTACACAAAAATAAATGTACACCCCCTCTCTCTCACACACGCACACAAATACACACATACTCATATATACACACACATATATACACACACATATATATATACACACACATAGATATATACACACATATATATATACACACACATACATACACACACATATATACATACATATACACACACACATACATACACACACATACACATAAATACACACACACACACACATACACACATATATATATATATATCAACTCACACACACAAATACACACTCACATACACACACTTCTAGATATGCTTATTATCGCTGCCAGTTATGTATGATGTACTTAGCGACGACACATCTAATAATTGCTTAATTAGGATTATATTGTCTACAACTCATTCTGCTTTGAAAGTAAAGTACTTGATATTTATTTATAGGAATACTTACAAAATGGTTTCAATCATTGAAACATAAGTTGGTGTCTTTAGAGCGTTGACATATACTTATGAACTTGGTTACGTGTGTGTAAACCACTGGTTCCCAAAGTGGGTACCGCAAAGGAGTGTCTGAGATTCCGTGAAAATAGTAGAAGGGGATATTTATATTATGACTATATAACAGTATTAGACTTTAGGGTTCCCCCAAAAAAAATTCTGAACCAAAAAGTGTTCCGCTTTTGAAAAGATTTGGGAACCTTGGTATAGAGTACATTCATCGCAACTATGTATATATGTATGTATGAACCTGTAACTCTGGGGCGTCATATTAGCGTATGGCGTTGCATTTTTAGACCCAGCGGAGCCTATCTCTTCTCTAGGTATAAGCACAGCTTATTTCTTCCAGAGAAGGATAGAGAGTGAGAGAAAGAGATATAGAGGAAGAATCGTCACCAATACTCGACACAAGCAAAGTTGACCTCGGCGATATTTGAACTCAGAGTGACGAAAGCCGGAACTAATACCGCAAAGCATTCTATCCGCGGTTCAAACGAGTCTGCCATTTTTCTGCTTATCACCTCAACTATAAACACATTAAATAAGTGGTTTCTTCCAATCCCCCCTCTCTGTAATAACTACGAAGGTCGGCTATGATTTTACTATGCTGGCCAAGATACTCTCATGGAATAACCAAATAAGGTTTATTTTCTAACATCGTCCCTGGAAAGACTTATTAGTTATTAATACATGGAAGATTACACAGCCGTAGCATCACTCCTTCATAGTCAACGGATTAACTTTTCAGTTGATACCTCGTATATTTCCATATATTATGGCAACTTCCGAAAGGAGACTTCACGCCTCGCGAGCTGGAATGGCTTTTCCAGCGCGTCTCCCTTGCCGTTCACCATTCTGTCCGCCCGGTCTGTGGGGAAGTCACCAATATGATTGTCATTTTATCAGTCAACTGTTGCTGTCGTTAGATAACTAGCTATCTGTAGATGAACGTGAATTAATTCATGTTCGGTTCACAGTCTGGCAGAATCGTATTTTCGAAGCATTTTTCTTTCAATGTTTTCCTTGTTTAAATAAATTATTTCTTTCAGGACTGTGGATTGGTAGTATCAGTAGAGTAAAACCCTGGGGTCGGGACGATTTAATAGTGGGGAAGGAAAAGCGGGTGGAGGGTATGGAAAATCGATAATTGTTCTAGGTTGTCTCTGTTTAGTTTACATATTGAGACCCCCAACTGATCCTATTTATGTTATAAGGTGGGAAATGTCTACTAAAGTACATTTTTGTCATATATATATAAGGGGGGGGGCTTTTATTTTAATGTATAAAAAAATTGTCGCAGGAATGCTACCACGTGACCGGAGATAAGTTAGTAAAAGTTAATAAGCGAGGTGGTAGAATTACCGCGGGGGTGGGTGTAAGATATCTGAAATATTAATAAACGGGGGAGAGACGATTATTCGAGACGCGACAGTACATCTTAATGATTCCTTTTCTTTATAATTATTATTTGATAAAAAATATGTGTTAGTAGAACTCAACGTCGTTATATCTTGTTAACCAGAAAGGATAAATAAATTTAAAAAATGGGATATTAACTCTCACAGAAATTCTTGTTATTTATAAATCCTGTTTTTGGTGTCACTTAATTGCTTCTTGGGTATATTTCACTAGGTCAGTATCAAATGTCCAACAATAAAAGAATGGAAGAGAAAGACTGAATGGTAGAGTGAAGAGACGCAGAGAGAGAGAATGTGTGTGTCAGAGAGAGGGGGGGGGGTAAGAGAAATGGAGGAGAAAAACGAGAGAGGGGACAGAGAGAGTGTGTCAGTGAGAGGAAGGGATGGGGGAATGAGAGAAAGGGAGGTGAAGAGAGAGAGTGTGTGTCAGTGAGAGAGAGAGAGGGGGAGAGGGAAGGGGGAAGAACGAGATGTTTTATAGAGCAATGGCAGAAGTGGTAAATATTAGCAAAAAAATAATAATGTAGTCTTGCATATTCAATTGACTTATTTGCTTGAAATTATCATATGTATTTTTCTTTGAGATTAAAATCTATAATATTTACTGACAGATCTATTTCTGGTTTATGTACACTCAGTAGCAAAATGTAAGAAAAATAAATAGAAATATGCAAATGAGCATTAGAACGAACAACATAACTTTTCTTTTTTTTTTGCTCCGTCGATAAATAAATTTTACTTGAAAGATTTATTTAAGGAGCTTCCTTGAAAATGAAATACCGTTTAGACAGTAATGGCAAAAGTCAAATATATAGGTTATAGATTTCGATTTTGCGATGGCGAGTGGTTTAATGGTTAGAGTGTTCATCTTACGAACATAATGTTGTGAGTTCAATGCCTGGCGATGATTTGTGTCCTTGAGCAAGACACTTTATTATGCTCCAGTCCACTCATTGTAATTCAGCCAGCACTGGATTTTATTGAGGTTTACGGTAGAGTGTTCATCTCACGAAACTAATATCCTGAGTTCGATGCCTGGTGACGCTTTCGGTCCTTGAGCAAGACACTTTATTATGCTCCAGTTAACTCATTGTAATCCAACGAGCCAGCATTGGAATATAATATACTCTATCACGTTGGATTTTCTTGTGATTTACGGTAAAGTGTTCATCTTACGAACATAATGTCATGAGTTCAATGCCGGGTGATACTTTGTGTCCTTGATCAAGACACTTTATTATGCTCCGGTTCACTCATTGTAATTTAACCAACAGCACTGCCATACACTCTGTCATGCTAGATTTCCCTGAGATCTACATTAAGTGACTGCACATGTCAGTAGATGCTCAGCCAACTTGTACGTTAATTTTACAAGCAGGCCGAACTATTTTTTTTTTTTTTTTGGACAACTGGGGCACAGAATTTCGCTTTTATAAGAGCATGAACATTTTTGATTCATTAATAAGGGGTTTAACTCTCGTTCATATTCGAACCGTTAATTTTTATTAGAATACAATATTATAAGAAAATTTAAAAAACTTAAGTTTCTGCTTCAAAGAAATATAAGTTTTAACGTGGTTGATGGTAAATAGCCTAAGTATATTAATAGATGTTGAAGTTTAAAGGTTTTTTTTTTGTTTAATGAAATATATTTTAATTACACAAAATAGGAAATAGCTCAGTAGGTACTATAATAATATTATGTTCATTTAACCTACGGCAGGGAAGATTAAAAATACATAAGCGAAAATTAATATTCCTTAAACAAGAAAATTGGCAAATAAACCATAGGTGTCGGAAGAATAAGATAATTAAATTTGTCTGCTTTCCGTTGGTTTAGGAATAAGCGAAAACAAGATGAATGGCCATAAACGTATTCATAATGATTTAGAAGGCACGTAACTTAGTGGAATCAAACTGACGGCTTTACTGTAAGATCGACAGATCGATTCCAGGCGGCGCGTTGTGGCCTTTAGCAAGAAACTTTTATTTCACGTTGGTTAGGTTCACTCAGCTGGAGAAAATGCGTTCTACTTGAATTTTAAAGCGACAGATTTTCAACACTGCGTATCATGCAGAATCTCCCTGAGAATTTCATTGAAGAATACTCACTCATGTTTACATTGTTTCATGTGCAAGTTGTTCTATTAGTCGAATCAAATAAAATACTAGTCCTCGTGACCTGTGAAGGTCAAATGAATGCACACATACATATAGTGGTAACATGTGGAGTTCAAACACACACACACACACATACATATACAGTCGTGACATGTGAGGATCAAACACACACACACAATCGTCACCTGTGTAGGTCAAACACACACACACACACACACACACACGCGCGCATATACAGTCGTGACATGTGAAGATCACACTCAAACACAGTCGTCACCTGTGAAGGTCAAACATATCCACACTCACACACACACGCGCATACACACACACACAATCGTGACCTATGAAGCCCCTGCCCCAACCCACACACAGTCATTACGTGTGAAGGTCCAACACATACAAACACATGCATACACACACACACACACGCAGTCATGACTCCTGAAGGTACAACACACATACACACATGCACATAAATACACACGCGCGCACACTACAGACTTTGTAAAACTAAGGGGTGATATTAAAGTTTATTTAAAGTAATTACAATTCTAGGAGACGAAGAATCGAATCTAATCTGGCCGAGTTTACACTCGCAAATAAGAAGGACCAGGGCCGCCCCTAGGAGCATTGTATTTGGTGTACTTCATATTTGTTTCAGTTGCTGAATACAATCAGAGGTAGCTGCTCCTCCGAAATGTCAATAGTTCTCTTCTAACGCGAGCGGGAGCACCTTTCCATTGTCAATTTGCATTTATCATCTGGAAAGTCGCATTGTTTTCAGAACCACTGCACCAGTAGGAACTACTGTCACCCATTGATTTGGCAGGATTTTTCCTTTTCTTTCTCTTTTTTTTTTTTTTAGATGGCCGTTGACTCTTATGAGTTTTCTTCCGCCCTTTGTCAGGTTTTGTTTTCTGTCCTGCAGGGTGTCCAAGGTCACCCTCCTCACCAAGTAAACTTGGTGGGGTTGCCGGTTTAGTCGCCGATGACCCGACCATGTGACATGTTGTACTAGGTTACACGCTACCAGTAGCACTCGAGAGTGACCTGACGAAGAGGAGACCATTAATCATGAGAATAATATTGAATTACAGGAAATGAGAGGATGACATGTCTTAATAATAAATATATTTAACAGACGTAGGCCAAGGGGTTAATGGTAACTACTTAACAATATATATATATGAATTAAAATAGGAATAGAAGGCTTCGCCATACCATTTGACTTTATAATTGTTTCTACTTTTGGCAGAAGGACAGCAATTACTCCAGTTCATTACTGGTACTCTATTTTATCGACTCCGTAAGGATGAAAGGCAAAGTTAACCTCGGCGGGATTTGAACTCAGAACGTAAAGGGTCATAACTCTATGCTGCAAAGTATGTTGTCTGACGCTCTACCGATACTGCCAATCTACCGCCTCAATTATGTTTTCAGATTTAGACACAAGGCAAACAATTTGTGTGTGTGCGTGTGTGGGGGGGGGGGGGGTCGATTCAATCGACCTCAGTGCGTTACTGGTACTTTGTTTTATTGATCCCGTAAAAATGAAAGGCAAAGCTACCCTTGTTATTATTTGAACTCATATTTCTAGACAGCCAGGTTAGCTGCCAGAAGAAATAACACAAATCATTCTATCCTGCATTTTAATGATTCTATCAGCAATTATTCCAGTGTATTACTGTTACTTTATTTTATCGACCCTGTAAGGATGAAAGGCAAAGTTAACCTTGGCAGGATTTGAACTCAGACCTAAAGGGAGGTAACTCTATGCTTCAAAGCATGGCGTCCGACCCTCTACCGATACTGCCAATCCATGCATATAAAACCCGCTGAACAGAAAATGAGTGTCATCCAGCAAATGAGAGATATGTGTTCGTTTTCTTTTTGTGCTGATACCCATCTTTTTTTCCGTTCAGTGGGTTTATACGCCCCGTTATTAGACTATATTATTTAGTCAAATGTTACGGCGAAGCGTTGTATTTCTATTTCAATCTTCAAACTTCGCTAACCGCTTTCTAAACATGCTTCATATGCTCAAATATTGATTCTTGATTTATACACAAGACCAGAAATTTGGAGCATGGGCAAAGTAAATTAAATCAAATAAACTCCAGTACTTGGTGTTTACTTTATTTTATCGGCCCCGAAAAAAATGAATTGCAAAGTTGACCACCCTCGACGGAATTTGAAGTCAGAATGTTAAGCACAGAGACAAATATTGCA
>OZ024751.1:17631421-17651421 GCA_964016885.1 Eledone cirrhosa
GCAATCACTGTAATTATAAAATAATTAGTGTTGTGTTCACCAAGTTTTTCAATGGCAAAATAACTTAGGGTCCATCCTATATTTATGCAAGTACGACCATTGGTTGCCTTATATCGTAAACAAACATTCAGAATATACCGTATATAAGTCGCTGACATGCTAAATAAATCCCGATAAACGAGACCCTGACTCACATTCCTAGAAGAAGAAGAAGAATAAGAAGAAGAAGAAAAGAACAACAACAACAAAAAGAAGAACAAGAAGAACAAGAAGATATTCCCAACACCGTAATAAATATTTGAGTCGGCGCACAAAACCATTAGAAACGTGTGTCCTATCTTTATATTTAGTTGTTATGATGATCCGTGATCTTCCATCGGTTTCGACGATGAACATACTGTTATTCAATTAACTGAATGTTTAACTCATGAATTAGGGTGCAAGTAGTTGTATATTCCAATAACACGTGTAACTTTAACTTTTAATTGCAAAACCAAGCCAAGTTAATGTGACAAGATACGTGACTAGGCTGGACTTTTGAGATACTAGTACAATCTATCCCATGGGCTTCACTGCAGTCTCCATCTAGCCTATTTCGTTCACAAAGCTTGGGACGGTCGACCCGAGGCTATGGTAACGATAAAGATATTTGTTCGGGATGCTACGTAAAGGGATTGAACTCATAACATCATCAATGGAAAATGAACTCCTTAACCACTCACAGATGCTTGTGTCTTTAGTGACAATGCTGTAATATTATTCGCAGAAGATAAGACAGTAAGCAACATATATACGTGTGTTAACGAAAGATATTAAATCAGAATAATTTAATAAGACAAGGGAAGTAACTCTTCAATGAAGGAGTAAAATATCTATATGAATTATTTCCCTTCATATCTTATTGGATTATTTTTAATTGAATTTATAACAATTGATTGATTATTTTTTGCTACAGGAAAATTTTGAATAACTTTCAATAAACATGTAATAAAAATCTGATAACTTTTTAATGAATTCCTTTTATATTATACTAGATGAGGGTGACATCTTCTCCCTCGTTTTGTCACACACACACACACGCATACACATACACAGACACACAAACACATTCTCTCTCTTTCAACAAATAACGTTCCTTTTCCCTCATGTACATCTCTTTCGCTTGGCGCTCCCACTCTCTTTATATATAGATATCGTAACTTTCTATCTATCAAACTCTTTCCTTTTCACTCTCGATCTATGTACATACCTGTCGCCTGGCACTCTCCCTCTATATATAAAGTGAGTGTGACGGACGGAGGGAGAGAAGGATCGACGGAGGGACGAGAGGTCGGGCGGATGGACTGACTGACAGAGCTCTTATTATAATATAGACTAGCAGAATATATTATATTATATTATTATACTAGCAGAATGGCCCGGCATTGCTCGGGATTTGCTCTAGTGTTCTTATATATTTGATATATATTTACCCTTATCGAGCCTCGTGAAATAAATACGTTTGTTTATATTTTGTTATTGTGTATGCAAAATATCTGTACGCGAATATATATATATATATATATATACGTGTGTATATATATTAAAATAACAGATTAAAGTTTAAGCAAAGAATCGCTGATTTCACCCTTAACGGGATCTTCTGAAACTAAAAAAATCAATCTGTGAAGGCAGAAGTAAATATTTGGAAAAACGTTACACACTATATATATATATACACACACTATATATACATATATACAAACACACACAGATAGCGACATCATAATGACAGATATTATAAGGGCGCAACGTTATATCTATGTATCTATCTAAAAAGAAAGACTAAGAATTATAGAGAGAGATCACTAAATCGCCTAATGCGGTCCCTAGATCATTGAAAATTTGAAATATATTTTGCTCAAAACACTCACAGGGCCATAAGTATTACATGTGTAAAGATTGAAAACAATCGGTTGGGTTGTTCTCGAGTTTTAGGGAGTCAGACAGACAGACATTCTCTGTTTTAGATATATAGATGACAAAGCAAGCTTTTATTTTGAAGACAGTGTGCGAAGTTTGAAATTTAGTATAAATAGAAGCTTCTATTTATACGGCCCTGGCCATTCTGAGTTCAAATCCCGCCGAGGTTAACTTTACCTTTCATCCTTACGGGGTCGATAACATAAAGTACCAGTAATGTACTGGGTAATTGCTGGCCTTGTGCCAAACGTAGAAACAATTTTATGTAAACGTAAAGGCGGTGAATTGGCAGTGTCGGTAGAGGGTAGGACGCCATGCTTTGACGCAAAGAGTTAAGGCCCTTTCCATTCTGTGTTCAAATCCCGCCGAGGTTAACTTTGCCTTTCATCCTTACGGGGTCGATAAAATAAAGTACCAGTAATGTACTGGTGTTTTTGCTGGCCTTGTGCCAAAAGTAGAAACAATTATATGTAAACGTAAATCTCGGAAGGTGAACCATGCAGACCCGTCTGTTTGTCTCTTATATGAAAACACAATATGTTAAATACCAGCTAACTTTAAATTAGACTTGATCAAGCTGACATGTGAACAAACGTTATCTAACGCTGGCTATTCTATATTTAGTGGACGCATATTTTGTCAGTCTGAACCGACAAGGTGTGGAATACGGTAGAGAGTCGGACGCCAAGCTTTGACGCATGGAGTTACGGCCCTTGCCATTCTGAGTTCAAATCTCGCCAAGGTTAATTTTGCCTGTCATCATTACGGGGTCGATAAAATAAAGTACCAGTAATGTACTCGGTAATTGCTGGCCTTGTGCCAATAGTAGAAACAATTATATTATATTATATTATATTAATAGTATCGGTTGAGCATCAGACACCATGCTTTGTAGCATATAGTTTCGGCCCTTTACCTTCTGAGTTCAAATACCGCCGAGGTTAACTTTGCCTCTCATCCTTACGGGGTCGATAAAATAAAGTACCAGTAATGCATTGCGGTAATTGCTGGCCTTGTGCCAAAAGTAGAAACAATTATATTAATGTATAAATGAAACAAAAAAAAGGGGGGAACGGGAAAGAAGACAAAGAAAGAATAGAATGAAGCAACGAAGGAAATCTATGTTTGTATAAAAATAAATATATGAGACATTAAGAAATATATTTCGTAATCCTTAGGCCGTTGGTTCTATCCCAGCTCATGGTACATTAGACAAGTGTCTCATAGTACTATTAGGTTTACACATGACTTGCATGTGAAATTGGGTAGACAGACACTGCGAAGAAATTCGTCAACTGGACTGTCTTTAATTCAAAGCATTTGTCGTATAGAGTTGATACTGTTCGAGGTTTGTATTTCGTGCATCATTGTATATGGGATACTCAGGCGTTTGCACTAAAGCAATGACAAGTTATTTATGTTGATCGAAAAATGTACAATCACAGAATAGAAAATGCAAAACAAAACATATTTGATCTGAATGAATGAAAGTATATAAACACGCAGGCTTACATGCGCACACAGATTCTCATAGGGATACGCGCTTATATACACACACATTAATAATCCACACCGACTTACTCGGACATACAAAACTTCACACATGCACGCACACATACTCTCACACAAATACAGCCACCCCACATACAAACTTCCATGGACACACTCGCTTATACTCAAACACAATCTTACACACACACACACACACACGAACACACAACACACAACACACACACACACACACACACACACACAAACACATATAATGACCGAATACTGAAGATAGCGCATTACAGAATCAGCTCCTGCAATCCTTGTACCTAATCCAGCCCATTGTCTTCTATAAATCGTAAATATAATCCCCAAAATCCTTGAACCTCTCCACCTGCTTCAGTAGAAGGGCAGTCACATTTAGAGTGCACTGCACAGGCCTCCATAAGAAGATAAGTGTCTCAGTCTTCACAGGATTGGTTTTCAGTGCTGTCGTATAGCACTCGGAGGTAAAGCTATCAGGTGCCTGTCGAAGATCACCTTCTGACGACTGATGTAATACCATATCGTTTGCAAATTGCAGCCGACTGATTCTACATTCACCAATCCTGATACCACAACGAACCCGGCTGCGCATGTCAGTCCAGATCACGAAGACTATGGACAAGAGAGATGACAGTACGCAGCCTTCGCAGAGTCCAACGCCTACATTGTATAGTTTCGGCCTAGCATTATTTATCCGAACAAAATTACTAAGGTATACATAAAGAGACATCAGGGCAACAGGAATCGGTCCATCGATCCCATACTCATCCAGAACCTTCCCCAAAATGTCCGGCGAAACGCAGTCATATTCTTTTTTTCCAAGTCTAACAAACAAGTAGTACAGTTCATACGAAGCATTGTGAGATGTGTAATAAAAGACAAATAATTTTCAAAAAGCCGGAACAATGCGGTAGAAAATATAAGGGGAAACTTATGACAAATAAAATAAAATAAATAATGTTTCACCCAATATATTTCAACATAATATTTCAGGGCTAAAACCCTCTTTTGAAGCAAAAGGAATGATCGATGTGTTCTTCATTAACTGGCTAACGTGTCTTTTTACCTGTTGATGATAATGGTCTATTTGATTTTTAAATTGATTATATTCCTTCCCGTCACCTCTATGGAAACCTCAATGTTTTGGCAGTGTCATCTGTTTAGATGTTTTTTTTTAAAGAAGCTCTCGTCGTCATGATTCGTATGTACAACATCTAGATGTATGACCAGCTATGTGTATTTACATCTGACCTTATATAACACATACGCTCTCATGCACATTTCTACGTTGTTGATAACATAATTAGGAAGTGACCATATATCGTTTGAAAAGACGGTGGTAGACTTCAAATATCACATTGAAATGTACTTTGTTTTGTTTTATTTGGAGAGAGATAGAGGGCGGGGGGTAGAAATCTTATAGTGAGGCCCAGCGGTTTCGGCGTAGCTTCCTCTATACCACTCCGCTTCTCCCCATGCATAGAATACTCCGCGGATGTGTGGTCTCCCTGCAGAATCTCTCTCTATCTATCTCTCTCTATCTATCTATCTCTATCTCTCTCTGTCTCTCTCTCTCTCTCTCTCTCTCTCTCTCTCTCTCTCTCTCTATATATATATATATATATATATATATATATATATATATATATATATATATATATATTTATATATATATATATACATTGATAAAAAGATTGGAGACCATATTCAGTTGATTGAGGTTTATTTAAAACTCTGTTATATATATTTCACTGAGGACTGTCAGTTATGGTAGCCTCAGCTCTTCAGACGGCAAAACCTATCACAAACATTGAAAGTTCCTAAGAAACCTGATACAGGAGCCGGCCGTCGAAGAAACAACACCACACGTTCGGCCAGCCCTCTGTATCATAAAAAGAACATTTTTTTCGGGTAAATTATTGGATTTTTCCAAATTTAAAGGTTTCTAAGGAACTTTCAATGTTTATTTTAGGTTTTGCCGTCTGAAGAGCTCAGCTTATCATAACTGATAGTCCTCAGTGAAATAATGGAGTATAATGGAGTATTAAATAAGCCTCATTCAACTGAATATGGCCTCCGATCTTTTATCAATATATGATGCTCCGACTTGCACCATTTATACAGGTCGTTGAGCGCTTCTTTTTATCTGCTTCACAGACGACTGACCATAATATGGTCCTCATATCTCTTTTGGGTTAACCCAATGCTCTAATATATATATATATGACTGCTAATACTGGAATTGAACCATCAAAACCGTTGAGGTATGTCATACATCAATTCATGTATTTTATCTGACGAGGACGTACTGAAAAAACAGCACACTATCTTCGAAATATATATAATATATTTTGATTATGTGAATGTCTTCATTTATTAATATTTTGAATAATATTATAGTATTGAGTACTTTGGTGCGTTATGGTCCATCCGGTTCCTTACCACAATTCCTTCGTTTTATATATATATATATATATATATATATATATATATATATATATATATATATATATATACTCAAGCTTTAGCAAATAGGCAAACATTTTAAAAATAAATTAAAAAAAATTTACTGTACTTACTATATTTACCCTTACCGCGCGGTTTCAAGTCTCCAAATAAATGGATAATCCATGCGGACCACCATTGAGAAGGAGACTTTCGTCAGAGGGTTCGTCTCACTCGGAGAATATAACATTCCCGAGTTCAAATCACGAACTGGCGCCATACCGAACTGTTCCAGGATGAGAATGTATGATAAAGAAACAATCTTGTCTAGTGCCGTGTGTAAAGATAGAAGGCAAGGGCGGAAAGGTCAATGTCCTGCCACTAGAAATAGCAGCAGTTAAAACGACCAAAATGTTATCTCGACCTTAGGGGATTAATAATAATAAAGTATGTTTTCCTACCAGCAAAAGATGCCTAACAAATTAACGAGCCAGAACGTAATTTCTATGGACTAAGAGGAAAGACTAGGTAAATTTTATCTGGCTGTTCCTCACAGAGAAAAGTGTGTAACTTTTATATGTTATTTCTTCTAAGTTACATTTTAAACTTAGCTGCGTTTAAATGATTATTTATCTGGTTGATAACTACGGCCTAAGGAGCAAAAGTATTGGATAAGTTTTGTGAATGTTCCTCAAACTTATAATTTTATATATATATATTTATACACGCACACACACACACACACACACACACATACATACATACATACATACATACATACATATATATATATATATATATATATATATATATATATATATATATATATATATATAGTGCAAATTTATACGGGAACAAAACAGATAGGCAGACAAATAAAGGTTTATTAGGTTCACACTTTTGAGAGTGTGATGCGTGAAGGCGTGTGGCTGAGTGGTTAGAGAACTGGATTCACAATCGTGAGATATTGAGTTCGATTCCCGGACCGGGCGATGCGTTATGTCCTTGAGCAAGACACTTTATTTCACGTTGCTCCTTCTACCTGGAGTTGCGACCGATAGATAGTACTAGCAACTGGAAAGACCATATGATATATATGTGTGTGTGTGTGTGTGTGCGTGCATATCCTTTGTTAAATCGCGATGCGGCGTGTGTTTGGGGATAAAAGCGAAGTGAGGTGCGGTACGTTAAATGTTGTAAAACACTACATTAGATATAAAAGGTTACGAGTATATGCACACAGTCTACGTGGCGTCCAAGGGAGACAATTTCTGCGGAATACAGGAGTTACTGCACTTGCTTATATATAAGCGCGCGTGTCTGTGTGTGTATGCATGCGTATGTGTATGTGTGCGTGTGTATGTATGCGTGTAGGTGAGGATAGTTATATCTATTTACACGTGTTTAGTACATAGAAGCTATTTCTATATTAAATATTTATACTCTGCTATGTATTGAGTACCTTACTTACTGTGGTTACCTCCGATTGAACTCGGAATACACACACACACACACACACACATACACCCACACACTCACACACACTCACATATACACACATCCAGACACACACACCACACCACAGACACACAGACACACACATATACCCACCCACTCACACACACACACACACATATATACCCACACATTCATATATACACACGCACACAACACCATCCTGTCTTATATTCAGGAATGGTGTATCTAGGAATACATTACGTAATGTGCGCTTTCTTTTCCTCAAGTTGAGCTCTCTTTTGCCCAAATTTTATTCTCTTTCTTTTCGTTTAGGGTTAGCGTTAGGGTTAGGGTTAGGGTTAGGGTTAGGGTTACAGTTCGGTTCATCCAAGCCTTATTCTATAGAACTATATTTGGCCAATTGTGGTGTCCCAGCTATGACTAACTCTTTTTTCTAAGACCATATTAAGGCAAATAGCTTTTCTTTTTAAAGATAGTAGAGTATAATTTGGAAGCTATTACTTGCAGATCCAATGACTGATTAAAAGCTCCCTCATTGCCAAACTGGCATGTGTATGTAATCTTAACTCCAAGGTCCATCTCCATTCCAGGTCTGATTTTTCCTGGAAAGTGACAGATAGAGAGGGGGGGGGGGTATAGTACTGGTACTGTTTTTTTTCTTTATCGAACTCGAACGGATGAATGACAAAGGCGACCTTGGCGGTATTTGAACTTATTACCCAGAGAGCCAGGGCGGATACTGCAAACCCATAAGAGAAAGATGTAGTACTGGTACTGTTCTTTCTTTATCGAACTCGAAAGAATGAAGGACAAAGTTGACCTAGGCGATATTTGAACTTAGTACGAAGAGGGCCGGACTGGATACCACCAAGTCATTAATCTGACGTTCTAACAACTCTAATTTACCGCCTCAAAATATGGTGTGGACCATACACCAACAGCAAAGGAGATTAAAGTCGAGATCAGTCCGACTTGTTCCAATAATAGTGTATCAAGAACAAGATTATCCAATATCACCTTCCTTATAATTAATTGTTTCTACTTTAGGCACAAGGCCAGCAAATACCCAGTGTATTACTGGTACTTTATTTTATCGACCCCCCTAAGGATGAAAGGCAAAGTAAACCTCGGCGGGATTTGAACTCAGACTGTAAAGGGACATAACTATATCACCTTCCTTATAATTAATGGTTTCTTATATAGACACAATCCACAATCCACCCTCCATGGTTGTATCTAAATAGTCGTTTCTGGTTTAGGCACAAGGCCAACATATTTTGGGAGAAAAGGAAAGTCGATAAAATCGACCTCAGTGCATTACTGGTGCTTAATTTTGTTGAACCTGTAAAGATGAACGGCAAAGCTAACAAAGCGGTATTTGAACGCAGAACGTAAAGGACCATAACTTTATGCCGTATAGCATATAGTCCAAATATCTACCGATGCTGACAATTCACCACCCATGGTTATATTTAAATATTGGTTTCTAACTTAGACACAAGGTCAACAATTTTGTGGGAGGGGGAAATTTGATTAAATCGACCCCATTGTATTACTGGTACTTTATTTTATCGACCCCGTAAGGATGAAAGGCAAAGTTAACATTCGCGAAATTTAAACGCAGAACGTAAAGGGCCATAACTATATGCCACAAAGCATATGGTCCGAAGATCTACGGATACTGCCAATCGTTGTATGTAAATAGTGGTTTCTGGTTTATGCACAAGGCCAACATTTTTTGGGGAAAGGGAAAGTCGATTAAATTGACCCCAGTGCGTTACTGGTACTTTATTTTATCGACCCCGTATGGATGAAAGACAGCTAACATTTTCGGGATTGAACGCAAAGGGCCATAACTATATGCCGCAAAGCATATAGTCCAAAGATGTACCGATACAGCCAATACACCGCCCTATTGTACTTAAATAACAGTTTCTTATATAGGCCATCAATTTTGTGGGAGGGGAAAGTGGATTAAATCGAGCCCAGTGCATCACTGGTACTTTATTTTATCGACCCCGTAAGGAGGAAAGACAAAGTTAAACTCGGCGGGATTTGAACTCAGTTTAATTAAATAATTGCTTCTACTTTTGGCACAAGGCCAGTAATTACCCAGTGTATTACTGGTACTTTATTTTATCGACCCCGTAACGATGAAAGACAAAGTTAAACTCGGCGGGATTTGAACTCCGACCATAAAAGTCCGTAACTACATGCTGCAAAGCATATTGTCCGACGCTCTACCGATTTTACCAATCCATCGCCCTGTTGTACTTAAATAATTGTTTCTTATATAGGCACAAGGCCAGTAATTTGGGGAGAGGGGAAAGTCGATAAAACCGACCCCAGTGCGTGACTGGTACTTTATTTTATCGACCCTGTAAGGATGAAAGGCAAAGTTAACCTCGGCGAGATTTGAACTCAGAACGGAAAGAGTCGTAACTCTATGCTACGAAGCATGGTGTCCGACGCTCCACCGATTCTACCAACCCACCGCCCTGTTGTACTTAAATAATAAAGAGTGAGGAAGGTAGAGTGCATTACTGGTACTTTATTTTATCGACCCCGTAAGGATGAAAGGCAAAGTTAACCTCGGCGAGATTTGAACTCAGAACGGAAAGAGTCGTAACTCTATGCTACGTACGAAGCATGGTGTCCGACGCTCCACCGATTCTACCAACCCACCGCCCTGTTGTACTTAAATAATAAAGGGTATAGGAAGGTAGAGTGCATTACTGGTACTTTATTTTATCGACCCCGTAAGGATGAAAGGCAAAGTTAACCTCGGCGAGATTTGAACTCAGAACGGAAAGAGTCGTAACTCTATGCTACGTACGAAGCATGGTGTCCGACGCTCCACCGATTCTACCAACCCACCGCCCTGTTGTACTTAAATAATAAAGAGTGAGGAAGGTAGAGCGTTGATAGAATTAGTTGGTAGGGACAATAGGATATACGATAAATTAGGTTGTTTTGATTAATAATCTTTTCCATTTTATTTTATATTTGAAAATTAAAAAAAGAAGAAACTTAAGTGATGCAAAATCAAATAAAAAATAGTGATGGCTGATATATTACTATTGTGAATATATAGCACCATTTGAACAGGCGTCATGTATCATAGAACATGGTAAACTCGTCATCTATATAGACAGGGATTGAGGGCTGTTGTGGTGGGTCGTTGTTCTTGTTGGTCTGGTTATTGGTGTGGTTGTTGTCATTTTTTTATGATGATGCTGGGGTTTTGACGTAGTGGTTGGTGGTGTTGGCGGCGGTGATGTTTATGTTGCTGGTGGTGTTTGGAGTTTGGAGATGAGGTGGTGGCGGTGGTGGTGGTGGTGGTGGTGGTAGTGGTGGTGGTGACATTGGTCTTGGTGGTGGTGGTGTTGGGCGTTTGAAGATGAGGTAGTGGTGGTGGTGGTGGTGGTGGTGGTGGTGACATTGGTCTTGGTGGTGGTGTTGGGAGTTTGGAGATGAGGTAGTGGTGGTGGTGGTGGTGGTGGTGGTGGTGGTGACATTGGTCTTGGTGGTGGTGTTGGGAGTTTGGAGATGAGGTAGTGGTGGTAGTGGTGGTGGTGGTGGTGGTGGTGGTGGTGATGCTATTTGTCTTGGTGGTGGTGATGGTGATGATGGTGGTGGTGTTGAGAGTGTGGAGTTGAGGTGGTGGTGGTGCTGCTGCTACTGCTGCTGGTGATGCTGTTGGTGTTGGTGGTGTTGGTGGTGGTGGTGGTGGTGGTGATGCTTTTGGTGGTGGTGTGGTGATGCTTTTGGTGGTGGTGGTGGTGTTGGTGGTGTTGAGACGGTGGAGTTGAGATGGTGTTGCTACTGCTGTGGTGTTAAGGTGATGGTGGTGCTGGTGATGGTGGTACTGGTGATGGTGGTGATGGTGATGAGATGGTGATGGTGTTGAGATGGTGAGGGGGTCGTTGATGCGTTCGAGTCGTTAGTGTTGTTATTGTTGTTGTTAATATTAGGGTGGCGATTGTCATTATTCTTGTTAAGGGCTGAAGAATAACGGGTAGATATAACCCCTGATAACAACACCACCAGCACCACCACCACCACCACCACCACCACCACCACCACCACCACGACCACTACCACCACCACTACCACCACCATTACCAACGGGACCACCAGAACAACCGCCAATACCAGAGGCACCACAACATCAGCACGATCACCAGCACCACCATCACAAACACCACCACCACCATCACAAACACCACCACCACCATCACCATCACCATCATCAATCATCATCACCACCACCACCACCATCATCATCACCTCAATCACCACCATCATCATCATCATCATCATCACCACCACCACCAGCACCACCACCACCATCATCATCATCATCATCATCACCATCACCACCACCACCACCACTACCACCACCAGCACCACCATCATCAACATCCTCATCATCATCATCACCATCACCCACCACCTCCACCACCACTACCACCACCACCATCATCATCATCATCATCATCATCATCATCATCATCATCACCACCACCACTACCAACACCAGCACTACCAACATCAGCAGCATCATATCATCATCATCACCACCACCACCACCATCACCATCACCAATCATCACCACCACCACCACCACCATCATCATCACCTCAATCACCACCATCATCATCATCATCATCATCATCACCACCACCAGCACCACCACTACCAACACCAGCAACATCATCATCATCACCCCACCCCCACCACCACCATCATCATCATCATCATCATCACCCCACCCCCACCACCACCATCATCATCATCTACTATATCATCTACTATATCATTTACGTCTGCTAAATATATTTTTACGAATCCGAAGAAAAACATTTTAAACAACAAATCAAAGAAAGGCATTTGTTGATATATGTTTTGTAGAAATATATTAAGCAAGTATTACTAAAATATATTAAACACACCGTAACACGTGTATATAGAAACACTACAGCACGTGCCTCATATATATATATACATATATATGCATACATATATATATATATATATACATATATATATATATATATATATATTATGCATATATACATATATATACATATATGCATAATATATATATATATATATATATATATATATATATATATATATATATATGTATGTATGTATGTATAAATGTATGTATGTATGTGTATACATTAAATATATATATATAATATATATACATATACGTATATAAATATACATACATATATCTATGTGTATATATATATACATACATATATAATATATAATATATATATATATGTATGTATGTGTATGTATACATGAATTTAATATATCGCTATATATAACATTTATATCTGCACGCATATTTGTATGTCTATGCCTGTGATTGTATATATATGTGTGTGTGTGTGTGTGTGTGTGTGTGTGTGTGTGTGTGTGTGTGTGTGTGTGTGTGTGTGTGTGTGTGTGTATGTGTGTGTGTGTGTGTGTGTGTGTGTGTGTGTGTGTGTGTGTGTGCAATCGTATTTTGCGGTTAAATGAAAAATATTCCTGTCAATTCAAGGTTGATTGTGAAAATTACAAAAAATGAACTCAGCACGCGCCGTCACTTATTTACGTCAGAAACGCGCACGCGCTCGCAAACACACATGCGCACTGATGAACACAAACACACACACAGCCACAAGCTCCCCTTTACAGCGTCTCATGTAGTTACGTTGTGTAACTCCTCCATAACGTCTCAATTGTCTTAGTCTATCCAACACTTTGATAAAACTCTCTTACTCTTTCCATCAGATCCATCTCACCATTACATCTGCGATTCGTCTTCTTCTACATATAGTACCTTACGCCTCTCTATCCGATTTTCTGCATTATTTGTCGCGGTGGATTGGCAGTATCGGTAGAGGGTCGGACGCCATGCTTTCCAGCATAGTTACGTCCCTTTACGATCTGAGTTCAAATCCCGCCGAGGTTGACTTTGCCTTTCATCCTTACGGGGTCGATAAAATAAAGTACCAGTAATGCACTGGATAATTGCTGGCCTTGTGCCTAAAGTAGAAACAATTATTTGTCGGCCATTTTCTTTTCCGTATCTCTTCAAGATATACTAGAATCTTTCTCTAGGTAAATTTAGTTTGGGGTAAATATTAGTTAGTTAAACTAATAATAATCAAAGTTCAATTTTAAAAGACACACACACACACGCACACACACACACACATGTGTATATATATATATCATCATCGTCATCATTTTACGTCCGCTTTTTCCCTGCTAACTCTTATTTCCTTTGCTCTTTCTTCGGAATTACCTAACACACACACACACACACACACACACACACACACACACACACACACACGTATATATATATATATATACGTGTGTGTGTGTGAAGGCGTGTGGTTGAGTGGTTAGAGAATTGGATTCACAATCTTGAGGTTGTAAGTTCGATTCCTGGACCGAGCGATGCGTTATGTCCTTGAGCAAGACACTTTATTTTACGTTGCTCCTTCTACCTGGAGTTGCGACCGATAGATGGTATTAGCAATTGGAAATACCGACGTAAACATTGTTTCCTCGATCCGATTTGACGAAAGTCAATCGATCCTCTTATATTGGAAAAGAGTCAGGACCCCGACGGCTGAGCTCTGGCTGTTTCGACAGCTAGATTGAGCTGTCGAAACCCTCGGATATCAGCCATCCGGGTCGGCTCTTTTCCTATTATCCACTATACTATTCTAAGTTATGGCCAACCTGGTATCTTTCTTACCACACCCTCTTTGTTATATATATATATATATATATATATATATATATATATATATATATATATATATATATATATATATATTATTAGGTATATGATTATCCTGGATGCAGTAATGGTTAATTACTACACTGGATAGAGTTGACGTACGGTGAGGGGTTACTCAACGAGTTATGGAAGAATAGTTGAAGAAACTCAGTTTCTGATCCTTCTGTATTCCGGAGTGTAGATAAAGAATGAATAATAACAGGTAGACATCATAAAAAGGTAATTTATTCTGTGTGCTTACAAATGTTTCCACAGTGGTTATACAGCCTAGTTATGCTATGTGAAAATGTATAACTATTTGCAAAACTCAATTATCAAATGCTGTGACGACTGTATCCTCAGAGCAGAATGGTTAAAATGTAAAATGTAAATACCCTTAGGTGAGGTTATTGGGGAAGATAGAGTAGAAAAGGAAGAGAGAAAGAAGGGGAGAGGGAGAGAGAGAGACATGCAGGGGTTGGAGAAATGGGAGAGAGTGGTTTGTAGAATACAGATATCTTAATCAAACTGTTGTGGTAGGGGTTTTATTATACTGGTTACTGTTAAAGCGACAACCTTAAGCAATGCGTTGATAGTTAAGGTTGGAATTATTTATTGCCACAGAGGGCAAGTTCATAGATGTGGAGAGGGAGGGAGGTGGCCCGAGGGCGAGAGAGAGAGAGAGAGAGAGAGAGAGAGAGAGAGAGAGGGGGGAATGGCGAGAGAGGGCGAGATAGAGAGAGAACAGACGAAAGCTATGGGATGGGTGTACATTGAGTTCATAGTTGTAGGCTACAAATTGCACTAAGTATCCATTTATAGTGATAAGCAGGGTATTGTCTTGTAGTGTGGGGGATATAGTTAAGAAGTTGTTATTGAGAGAAAGTAGTTAGCTAGAAAGCAATGTTATAATTACGGGTTCAAATGTTAAGTTATTTTATAGTGGGAGAATTTAGCCTTCAGTTTTGGTTGCAGTATAGTGATCGTTCGATTCTGTCATTTAGTAATTTATTTTTGGATTTTAAGATGTAAAAGAGTTCAAGTTTACATAACCTGCAGTATTTCAATCCACACCGATATGCACTAGTGCTGGAAAGTATATCCCATTTCAAGGTGAACTGTTGGTTGCGTTCACGGAGTTTCCAGGTCTTGTTGGCGAGCGTGTTCACAAAACGGTGATTAGGATGTTTAATTGAGAATCGATGACGATACCAGCGAGATTTAAAGGAGGTAGTGGTAGACTCGATGTAATACCATTTCTGGTCGTTCGATTCAACAGTGCATTGATAAACAATGTTGTACATTAGGCATTTATTCTTCAATGGACATCTTTCAGGTAGGTGGCAGTTGCAGTTTTTATTGTGGGTAGCGGGTATACCATGGATAGGTTGGGATAGCAGTACAGGTCGGTTGTGTAATACCCGTCTCCCATTTAGTGGTTGGGAAGCTGATACTACGTTATGCTCATCTGTTATTAAAATATTTTGTTTTGTAGTGTTGTTTAATTGCTTTAAGTTAAGTTTTTTTATGTATGCTTCAAGGTTTGGTGCAGTGGAGTATGATAGCTTAATAGTCTTAGAGTTCACAATTTCACTGTATTTATGGGAACTAGGGAAATACTTGTTGATTAACTTAAAGAATGAAAGAGATAGTTTTGTACTAATCGAAGCATTAAAAATGGGATTATACCAGATATACTTTCTACAACGTGATTTATTTGGTGATGATTTTCTATTATTAGTATGTCTGGTGGTACTGCGTGTGTGCGCTTGTATTTCTGTACCCCGGTTACGTATTCTTTGATTTCGTGTTATGTAGATTCTTATCAATGTATTCTATTGTATCCCGGTGGTCGGCATTCCTTAATGCATTTGGATTGGCAGTATCGGTAGAGGGTCGGACGCCATAGTTACGTCCCTTTACGATCTGAGTTCAAATCCAGCCGAGGTTGACTTTGCCTTTCATCCTTACGGGGTCAATAAAATAAAGTACCAGTAATGCACTGGGGAATTGCTGGCCTTGTGCCTAAAGTAGAAACAATTATTATAGTATTCAGCATGTTCACTGAAAATCTCAGAGTTAGACGATAGGCGAGAGATTCTAAGCGAAATAATACTACGGGGAACCGATTTGATCATGGAAAGTCGGTGGTTTGAGTTAAAATTGATATAGGTAAGGTTCTCATTTATCTTGTGGAAGGGTCCTATGTGTCCGGTATTTAAATTAAGAGTTACGTCTAGAAAATTTACTACTTTAAGATTGTATTCGTACGTTATTTTTAGAACCAGTTCACTAAAATATTTTCTAATGTTTTTCCGTAGACTTTCAAGATTTTGGTTATTTAAGTTATTAACTAAAAAGAGCCCGTCATCTCTATATATTCCCTCCTGTAGATTACTAAATTTTCCATGTAGTATGTGGGCTATGTAAATTCCCACAAGATCGGTGACCTCCGCTGAGTCGTTGGAGCCCATGGTAATGTCGAAGTTTGTGGGTCTGTCCTTACGTTCCCAGTAGCAGTTATTAAACTTGATAATAGTTTTTTCTAGCCTCTAGAATAATGTTTATTTCGTCCTCCGCTAGGTCGGAATTGACTTTGGCAAACGATAGGGCCTTACGTAGAGTGCTGGGTGAGATTGAAGAGTAGTATTCGTCTATGTCAAATTGTGTAAACTTAGATTTATTTATGTTCTTAACGTTATTAAGCCAGCGAATTGCTTCGCTATTTAATTTCTATTTTCTTTTTCAATTGAGTTATTACTCTGTCAAGTATATGTTTGCTAATTTTTCCTATGTCTGATTTAGAAGGGCATACAAGTCTAATCTTAGGGTTAGAGTAAAAATTTACCTTATGGTCCTTCAGGTTAAAGGCGGGGGTTGCGGGTATAATCGGCTCGGTTGAATCGTCTATCTTGATATTCTTCACCACATTGTATGCCTCGTTATTAATATTTGCTAGCGTAGTTTCACTTGTTTTTCTATATTTCTTGTGTAGTTCTTTGCCTATGAAGCTGTTGTATGTATCGATATCTAATGTATCGATATCTAATAGTTATAAATTTGCACATAGCATAACTAGGCTGTATAACCACCGTGGAAACATTTGTAAGCACACAGAATAAATTACCTTTTTATGATGTCTACCTGTTATTATTCATTCTTTATATATATATATATATATATATATATATATATATATATATATATATATATATATAAAAGAGAAAACACAGGTAAGCATTAAGAGAGGATTTTATCCAGGTATTTACGACCGTTTCATTGGTAAGTGCAACCTTATATTGCTATACTGTAAATAGCAGCCACTCAATTATAATTGTTGTTCACAGTCCAAATTTTCAAAATAGTGAGTAAGTTACTCTTGAAATAATTCTTAATATATAGAGAACAACATTTATTTGGAATTGTATTTTCTAGTATAGAGAGAGAGGAATCAGAAGGTGAGGGGACAGACGGAATAGTATAGAGGGAGGGGAAGGGGAAGAGGTAGGAAGTAGAGTGACAAAGTGAGATATATATATATATGTGTATATATATATGTATATATATGTGTGTATATATATATATATATATATATATATATGTGTATATATATATATATATATATATATATATATATATATATATATATATATATATATATATATATGTATATATATATATGTATATATTTATATATATAATCGAATTTATTTATTTATATATATAATCGAATTTATATATATATATATATATGTATATATATATATATATATATATATATTTATATATATATACATTAAATGTAATCTGAGTTTTTCGAATGTTAATAACATTCGATTCGTTTGCAATTATGCAAACCAGCCTCAATTTTATAGCCATGTCAGTAGAATGAACCCTTCATTCTTGCTCTTGTGTTGGCATTCTACTGACATAGCTATAAAATTGAGACATGTTTGCATAATCGCAAACGAATCGAATGTTATTATTAATATTCGAAAAACTCAGATTACATTTATTGTATTCAGCCATGTAGAGCAAAATTTTCTTTTTTGTTTATATATATGCATGATATAGCAAAACTAAAATTAAAATCATCGAGATTTCGTTGTACATTAAAGAGCTCAGTGGAAATAATATGCGAAAGAAAACATCCATTTCAGAGCACACTTATGAAAGAAAATTGCAGAAACAATATTAGTTATATATTGAAATACATATGACGAGATACAAAATTAATCAGAATATAAAAATATTAATCATATTACTTGTTCTACCTAAGTTATACCAATACAACTGTAGCGAATGTTAAAGAAATAAATCCAGCAATAACCATGGTTTAAATAAGCAAGGTAGTGTTGGTTAACTGAAACACTTAGATTCTCCTCAGTAGTCAATGTCTTTTTTTCTAGTTCAACAAAATATAATCTGCTCTTTATGAGACCAGTGGAATAACTGACTCACAACCGCTGTAAGATAGGAAAATCACAGCACGCTGGAATATAATACATGGTGTATTATAAAGCAAACTAGTAATCTATATGAAATATGAGGAAAAATAAAGAAACTAAGGAACGTTGCTTATATAAAGACGTACATGAATCTATATACTATATGCTTCCGTATTATAAACATACATTTAGTGTGTTGTATTTCAAGCCGTGATTTATCAGAGCTACCTCAGGAGTCGTGAGAGAGTGCTGTATACATGTATTTCATAACTATTATTCCTCGTTAGCATGCGCTTACTTACTCTGATATGACGAGGTATAAAACAAAATTCAGAGTCTTATAGATTTTGTAAACACAGTATTTTTATTGAGAGTTTGTTTCAATAAATTGCAAGTTTGACAGAGTAGTTTCAATAAGTAATCGAATTTACAGTGCAGGATTTAAAACAGTCATGGGCAACCTGCGGCCCACGAAGCTTTCTCAATGGCTCACCTCAGTCACCTAAGTGAAATCTTTCTGATTTTTTTACCCAAACTTTTCAGTCGTAATTTATCTTTCTATCATTTTTACGATCTAGGAAAATAACGTGTACGAATTCTGAAGAAACAAATCAAAACAACCTGAGTTACCGCCCTTTTTATGTGGGCACGAATGTAAAGGAGCGCTTGCGGCCCACCTGATGATGAGCCATATCTCATACGGCTCGCTTCTCGAAAAAGGTTGCCCATGCTTGATTTAGAATGAAGTCTAATATGGACCCATATACATTATACGGGGAGTAATGATTAGGGTGCTGAACTCTTACTTGTATGGTCGTGAGTTCGGATCCCGCAGAAAGCGGCAGATTTTTTCTTCTTTTTTTTTTTTCTTGAGCAAAACATTTTATTTTACATTCACCCAGCGGGTAAAAATGAGGTTTTTCTAGTTATGGTGTCATCTTGAATCTCCCTGAGAATTACGCTAAGAATGTACGTGTCTCTGGAATACTCAATCACTTGCACGTTGATTTCATAAGCAGACTGTTTCCGTGGATTGAATCAAGTGGAGCATTCGTCGTCGTTAATGACGGAGGTCCAACAACAACGACAAAATATACATTATATCCTTGACATTACTTGCCGATGTAGGACATTCCTGAAGAGCTAAGCAAGAAATCATTAATAATAGTTTCTACATTTTGCACAATGCCACCGATTATCCCACTGCATTACTGGTGCTTTATTTCATTGACCCCGTAAGGATGAAAAGAAAAGTTAACCTCAGTGGATTTGAACTCAGAAAGTAAAGGGCCATAACTCTGTGCTGCAAAGCATGGCGTCTAACGCTCTAC
>OZ024751.1:17656421-17663921 GCA_964016885.1 Eledone cirrhosa
TATATATATATATATATATATATATATATATATATATAGTAATAATAATAAATTTGAAGACTAAAATCCAAAGAGGGCTCGATAAGGATAAATATATATCAGATATATAAGAACCGTAGAGTAAATAATGACGTATTATATTCGTTTTTTCCCGTTCTTTGCCAGGGAACGTTTCCACGAACCAAAGTATCGTCTTCCTGTCTTCCTCCGGTTGCAACGTTTTTTGAAATATTCACTTCTGCGTTTACAGATTGACTTTGTTAGTTTCAGAAGATCCCGTAAAGGCTGAAAGCAGCGATTCTTTGCTTAAACTTTAATCTGTTATTTTAATAAATATATATATATATATATATATAAATATATATATATATATATATATATATATATATATATATATATATATATATATATATATATATATATATATATTATGTATGCACCGCATGTTTGAATATTGAGGTAAACATAAAATAAATATGTCTGCATTTTTTTTATTAATGTTGTAGCCGTTAACTCCGAGAAGAATAAGCTGTCAAATGTAAACAATTTCCACTGTTCCTCTGACCATAGAAAAGCACAAAATATATTTTGCTCGCATTTCAAGTGGTTTTCCCACTCATTAGAGTACTTCTATGTATATGATTCATTGTGATATTCCTGTATAAACACTATATATATTATATATGCTATACAGCAGCGGTTGCCAATTTTTCGGACCTCACGGACCACAAGATTCATAATTTTAAATCCCGCGGACCACTAATATCAATTAATGGTCAATGGACGAAACAATACTGAAGTGTACGAGTGTCATATTGTCGATAGATGATACATATATGTAAAATTCTTTCATGGATGGATGTTAGTTCTTTACTGTGGAGAAACATTTTTAGCGGGGTTATAATATATATTTTAACAAAATATTATTTTTGTTTTAAAATAGAAATAGATGCTTTCGCCGTATTTTTGACTCAAGAAATTTTACACTGATAGCGGAGTTTAGAACCCTCTAAAAAATGGAAAAAGATGAGTATTAGAGGGTTCTAACCCGACTATCGGGCTAAAATTTCTTTAGTCAAATATACGGCGAAGGTTTCTATTTCTATTTTCAAACTCGCTCGCTGTTTCAAAACAGACTTAGCCGTTATTTTTGTTATTTTTAAGAAGACATAACATTTTCAAATAATGCCCAGAGTTTTTTGCGGACCACTGGTTTGCGACAGCTGCTATACTGGACACAAAATTACCTGAAATTATCAATACACGTAATTTGCTATATATTTGCAGCAAAAAAATGCAAAACAACTTTTGAACGAAGTGGGTCTCGTGTACTTTCTTTAAACTAGTAACCAGTGGTGTTATAAACGATATATATCACTGCTTGAAGGCTAGGGGATTGGCAAATACACATAAACACACACACACATAGGTACATACATGCATAATTGGTAGAACATCGGATATTTTAGCTCTTTGGTATTGTTCAGGCTCTTTACATTCTGGGTTCAAATCCCAATGGGGTCAGCATTGCCTTTCATCCTTCTGGGTTCGATAAAATAAAGGCCTACTCTAGTGTTCTCGTTGATTTCAATATCTATACCCTTCAGGGCATTTTGCCACAATTAAAATCGATATATATTAGTGATTCGTAAAGATACGATCCTCTGTGTGTTTAGGTAGTAGTATTTCCACAGCTGAATGTTCAGATGTGAGCCGTGCCATTGTGTATTTCTGACTCTAGGTTGTCATCTGGATGTGATATTATCCAGGCAGGAATAGTTGACCTTAACGTTATTAGTGTTGAAAAGGTTAGTGTATTAGTATTGACAATGCAGTTATTGATACACAAATGATCGGAATGCCTTTGATCAAAATGTTGAGCTAATCAACAGACAACAATAACAAATTTCCCAATAACTAGAAACAACAAGAACTACAATAACAACAATAACAACAACAACAAAAAACAACAACAGCCATTGTATAGAAGAAAAACAGCTGCAACAACAAATATAATCATCAATGCGAACAGCAACAAATAGACCAATCAGTAATGACTATAGACATATCCAAAACCTTCATAAAAACCAGCAACAATAACACAGCTACCATCATAGGAGCAATATCAACTGTAACATCATCCTCATCAATATAACAATAGCAACAACAAAACAACATTAACACTGCAATAATAGTAACAACAACATCATCAAAACAGCAATATCAAAGCCAATTGAAGAAGCATTAACAATAACTACGTTGACTTCAAAATCACTAACAATAAATACGATTAAAAACACACAAAAGTAACATCACCGACGACAATAATAAGAGCAACATAAACTAGCTTACTAACAATTACAGCAGCACAAACATCGCCAATACAACGACATCAACAACAAGGACAACAACATCACAACAGTAACCTCGTTAATAATGAGAAGAACGACAAGAACAACAACAACAATAAAAGCAACAACATCACAACAGTAGCAACATCAACAATAGTAAGGACAACATGAACAACAACATCAAAACAGTAGCAACATCAACAATAGTAAGGACAACATGAACAACAACATCACAACAGTAGACACATCAATAATAGTAAAGACAACAACTATAACAACAACATCACAACAGTAGACACATCAACAATAGTAAGGACAACATGAACAACAACATCACAACAGTAGCCACATCAACAATAGTAAGGACAACAACAACAACAACATCACAACAGTAGCCACATCAACAATAGTAAGGACAACAACAACAACAACATCACAACATTAGCCACATCAACAATAGTAAGGACAACAACAACAACATCGCAACAGTAACACCATCAACAACAACAGTAACATCACAACAGTAACACTAACAACAACAACAGTAACATCACAACAGTAACATCACAACAGTAACCGCAACAACAACAACAGTAACATCACAACAGTAACAACAACAACAGTAACATCACAACAGTAACAACAACAGTAACATCACAACAGTAACACCAACAACAACAACAGTAACATCACAACAGTAACAACAACAACAACAACAACAACAACAACAACAACAACAACAACAACAGTAACATCACAACAGTAACGCTAACAACAACAACAGTAACATCACAACAGTAGACACATCAATAATAGTAAAGACAACAACTATAACAACAACATCACAACAGTAGACACATCAACAATAGTAAGGACAACATGAACAACAACATCACAACAGTAGCCACATCAACAATAGTAAGGACAACAACAACAACAACATCACAACAGTAGCCACATCAACAATAGTAAGGACAACAACAACAACAACATCACAACATTAGCCACATCAACAATAGTAAGGACAACAACAACAACATCGCAACAGTAACACCATCAACAACAACAGTAACATCACAACAGTAACACTAACAACAACAACAGTAACATCACAACAGTAACATCACAACAGTAACCGCAACAACAACAACAGTAACATCACAACAGTAACAACAACAACAGTAACATCACAACAGTAACAACAACAGTAACATCACAACAGTAACACCAACAACAACAACAGTAACATCACAACAGTAACAACAACAACAACAACAACAACAACAACAACAACAACAACAACAACAACAACAACAACAACAGTAACATCACAACAGTAACGCTAACAACAACAACAGTAACATCACAACAGTAGACACATCAATAATAGTAAAGACAACAACTATAACAACAACATCACAACAGTAGACACATCAGCAATAGTAAGGACAACATGAACAACAACATCACAACAGTAGCCACATCAACAATAGTAAGGACAACAACAACAACAACATCACAACAGTAGCCACATCAACAATAGTAAGGACAACAACAACAACAACATCACAACATTAGCCACATCAACAATAGTAAGGACAACAACAACAACATCGCAACAGTAACACCATCAACAACAACAGTAACATCACAACAGTAACACTAACAACAACAACAGTAACATCACAACAGTAACATCACAACAGTAACCGCAACAACAACAACAGTAACATCACAACAGTAACAACAACAACAGTAACATCAAAACAGTAACAACAACAGTAACATCACAACAGTAACACCAACAACAACAACAGTAACATCACAACAGTAACAACAACAACAACAACAACAACAACAACAACAACAACAACAGTAACATCACAACAGTAACACTAACAACAACAACAGTAACATCACAACAGTAACACTAACAAAAACGGTAACCTAACAACAGTAACACTAACAACAACAGTAACATCACAACAGTAACACTAACAACAATAGTAACATCACAACAGCAACACTAACAATAGCAACAGTAACATCACAACAGTTACACTAACAAAAAACAACATAACATCACAACAATAACACTAACAACAACAGTAACATCATAACAGTAACACTAACAACAACAGTAACATCACGGCAGTAACCCTAACAACAACAGTAACACTAACAACAACAGTAACATCACAACAGTAACACTAACAACAACAACAGAAACATCACGGCAGTAACACTAACAACAACAACAGTAACATCACAACAGTAACACTAACAACAACAGTAACATCACGGCAGTAACACTAACAACAACAACAGTAACATCACAACAGTAACACTAACAACAACAGTAACATCACGGCAGTAACACTAACAACAACAGTAAAACTAACAACAACAGTAACATCACAACAGTAACACTAACAACAACAACAGAAACATCACGGCAGTAACACTAACAACAACAACAGTAACATCACAACAGTAACACTAACAACAACAACAGAAACATCACGGCAGTAACACTAACAACAACAACAGTAACATCACAACAGTAACACTAACAACAACAACAGAAACATCACGGCAGTAACACTAACAACAACAACAGTAACATCACAACAGTAACACTAACAACAACAGTAACATCACGGCAGTAACCCTAACAACAACAGTAACACTAACAACAACAGTAACATCACAACAGTAACACTAACAACAACAACAGAAACATCACTGGAGTAACACTAACAACAACAACAGTAACATCACAACAGTAACACTAACAACAACAGTAACATCACGGCAGTAACCCTAACAACAACAGTAACACTAACAACAACAGTAACATCACAACAGTAACACTAACAACAACAACAGAAACATCACGGCAGTAACACTAACAACAACAACAGTAACATCACAACAGTAACACTAACAACAACAGTAACATCACGGCAGTAACACTAACAACAACAGTAAAACTAACAACAACAGTAACATCACAACAGTAACACTAACAACAACAACAGAAACATCACGGCAGTAACACTAACAACAACAACAGTAACATCACACCAGTAACACTAACAACAACAACAGTAACATCACAACAGTAACACCATCAACAAGAAATACATTACCACAACAAGGCCAGCAGTTTCAACGACGTAATCACAACAACGTTACAATCACAACAACATCAAGTCCACCACCACCCACATAACAACAACTGTAACAATGGCTATTGATTTATCGATTAATATGATCAATGAGTTCAATCAACCTACACGTCCCACTAAATAATTTATACGTATAGATTTCTGCGTATATGAATTATCATGTGCGTGTATATATATATAGTTTGTGTGCACATGTATATTTATATATATATAGTTTGTGTGCACGTGTAACTACATACAAGAAACACACATACGCACACATAGACTCACACATCCACACACGCATCCACACACACACAGACATATATATATATATGTGTGTGTGTGTGTGTGTCTGTGTGTGTGTATGTATGCACATATACCTGACGTTTTTATATCTATTATATAGCCACCTTTCCGTCTCTCCGGAATATATACACATATATATACACATACATATATATATATATACATATAGATATATAGATATATATACATACACACACACACACACACATATATATATGTATATATATATATGTGTGTGTGTATGTATGTATAAATATATGTGTGTGTATCTATGTATATATATGTGTGTGTGTATGTATGTGCATGTCTGTGTATGTCTGTGCATACAAGAACCCATTGTTTATTATATTGTATACAGTAATGAAGCAATGTAAAGGTCGATAGAGCGGAAAGAGAATACAGCCTGTATGTATATATACATATACATATATATATATATATACATGGTGGCTGCCAACTCGTTTTCGAGTACGGCCACTACTTTATATCCATGTAGGAGAACCCCTACAGATGCGCTGAACGAGTGTGACTTTTTAGTCCAGCCAGCGACTTGACAACTCTGGTACAAACACTACACTTGTGACAATTATTGACACATACTGCTGGGCCCATGGTACCATGTGACGACAAGTGCAGAGAGATCTCCAGATGCAAAACAATGCCTGTGCCGTGAAGCTTTTATAGTGAGCAAAGGCACTGCACAAAGCCAGTCCCACTCTCTTAACCAAGATGATATTTACCAAAAAGAAGAACAAGTCAACATCATAGGATACCATCAGGGTTGCAGGTGTTATATGAGAGTTTTCCTTCTCCTAGAATTCTGCCTTGACAAAGGCTAAGGGGTCATATTCCCCCGTTGATTTTGGATGGCCATTGACTCTTAAGAGCTCCTTTGCCCTTTTATATAATAATATATATAATAATATTTACGAGTCAGCGAGAGAGTTTGAAATTATTATATATTATCTATATACATACATACATATATAGATACACATATATGCACTACGTACATATGTGTGTATATATATATATATATATATATATATATATATATATATATATATATATATATATATATATATATATATATACATATATAAATATATATTTATATATATATATATTTCTAGGGGGGGGGGGGTAAAATTCCCGAGATCCATGGACGAGTTCCCTCCAAATGTCTCTGTCCCTCATTATCGGTGCTATGTCCTGCGTCTCCAACAGACCAGTGTCTGTCGTTAGGGCATCAACATACGTTAACCTCGTTCTACCTCTTCCAGTGTGTCCATGCATGGCCTCCCACAGGAGCACTGAGTGCAATGTCAACTCTGGATGTCGGTGAGCATGTCCGGCTAACCTCAGCCTCCTCTGCATCACTTATGAGCTGACTTTTGGGAGGCTCCCATACAGCTCTGAGTTTTTCATCCTCAGTGTATACTGATTAATGTCACAGAGCCATCCTCAGCATTCTCGTGTAGCACCCATCCACCATCTGATTGGGTTTCTTGGTCAGTGTCCAAGTCTCAGACCCGTACAGCAGCACAGACACCACTACACACACACACACAGACACACACACACACACACATATATATATATATATATATATTTATATATATATATATATATATATATATATATATATATATACACAAAGGAATTGTGCT
>OZ024751.1:17673921-17676421 GCA_964016885.1 Eledone cirrhosa
AAATAATCCAAGTAGTTGATCGATATTTTATTTTTATCGATCGTGATAAGATGAATTGCAACTACAACGATTGAAATCAATAAACATCATATTTAATAAACCTCACGGATTAATAGCTCTTTAATGACCAAAGGACAGGTCTTGATTGTTTCAGTCTGAAACTATACCTATCCAGGCAGCAATATTTCTAGTAGGTCAGGTGGTGGATTGGCACAATCGGTAGAGCATTGGAAAACATGTTTAGTGACATAGAGTTACTACCCTTTACGTTTTGAGTTAAAATCTCGTCCAGGTTAGCTTTGCCTTTCATCCAAACGGGGTCGATAAATAAAGCACTAGCAATGCACTAGGGTCGATTTAATCAACTTTCCCCTACCCTACAAATTGCTGGCCTTATACCTAAATCAGAAAACGATATTTATAGCAGGTTCCAAATTCAACCACGTGGTCAAGCTTAACTAATGAAAATCGACCTAGCTATTGCGTTTGCAGATATTGATTCAACCAAACACCGAATATATTCTGATCAAGCGTATGTATACTTTTCGTGTGTGAACCACCCTGTAGAAATGCAGTGAATCTGCAAAGGATTCCTAATAAATTTAAACTCTACAACAAAGTAAATCGCAGGAATATTAGATCGCACACCACGAACAAATCCAAGAGCTTTTACAAATAAAATTGGTCATCTAGGACAGAAGTATCCGCCCATAGATAGAGCATTAACTGAGGCAGCCTTCTCATCAAACCCAATCATTTATATATCTTCTTCTGCTTTCTTCTTTATGTGGGTCCTTTATCTATATACATTTCCAGAGACTACATCCAACTATTCCCCTAATAACTATTAAATTACCTCCCTATATTTTAGTTTTAACAATCACTATATCTAAACCAACAGAACATATATATGTATATCTTCCTATACCCCTAATTTTCTGGAAGTATTTACATTTGAAAGGAAAAAAAACCCATTATAAAATTGGGTCTATATAGACTGAGGATCTGAGGCCGATCAGTGAAATTGACAGCGAGAGAAACAATTGTAACTAAATAACAACATTGAGTAATAGATATCGATCTATCTATGTCAATGTGTATGCATTTATCTCCCCCCTCCTCTCTCTCTCTCTCTCTATCTATCTATATTTCTCTCTATCTTTATACACACGCAGATTGCTGATATTGTAACCTTCGTGAATCCACTGAACCACCCAACATATATATATATATTTAATACAATAACAGAGATAGTTTAAAGCTAAACTCTGACTGGTAACCATCTCACTCAACAAACATTAGGTTATATTTAAATATAAACCCAATTTAAGTGTTTGGGGTGCTAACAATATGTATAATGTGGAAAAACCAGTTGTATTATTTTATGAGATATAATTAAAGTTAAAGTATATCTCTCTTTCCAAACAATTGTTTCATTATAAGTTTTCTACAAGTTGGGAGAATATTTCCAGTTTATGTAGAAGCCTAATATATATTCATGTAAGAATATATTTAGGTGGGCGCTTATAAATCATCAGTGGAAGCCCATTAAACTTTGATATAAGAAAAGAATTCTTACCGCAGTCAAAAATCGTGTCTGTTAAGTTGCTCCTTCTCGCATCGAATGAACGCCAAATTTGAAATTCCAGCAGTTTTTGACTGAGGAAGTATCATAGCGACACGAAGCGGAAAGGGGAGACAACTACGATCCACGAAAGGAGGAAAAAAAAAAATAATATACACGCGATATATATCATCATCATCATCATCATCATCATCATCATCATCATCATCATCAGGTCGAGCTTGCTCGGCTTTCTATGACACGTTTCCTCCATCCATCTCTGTCTCTCATAGCATTTGCCAGTTCTTCCTCAGTGCATCCAGTATCGTCCTCAAGTTGCTTGACGTATGTCTTCTTGGGACGACCAGCGTTTCTTGCTCCATGAGATGGACTCCATAACAACACATCACCTGCTATTTCTTCCTTGCTGCGCCAACAGCGGCCAGCAAATCTGAGTCTCTGTCCACGTATTGACCTGCTGATAGGTGGTATATTGCCATAGAGATCCTTATTTGTTGGGTGTTCCCTCCAAGACACGTTTAAAGCAGCACGGAGCATACGTATGTATGCCCCGTCTAGCTTTTTCTCCAGTTTCGACGTTAGCGTCCAAATGAAAGAGCCATAAACAATCACAGATTCCACAGCAGCTCTGAAGAAATTCCTTTTCAGTTTGGCCAGCAGGTTTGATTTCCATATTTTTTCCATTGCATTCAATGCTCCCCAGGCTTTTCCCAGTCTGATGTTAACATCATGTTCAGTGGAGGCGATATAGCTACCCAGGTATTTGAAGTCGTCAACTTGCTTGATTATATCGCCGTATAGACTTCGCATACCAACTGAGGAGTCTTGTTTCAGGCAAATATATTCTGTTTTGCCTGCGTTGACATAGAGTCCGATTTCCTTTGCAACTGATTCGATGCTGTGAAGTAGTGATGT
>OZ024751.1:17686421-17688921 GCA_964016885.1 Eledone cirrhosa
TGTAAAATTAACTTTGTGAATAATCAACAAACCAAATAACTCATTGTTTATATATATATATATATATAATCTTTTGTCCGAAAGGACAGTGACACTTTAACCAGATGTCACCGCCATTACACACACACACACATCTGGTTAAAGTGTCACTGTCCTTTCGGACAAAAGAGTAAGTATTAATAACCAGCAGATAGTATGAACAAGGTAAAGAAAGATCTATAGAAATATTATTGGTAGGGTCTGATGATCCGGTTGATTATATATATATATATATATATATATATATATATATATATATATATATATATATGTATATATATATATAAACAATGAGTTATTTGGTTTGTTGATTATTCACAAAGTTAATTTTACAACAGATTACAAGCACTCAAGAGTGTTTTTCTGGAGTATCATTAATATCAATAATATTAATTGTTTCTACTATTGGCACAAGGCCAGCAATTATCCCAGTACATATGTATATATATATATATATATATATATATGTATATATATATATATATATATATATATATATATATATATATATATATATATATATAATGAAAAATTGAACAGGGACAGAACAGAGAGGCAGTACGACAAATGTTTATTAAATTCACGCTCAGGAGGGTGGGGGGGTAGGTGGAGGACGACGTTTCGGGCATAAGCCCTTCTTCAGGTGAGAGTTCAAAAGGTGTGTAGGGGAGTGGTGGAGAGACATATAGCGAAAGGAAACGGTGCGAATGAAAAATTAACAAATAAAGACAAAAATATAATAAATAATAAATAAAAATAAAGCATGATCAAAATACAAGGAATGAGAACATTTAAAAATAAAGGCATGATCAAAATAAACTGAAATTAAAAGGGGGGTAAACAGGTGGTGGAAGGGTGTGGGGTGAGTAGAGGTGGAGGCGGGTGGAGTGGGGAGAGGGAGACGGGGTGTCCGAGCGGGGAGGGCTGAAGGTGGTGTGTGTGGTTAGGTGTGCGTGTGTGTGTGTGTGTGTGTATGTGAAAGTGAGGGTTGGGGGAAGAACGGGGTTGCATGTTCAGGAAGGTGTGTGTGGGGGGTGTTTTTGTGTGTCGGAGGGTCTGTGCGTGTGTGGATAGGGGGTGGGGGGAGAGGAATCAGGGGGCTGAGGGTGTAAATATGTGGTGGGAAGCACGTGTGTGTGGTTTAAGCGTGTTGTGGGTGTGGGTGGCGTGTGGATAAAAAAAATTGTTTTCGGATGTGTGTGTGGGTGAGTTATATAGGTGATGGTGTTAGAGGATGGTTGAAAGTGGTAAGTTACACGGATGTATGGAGATTTTGGTTGGAAGTCGAACGCGTGTGGGTAATCCAAGAAGTGGTGGTCGGAAGAGGAGAGATGTGGGGTGCGCGCGCAACAGGAAGTGGTCAGCAGTGGAAGTGCTGTGGTCAGTTGGTGCTGAGACAGTGGTCGGAAGGGCATAGCAGCAGTCAGCGGAATGGTAGGGAGGCGAGGATGGGTAGGTGTGAGAGTTGGAGTGAGGAGGGTGTGTGTGTGTGTGTGTGTGTGTGTGTGTGTGTGTGTGTGTGTATTAGTAGGGGTGTTAGTGGGATGAGTGAGTGTGGAGTGGGGAGAGAAGGGTGTGTGGTTCTATGGAGGGAGTGTGGTGTACTGGTGTGTGTGTAGTTTGGTGAGGAGGTGTTAGTGGGTGTTAGTAGACGGGAGGTGGGGAGGGGTGGAATGCAGGTGTGAGTGGGGGTTAGTGGGGGTAGGGTGTGTAGAGTTGGTGGTGTACGAGGGTGTGTGGGTACGTGTGCGTGGGGTTGGAGGGTGTTAGTGATGTTAGTTGCGTGTGGGGTGGGTGGTGTAAGTGTGTGCGTGTGATAAGGAGGGGGGAGGAGGAGGAGAGGGGAGGGAAGGGATGTTAGTATGTTAGTTGGGGAAGGGTGGTCAGATGAGGGGTGGAGTGGAGGTGTTAGTATTGTTAGTGTGGGGTGGGCGGTGAAAAGGAGGGGTGTGTTAGTGGTGTTAGTGGGGGATAAGTGGGGGAGGGGGGCGGTCGAACGCTAAAGGAATAAGGGTGGGGAGTTCAGGCCGGGGAGAGTGTGGGTCTGTAAGATGAAGATAGTACGTTGTTCGACCGTGAGGCGATGGGCGGGTGTTCCGTGGCACTGGAGTAGGCCACAGACTGTGAGATGGTGTGCGGAGTGTCCAGGGCCACCAAAGTGGCGGGCGATGGGGGAACTGCCCCCGAGACGAATGTCCCGGAGGTGCTCCGTGACTCGGTCCGCCAGGCGGCGTCCCGTCTGTCCGACATAAGTCGCGCTGCACCTCGTGCAACGAAGTCCGTAGACTAGGTTGGAGGAGGTGCAGCGGAAGGCATGCCGGACCGAGAGAGGGTGGCCGTTGGGACCCTGGAAGGTGGTGGTGTTGGTGATGTGGGGACAGGTGTTGCAGCGGGGTCTAGAACAGGGGAAGGAACCGGGGGGGGGGGGGAACAGAGCGTGGGTTGGGGGGTAGGGAGCTGT
>OZ024751.1:17703921-17708921 GCA_964016885.1 Eledone cirrhosa
TGAAGAACCAGTGTGATAGAGACAGGGGAGGTAATAAATGAGACACATGATTGTATATATAAAATAAACAGATGGTAGAATTATAACTAGGAATTGGCATAAGAGTGCATGTTTGCAGTGTGCTGCATTGTCACCAATTGTGCTCCAACTAAACCATGCATGATAAATGTCGACACACATGCACATGTGTGTGCATTGCAGTGCATATATATATATATATATATATATATATATATATATATATACAGAGAGAGAGAGCAGAAACACACGAACACACAAATATATATATATATATGCATATATATATACAAATACATGTATACATCATCATACGCACGTACAAACATACAGACATACGTACGTACAAGTATATACAACGACATGCAAGAATACTTCAACACACACTCACTGAAACACACATTCACTGAAACACACACACACACACACATACACACATGCACACATACACACTCACTGACATACACACTCACTGACACACACACACACACACACTGACACATACACACACCCTCACTGACACACACACACTCTCACACACAGAGACTCACTCACACACACACACACTCATACACACACACACACATACACACATACACAAACACACACACACAGCTCTCTTTAACTTAAACAACAATATATCCTGGTCTCTAACAAGCACGTCACGTGTCTTTAGTCACGATATTCACGAGAAGAAATCCCATTCGTTAAGAGTCGCTGTCATCTAAGTCACGTGTGTGCTTTCAAAATTCTGTTTACGATTGCGTGTAAGAATAAGTGTAGTGTAATATTTGTGTGTATGCGTGTGTGAATGTGTGTGTGTATGCGTGTGCTGCACATGTGTTATTACTGTGTGTGTGTGTGTATGCGTGTGTGAATGTGTGTGTGTATGTGTATGTGTGAATATGTGTGTGAATGTGTGTGTGTATGCGTGTGCTGTACATTTGTTATTACTGTGTGTGTGTGTATGTGTGTGTGAATGTGTGTGTGTATGTGTGTGTGTGAATGTGTGTGTGTATGCGTGACTGAATGTGTATGCGTATGTGTATGTGTGAATGTGTGTGTGTGTGTGCGTATGCGTGAGTGAATGTGTGTGTGTATGTGTGTGTGTGAATGTGTGTGTGTGTATGCGTGTGCTGTACATTTGTTACTACTGTGCATGTGTGTGTATGTATATGTGAATGTGTGTGAGTGTGTGAATGTGTGTGTGTATGCGTGTGCTGTACATATGTTACTAATGTGTGCGTATTTGTGTATGCGTGTGTCAGTGTGTGTGTATATGTGTGTGTGAATGTGTATGTATATGTGTGTGTGAATGTATGTGTATATGTGCGTGTGTATAGTGTTTGAGTGTGTGTGTGTGTTTTGATGTACGCAGCTAATTTGTTTGCATATGTATGTTTTGTAACCATGTGTGTGTGTGTGTGCGTGGTGTGTCCGTGAGTGTGTGTGGGTGTGCATGTGTGTGAGTGTGTGCGTGAGTGTGTGTGTATGTGAGTGTGTGTGTGAGTGTGTGTGTTTGTAGCGTGTGCGTGCGTGTGTGTGTGCGTGTGCGTGTGTGTGAGTGTGTGTGTATGTATGTGAGTGTGTGTGTGAGTATCTCTATGTGTGTGTGTGTCTGTGAGTGTGTGAGTGTGCGTGTGTGCGTGTGTGTGTGTGTTAACCACGCGCGTATGTGTGTGTGTGTGTGTGTGTGTGTGTGTGTGTGTGTGTGTGTGTGTGTGTTGTGTGTGTGTGTGTGCGTTAACCACGTGTGTGTATGTAATACACTTATGTCAATGAGTACTGAGTGTCTGTTTGTCTGTGTATATGATATACTTGTGTTCGCGTCTCCGAATTTTATAATGAAAATATATAGAGTACATATATTAGGTTGTATGTGTTTAGAGTATGTATTGAATGTATACTTGGTGCACAAGATTATGGCGTAATGTGTGTATATGTATATATATATATAATATAAAAATGGCGTATGCACTACAATACAACATAATAGTACCACTGATGATGTCACATATGTGTGACGAAAGAACTTTGATAGACTATATATATATAGATCTGTATTTTTAACCGTTGGTCAATCAATGATAAACATTGATTGACAGATAAATTAACTATGGAGATATAAAGGATACAGAAGCGAAAACCAACCCAAAACAAACAGTGTGTGTTCTGTTATTATTTCTGGCAATATTATAACAATATGACCCTTCCTAAATATAACAACATATATATATATATATATATATATATATATATATATATATATATATATATATATATATATATATATATATATATATATATATATATATATATAGGAACCAGTAAGACCCCGACAGCTGAGCTCAAGCCGTTTCGACGGCTGATTCTGGACTCAGAATTAGCCGTCGAAACGGCTTGAGCTCAGCTGTCGGGGTCTTACTGGTTCCTATTACCCACTCTACTACCTCAAGTATTGAGTACTTTGGTGCGTTATGGTCCACCTGGTTCCTTACCACATTTCCTTCGTTATATATATATATATATATATAGGGCGGGTAAAATACCCGAGATCCATGGACGAGTTCTCTCCAGTGGTCTCTGTCCCTCATTATCGCTGCCATGTCCCGCGTCTCAAAGAGACCAGTGTCTGTCTTTAGGGCATCAACATACGTTAACCTTGGTCTTCCTCTTCCAGTGTGACGATGTAGGGGCTCGCACACGAGCACTGAGTGCAATGTCAACTCTGGATGTCGGTGAGCATGTCCACCTAACCTCAGTTTCCTCTGTGTCACTTTTGAACTGACTTTTGGGAGACTCCCGTACAGCTCTGATTTATATATATATATATATATATATATATATATATATATATATATATATATATATATATATATACATGAGGGAGAGAGAGATAGTAAGAATAACTGTAGTTTTTATTGTTTTTATCGAACACTTCAAAGATGAAATGCAAAATTGAGTTGGATTGGATTCGAACTGAAAATGGAAAAATATGGCGGCTGGGACCTCTGTCGATTTATACAATAATTGTTTCTACTTTAGGCACAAGTGCATTACTGGTACTTTATTTTATCGACCCCGTAAGGATGAAAGGCAAAGTCAACCTCGGCGGGATTTGAACTCAGATCATAAAGGGACGTAACTATGCTGGAAAGCATGGCGTCCGACCCTCTACCGATACTGCCAAATGGCTGCTTGTAACAAAATAATTGTTTCTACTATTGGCACAAGGCCACCAATTATCCCATTACACTACTGGTACTTTATTTTATCAACCCCGTAAGGATGAAAGGCAAACAAAATAATGATGGTGAAAGATAAACTAAGAAAGAAAGAAAGAAAGAAAGAAAGACAGAAAGAAAGAAAGAAAGAAAGACAGAAAGAAAGAAAGAAAGAAAGAAAGAAAGGAAGAAAGAAAGAAGAAGAAGAAGAAGAAGAAGAAGAAGAAGAAGAAGAAGAAGAAGAAGAAGAAGAACAAGAGGATAAGGGAGAGGAGGGGGAGAAGAGTAGGGGGCATAGAAAGACGATGGAAAGTTGATGATGGAGAGAAGGGATTGGGGAGAGTGTTTTCCAGATCAGAACAAATTGCGATTAAAGGGCGCCATATTGCTCGAAATAAAGTGTCATGGCGCGTGCTATGGCATCGGATGCTGCAACACCACGTGACCTCACTATCTCAGAAACGCTGATGATAGTGTTGGTGGTGGTGTTGGCGGGGATGGTGGTGTGTTAGATGTGGAATGAAGAGAGGGTACAGAAAGTAGGGAATTTCGAACGTAGAGGAGCGAGGGGTGAGATGTAGGCGGGATGAAAAGAAGGAGAAGAAAGAGATGATGAAGAAGGGCGGAGTAGGTGCGAGGGTAGGTGGCGAACGTGTTACGTGCGTTACAAGTCGCCAGATGGGAATATTTGCGCTGGCTTTAGCAGACTTTAACATAGAACCACCGTTGTGTCACCACTTCCAACACCACCACCACCACCATCACCACCACCAGCACTTCCAACACCACCAACATCACCACCACCATCACCACCACCATCACCATAATCACCACCACCAGCACTTCCAACACCACCACCACCACCACCACCACCATCACCACCACCAGCACTTCCAACACCACCAACATCACCACCACCATCACCACCACCATCACCATAATCACCACCTCCAGCACTTCCAACACCACCACCATCACCACCACCAGCACTTCCAACACCAACAACATCACCACCACCACAACCATCACCATAATCACCACCACCAGCACTTCCAACACCACCAACATGCCCACCCTCATCACCCCCATCACCACCACTACCACTTCCAACACCACCAACATCCCCACAATTACCACCCTCATCACCACCACCACCACTTCCAACACCACCAACATCCCCACCATCACCACCCCCACCACCACCACCACCACCACTTCCAACACCACCAACATCCCCACCATCATCACCCCCATCACCACCACCACCACTTCCAACACCACCAACATCCCCACCATCACCACCCCCATCACCACCACCACCACTTCCAACACCACCAACATCCCCACGCCCATCACCACCCCATCACCACCACCACTTCCAACACCACCAACATAGCCACCATCACCACTCCCATCACCACCACCACCACTTCCAACGCCACCAACATCACCACCACTTCCATCACCACCACCACCACCACCACCACCATCACCAACACCATCTACTACTACTTCTACTACTACCACCAAAACCACTACCGCTGCCATCACCATCAGAACAACAAACAAAATAGTAGGCATCCCACTCATATATAAAATATATATATATATATATATATATATATATATATATATATTTGAAAAAAAAAGGAAAAGAATGACTTCACTTGTAGTGTTAAACAAATTTTTATGATTTAATGTTATAATATAATTATTTCTACTTTTGGCACAAGGCCAGCAATTACCCAGTACATTACT
>OZ024751.1:17718921-17721421 GCA_964016885.1 Eledone cirrhosa
CAATGCAGATATCGGATAAGAAGCACTCTACAGCTTGTTGGAGTGGAGTATACATAATATAATATAATATATATATTATATATATATATATATATATATATATATATATATATATATATATATATATATATATATATATATATATATATATATATATATATATATATATACGTATGTAACTATATTCGTATGAACGCATGTATATACGTATGTATGTATATATTGTGGTGATTGTTGTGGAGGCTATATCGAACCGGTTGAAGGTGGCACTATTGGGATGGTGGCTGTATAGTGATGAAGTGATGATGGCAGCATTGTGGTGCTGGCAGTCTAATGGTGGCAGTTCTAGTTATGATTGAGTTGGCCTTATTTCTTTTAATGTTATCAAACAAGAATTCAAAGTCCATAGTGCTATTTATTCCATATATAATTTTTGTTTTTTGCAAGTATGTGATTATTGAAGGACGTTTAAAAGGTTCCTGACTGCTGTTTAGGGTATTCTGTAAATAGGTGGTGTATACACTGAAATGTTTCGGGATGTACAAAACATAAGCTGGTGTCAACGAATTACAAAGTTACAAATGAAAGCGTATACGGAAATTTGACGGAGGTAAATATTGGGTCGTCAGGTATGAAAATGGTGGAAATTTGTAAATAAACAAACAAATGTCTACAAAGTTCATACTTGACGACTTACAAAATTACAAATGAAAGCTTATTCGGAAATTTGACGGAGATAAATATATGGGTCGTCAGGTATGAAATTTGTGGAAATTTGTAAAAAAAAAACAACAAATATCTACAAATTTCATACTTGACTCAATAATACAATTGCTTACTTCTACTCTCACTCCTCTTTCTTCCCCTCCCTTTCTCCCTATCTACTCTTACCCCACTTTCTTCTTCTCCCTTTCTCCCTCTCACTTTCATCCCCTCGCCTGACCGTTTAGCAGTTCTCTTCTCACTTGCAACTGCGGCGATCGGACGTGTGTCTTGTTTCTCTCGATTACTCGGTCTCGAACTTAAGTTCTATTATCGAATCGTCTTGGATCTCCTTACCTATAGTTGCTCGCACATTGTTCGGTTTCTTGTGGTTTTTTTTTCGCAGTTGTGCTACTGTTTTCTCTGTTCTTCCCCCTTTGCTTTCCTTCCCTCCTTCCTTCGTTTTCCCAATAACTTACCCAGTTATTGAACGCCCTGGGCGGTAGATATCTTGTCTTTAAAACGTAGAATATCCGAACCCCCAGTAGACAACTGATGAGGAAACCCCGCCTCTCTCCCGTTCTTGCTTTGTTCGTATTCCCACCGCATTTTAAGTTACCTCAAATAGCAACTACACACCCATTTATATATATATATATATATATATATATATATATATATATATATATATATATATATGTATGTGTGTATGTGTGTGTGTATAACAAAGAAAGTGTGGTAAGATACAAGGTGGACCATGACGTACCAGAGTACTCGATACTTAGGGTGTTCGGATCTAACTGTCGAAACGGCCGGAGCTCAGCCGTTGGGGTCCTGGCTCTTCTCCTATATAATTATTTATACTAAACTCGTCCTATGGACTGAGTGCTCTTACTCTTGGATATTTCCACTTAACTTTTACATCAGTATATATATATATATATATATATATATATATGTGTGTGTGTGTGTGTGTGTGTGTGTGTGTGTGTGTGTGTGTGTGTGTGTGTGTGTGTGTGTGTGTGTGTGTGTGTGTGTGTGTGTTGATAAGATCAGACTCAAATTTCAGGTCCTTAATTATTATAGGGTGGCATGAATTTCTTCATTGTAAATCAATATTGACTTTTAATATGAACTTCTAGCTAATTTGCTTGATTGCGTTGACAGCGCTTTCATCGAAACCCATGGTAGAGAGTTTCTTGTTAATTAATTAGCTGTTTTTTTCTTTGAGAAATACAAAACATCGAATCGGAATCTCCATCCAGTATCAACATGGATGTGTGTGTATATGTATGTCTGTGTGTGTATATGTGTGTGTCTATGAGTATGTGTGCGTGTATTCATGTGTGTGTTTGTTTGCACACACACACACACACACACACACACACACATATACATATATATATATATATATATATATATATATATATATATATATATATATACAATGTCAGCCTCTTAATATTTTCACGGAGAAACATAATAAAATACATGAGACATGCATTTGACCTAAAAGAAATAACAGCCATATCACCCCAATCCACATTTTATTGTTTTGAAAAACGAAAGACACATGCAATAATGTACTCGAATATACCCTATGTCTAAATATTGTATATCTAAATAAAAGATGTGATAGTCATGACTGGAATTTTTTGAATATAAATCACATTTAATGGGTTGGATATAAATTTGAATAAAACAACCAGAAGAAAATAACACCAACTACAACAACACAAATACAGTAAGGTGCAAATATATATATATATATATATAAAGAGAGTGAGAGAGAGAGAGA
>OZ024751.1:17726421-17728921 GCA_964016885.1 Eledone cirrhosa
CACGAGTATTTTGTAATATTGCCTATATGTTATTACATTTTTGTATATAATAAGATGGTCTATTTTCAGTATTAAGCTATTTCTACGATATAATTCTATATTAATATATGTATATATATATATATGTGTGTGTGTGTGTGTGTGTATTTGTGTGTGTGTGTGGGAGAGAGAGAGATAGAGAGAATGGGCGTGTGTATATGCGTGTGTATGTGTTTGTGTGTATGTGTAGGCAGTATAAATAAAACAACAGTCAGCATACAAAACTTTTGAGTCCTTTTTTTTCCGTATGACTACTCTTTTTAATCTTAAGCTTCAGATAATCGTATTATACACATACACACACACACACACACACACACATATATATATATATATACATATTCGTGTTAATGCATATATATATATATATATATATATATATATATATATATATATATATATATATATATATATACACATATATCTACCTACATCTACATATATACATATATCTACATATATACATACATATGCATATATATACATACATATATATACATATATACATACATATACATATATACATACATATATACATACATATATATATGTGTGTGGATATATGTATATACAATCATACATATTCTTTACGAATATGTATGATTGTATTAGCGTTTCTTTACTTTTCTTTCTGCTTTCCCTTCCACTTACATTCTTTCATTCACTCACACACTCATTAAATCAATTGAGTGATCATTCATTCAGCTATTCTTAGATAATTCAGTGAAGGCATGTGGCTGAGTGGTTAGAGAATTGGATTCGCAATCGTAATGTTGTGAGTTCGATTCCTGGACCAGGTGATGCGTTATGTCCTTGAACAAGACACTTTATTTCACGTTGCTCCTTCTACCTGGAGTTGCGACCGATAGATAGTATTAGAATTGGAAAGACCAACGGAAACATTGTTCCCTCGGTCCAATTTGACGAAAGTCGATCGTTCCTTCTTAGATAATTCATTTATTCATTCTTTCGTTTCATCGTCCTCTTTTCCCATGCAATTCTTTGTTATTCTTTTCATTGTTCACTCATCAATATTTTTAATAGTCTACATTCTATTCCCATGGCTTATTGGGTAGAGAATTGGGATTGAAATCGGGATTTGGTGACTTTGATTCTTGGACCGGGCATACGCTGTGTCCTTCAGCAAGACACTTTATTTCACGTTGCTCCAGTTTACTCGGCTGTAAAAATGAGTTGCGACACGTCACTGGTGCAACTGGATTACATCGGTGGTGCGGCGTGGGGAGACTGGTATGCATGAACGACTGCCGGTCTCCCATAAAACAACCTAGCCCGGACTTGCGTCTCGGAAGGGAAGTTTTTAAGTGCAAATCCTATGGTAATTTGTGACCGAGGAGGTTTTTAACTTATTCACCACATCTCAGACACCACTTCCTTAACTGCATCTCTTTCTTTCTTTCTTTCAAATCATTCATTCTCTATTTACTTATTTAATTATTTATTCATATATATATATATGAATGGACCTGTTATTTTTATCAAAAGACATTTTTTACAATTCCATCCCGCCCACCCCCTCAATCTATTTTATTTCCCATTCTTTCTTCTGATGAAGGACTAGCGTCCAACACGTTAAGACCCTCTTCCTGCTATATCAAGCGTTAACCTAATATATACCTTTCATATACTGTAGCGTTGTGTTGTTATTTCTGTTTACCTTTTACATACATATATACTATATATACACACATATATATATATATATATATATATATATATATATATATATATTATAATGAAATGACAGGAGGCTGGATTTGTGTAAATCCTTGAAAGGTTTATTATACTATGATCATTTCAATGGTCATTGAAGTGATCATAGTATAATAAACCTTTCAAGGATTTACACAAGTCCAGCCTCCTGTCATTTCATTATAATATTTAACTCCGTAATAGCACCACCAACTACAAAAACAAAGACGGTTGAACTGCCTTACGTTGAGTACTCTCTATATTATTGCATTACGATTGACCATACGGAATAGACCAGCTCTATCCAGTGGTGAACCTCAAACCTGAATATATATATATATATATATATATATATATATATATATATATATATATTTTTTCTAAGGCGGGTAAAATTCCCGAAATCCATGGACGAGTTCTCTCCAGCGGTCTCTGTCCCTCATTATCGCTGCCATGTCCTGCGTCTCCAACAGACCAGTGTCTGTCCTCAGGGCATCAACATACGTTAACCTTGGTCTTGCTCTCCTAGTGTGTCCATATATATATATATATAGAAATATATATATATATAAAGGTGTGGTACGATACCAGGTAAGAAATCAGTCCCCGACCGCTATGAAGGAATTTAACCATGTAATGACATTCCAGATCATTGACAGCTACCGGCGACAGACAAGAAAAACAACACATTTTTAGGATTATTTGCTTTGATATTTCTGCTTTTGTTTTGACTGCATGCCCATATATG
>OZ024751.1:17733921-17736421 GCA_964016885.1 Eledone cirrhosa
TTCAACATAATGCACTCTAATAACATTAAAGATGACATGATTGAAAATATGACATTTTCCAATTCATTTTTTGACATTGGTCCTCTGTCTATCACACACACACACACACACGCACACACACACACACACACACACACACACACACACACACACACACACACACACACACACACACACACACACATATATATATTCATATAAACATTCATACACACACACATACATACATACATGCATACGTACATACGTACGTACACACATACAAATAATATGATGTTGGTATGAACACAACTTTTTCAATAAAACTTACATACCAAACACACACACACACACACATATATATATATATACAAGCGCACACAGTTATATATATATATACATTTTAGTACAGCATTGACGAAGCTTTAGAATACGGCCAAGCTAGCGTATATGCATAATTGGTCTGTAGCTTGAGCACTCAGATGAGGGAAATATATATATATATATATATATGTATATATAATAAACAAATGGAAACTATATTTATAAAACCATATTTATTTCATTATACATATTTCAGGGATACCATATTTCACCATATTTCTCATTTTTCATCTCCTCACTATTTCTCTCTCCCATATCTCTCTCTATCTCTCTCTGTTTTTCTTTACATACATTTATTCCTTCTCTCCGTCTTTCTTTCTAACTGTACTTAACACTAAATATTTACAAACATTTCACTACCAAACCAACTTTTTTAAATGGAAGTTGATCAATATTTTATGGTACGTCAAATTTATTTATAAAACTGCTTATATATTGTATTTTATCTGAAAAAGGCATGCCATATTTTTAATATGGTATCCCTGAAATATGTATAATGAAATAAATATGGTTTTATAAATATAGTTTTCCATTTGTTTAATATCGTATATCTACTCCAAAACTTGTTGAGTGCTTTATATCAGTTATAAAATATTTACTCGTTGTAACCCAACAATTTTAAATAAAACTTTTGCATATATATGTATATGTATATATATATATATATAAAAACACACATATATGTATATGAAAAGATTCAGGACCCCGACGGCTGAGCTCCGGCCGTTTCAACAGCTAGATCTAGCTGTCGAAACGGACGGAGCTCAGCCGTCGGGGTCCTGACTCTTTTCATATTACCCACTCTACTACTCCAAGTATCGAGTACTCTGGTGGGTTATGGTTCACCTGGTTTTTACCACACCCTATCTGATATATATATATATATATATATATATATATATATATATATATATATATATATATATATATATATATATATATATATATATATATATATATATATATATATATATATATATATATATATATATATAAATGTTTAAATGATATTAATATCATTGATATTATACTCCAGGTATTTTGTTGAGTGCTTCGAATCTGTTATAAATAAATTTGTTGAATTACCAACAAATTAAATACCTCTTTGCTTATATATATATATATATCTAATATATATTTGTGAAATGGGCGGTGGTTGAAATTCAGATGTGCACGGTTAAATGGTAATAGACGTGGTTGGACTGAAATGAAAATTTACACACCTATGTAAAAAGTGCCAAGGAAGCAAATAGACGAGGTTTCAAATCTCTAACTTGAAAAATGTGGTCCCTGTTCTAATACTTTTGTATTATTTACAATTTCATACACATTTTTAAACTCATCAACGTTATTTCGCTGTTAACATAGAGTACCAATAATTTGAAAAATATTATTGAAAGTTTATTATAAAGAAGCAGTTTCAGGAAAAAGTGTAAACTATCATACAAACCTTCATAATATGCATTTTTAAACTTGCATATCATCGACATTGCTATTTCGCTATTAATAAACTATCATCCTTCTATATTTAACGATCATACAGTACCGTTTTATGAAATCGATTCTGCAGTACGGTCACTGTTTTCCATCAAAAGAAATAAAACCCTTAAATTGCGAAGAAGGGACCCGTGTTTTTATTTTAATTCTAATACATGTTAACCATCAATAACAGTAAGTAGTAGTTTTCAAATTGCATATAATCGACATTGCTATTTTGCTGTTAATAAACAACGCTTTTCACGTCGCTCCACTTCTCATTGTACGCCGTCCAGCCCCAAGTGCATATTTCTATTTTTTTTTCCTGAAACTGCTTCTTTTTAATAAACTTTCAATAATATTTTTCAAATTATTAACTTAATAAAAAGTGGCCCCGGGTGCAACCGGGCTCAGCTGCTAGTATACATATATAAGTTAAAACAATGAAATAAAAAATCAAGTCATATATACTTCACTTATTTACGATCGTTTCTAGGTGATGATAATAAATCGTAACTATACTTGGATATCGATCTATATAAGTTTAGTTATATATATATATATATAAATATAAATTCAGCGAGAATCGCACTTCGGCGGATAGAAAAAGCGAAACGAAACGTAAAATCAGAGTTATGCTGGCATATATATATATATATAA
>OZ024751.1:17743921-17746421 GCA_964016885.1 Eledone cirrhosa
TTTCGGTATATATTGCATACAACCAGAAAGAGGGTGATAGTGTGTCAGAGAATGGAAATTACCTAAAAAGAGTTAAGGATTTTAGGTGTCTTGCTTCTTGGATCAACAATTCAGAAAAAAGACCTGAACATTAGAATTAAATTAGGCTGGAAAGTTTGTGAAGGCGCATGGCTTAGTGGTTAGAGCATTGGGCTTGCAATCGAAAGGTTGTGAGTTCGATTCTAGGACAGGGTGATGTGTTGTAACCTTGAGCAAGACACTTTATTTCACGTTGCTCCAGTTTACTAAGCTGTAGAAATGAGTTGCCATCCTGCCAAATCAATGGGTGGCAGTAGTTCCAGCTGCACACATCGAAAGACTGGTGTAGTGGTTCTGAGAATAATGCGGATTTGCAAATGATCAATGCAAATTGACAATGGAAAGGTGCTCACGCTCGAGTTAGAAGAGAACTATTGATCTTCAGGAGAAGCAGCGAACCCTGATTGTATTCAGCAACTGAAACAAATATGAAGTACACCAAATCTAATGCTCCTTCTTATTTGCGAGTGTAAACTCGGCCAGATTAGATTAGATGGAAAGTTTCAAGATGGATGTCATTTGCAAATTAAGCTAGAGGTTAAGTTTTTTCGATCAACAGTTGAATGTGTGCTTGTATATGTGCTTGTATATGGCGGGGATTAATGGACACTCGCACAAGAGATTAGAAGGTACGTATGCAAGACTACCGAGGAAAGTACAAAATGTATGTTGGAGGAAGCACAGAACAAACGACTCTCTATACTGTTACCGATTACAGACGTCATAAAGGCTAGAAGACAGGGTTTCATGGGTCACGTGTGGCGAGAGACCTGGGAGAGGCATTATATCAGTTAATGTCATTGGAACCTACACATGGTTGGAGGGAAAAGATGTCGGTCTCATCCTAGGTTTCTGGAACGGGGTTTTAAAGACACGAATCTTAGGAGGAATGAAATCAGAGAAGCCATGCTGGATAGGATCAAGTAGAGAAGTCTACTTACAACATTATCCGAGAAAACACGATATGGTGATGGTGATGATGATGATGGTAGTGAAGTGAAATTAGTTACTCCACAAACTTTAGGACTTTGTGACCAGAAAAAAATAGCTTTTTACATTTCTTAGACTTTCATCAGAGAAAATATAGCCAAACATTGGGGGAATGAAATCACGGAAGCCATGCTGGATAGAGTCAAGTGGAAAAGTATATTTATCAATATTGTCCGAGGAAACTTGACATAGCGATGATGATGATGATGATCGTGGTGATGTTGGGGTTGTGAAATTAGTTACGTCACAAACTGTAGGGTGTCAGGGCCAGAAAAATGAGTTTCTTTACATTTCTTAGACTTTCATCAGAGGAAATATAGCCAAATATTAGAGGAATCAAATCACGGAAGTCATGCTGGATAGAGTCAAGTGGAGAAGTATATTTATCTTGACATGGCGATGATGATGATGGTGGTGATGTTGGGGTTGTGAAATTAGTTACGTCACAAACAGTAGGGTGTCGGGGCCAGAAAAATTAGTTTCTTTACATTTCTTAGATTTTCATCAGAGGAAATATAGCCAAACATTAGAGGAATGACATCACGGAAGTCATGCTGGATAGAGTCAAGTGGAGAAGTATATTTATCAACATTGTCCGAAAAACTTGATATAGTGATGATGATGATGATGGTGATGATGATGATGATGATGATGGTGAAGTGAAATTAGTTACTCCACAAACTTTAGGACTTTGTGGCCAGAAAAATAGTTTTTTTTACATTTCTTAGACTTTCATCAGAGAAAATATAGCGAAACATTCAAGAAATATCTGTGGAGGAATATAATCCGACATTGTAAGCACTATATTTAGATTTCCCATCGAGGCAAACAATTTTACATTTACAAGAAACGTTATTCCTTAAATTTCTCTCTCTATGTATATTGCATACATTATTTAATACATCCCGCCGAGGTTGACTTTGCCTTTCATCCGTACGGGTTCGATAAAATAAAGTACCAGTAATGTACTGGGTACTTGCTGGCCTTGTGCCTAAAGTAGAAACTATTATTTAATACACACACATCTACAAATAGGCGGTGGATTAGCAGTATTGGTAGAGTGTCGGATGCCATGCTTTGGCGCATAGAGTTACAGCCCTTGCCATTCTGAGTTCAAATCCCGCCGAGGTTAACTTTGCCTTTCATCCTTTCGGGGTCGATAAAATAAAGTACCAGTAATACATGGCTAATTGCTGGCCTTGTGCCTAACGTAGAAACAATTATTTAATACACACACGCACACACACAATACACACATATATATATAAATATATATATATATATATATATATTACATGCAGTATATTGTTTACACACACACAATATATATATATATATATATATATATATATACATGTTTATGTAAGTGCATATGTACATAAGTGTATAATGTAGTGGGTTGGCAGTATCCGTAGAGGGTCGGACGCCATGC
>OZ024751.1:17756421-17761421 GCA_964016885.1 Eledone cirrhosa
TACTACCACCAACACCACTACTATTACAACCAACACAACTACTACCATTAGCATCATTATTACTACCACCAAGGGCGGTGGATTGGCAGTATCGGTAGAGGGTCGGGCGCTATGCTTTCCAGCATAGTTTCGTCCCTTTACGGTCTGAGTTCAAATCCCGCCGAGGTTTACTTTGCCTTTCATCCTTACGGGGTCGATAAAATAAAGTACCAGTAATACACTGAGTAATTGCTGGCCTTGTGCCAAAAGTAGAAACAATTATTACTACCACTACTACCACCAACACCACAACCATTACCATCATTATTAGTGGATTGGCAGTATCGGTAGAGCGTCGGACGCCATGCTTTGCCTTTCATCCTTATGGGGTCGTTAAAATAAAGTACCAGTAATACACTGAATATAATTGCTGGCCTTGTGCCAAAAGTAGAAATAATTATTACTACCACTACCACCATCACCACTACTACCACCATCAATACTACCACCATCACCACTACTACCACCATCACCATCGCCATCGCCACTACTACCACCAACACCACCAACACCACTACCACCACTACCACTACCACCATTATCACCACTACTACCACCATCACCACTACTACCACCATCACCACTACCACCATCACCACTACCACCATCACCATCACCACTACTACCACCATCATTCAGACCATTATCATCAATATTTTCACGAGTTAACCCTAGTTACTATTATAATATAATAGATTGGCAGTATCGGTAGAGGGTCGGACGCCATGTTTTGACGCATAGAGTTACGGCCCTTGCCATTCTGATTTCAAATCCCGCCGAGGTTAACTTTGCCTTTCCTCCTTACGGAGTCGATAAAATAAAGTACCAGTAATGCACTGGTGTAATTACTGGCCTTGTGCCAAAAGTATAAAGAACTATTATAATATAAACATTTTGTTTTGTCTGACGTCTTCTCCCTCTCTGTCACCCGCTTATTAGCCCTAACATACCCAAGCCCAGAAATATACACACAAACATGTATGTAACATATTCATATATGTGTGTACGAACGTGTGTGCGTGTGTGCATGTGTGTATATGTATATATACGTATGTATATATATATATATATATATATATATATATATATATACACACACACATTTATATATATGTATATATATATATATATATATATGTCTGTACAAATGTATATGTGCCTGTGTGAATATGCATCTACGTACATGCAATACACAGAAACATACACACATACATACACACATACATACATACATACATACATACATACATACATACATACATACATACATACATACATACATACATACATACATACGTTTGCATATTTTCTTTAACCTCATTATCCCCCACTATCTGTGTCCAGTGTCCACAACATTAAGTTGTTAATTTAGCATGACCGGAAACAACCGAACTACATGGAATTTTACGGTCCGTGGCCTAATCACTAAAGTGACCATAACCTAAAGTAGACGAGTTACTCAGTCCTGGGTCGTTCTACTGTTTTAAAGATGGTCGCTTATCTATTAAAACCGGAAAACCGGAAGTGATGAGTCAGTTGGAGTATTACGACCACCATTTTTAATGGAGATAGCTTGCTTTTAGTATGGAGCAGTGAAAGGGGAACCTATACCAGATCGCATGACCTGCTGGAAATAGCAACCCGAAGTTTTGCAAAGAACATCCTAACATATTTTCATAAAATACCCCTAGAAACAAAAGTATAAATGACATATTAAATAATTGTTACTACTTTTGGCACAAGGCCAGCCATTATACCAGTACATTACTGGTACATTATTTTATCGACTCCGTAAAGATGAAAGGCAAAGTTAACCCCGGCGGGATTTGATCTGAAGGTCCATAAATCTATACTGCCAATTGTATGCTGGTGTTTCTATGTGCCTCTTGGTTATGTGTGTGTGGGGGGGGGGGGGGGCATGATTGAAGGGATTACAGCAACAACAACGACAACAACAATAATGGCTACGATATCTGCAGCAATAGGATCTACAACACCAGGAGGCGATAACTGCAACATTATCAGAAACAACAGTGATGGAAGCGTATGTGTGTGTATATGTGTGAGTGTTGTGTAGGTTTCGGCCCTCCGTCGGTTCAGACGAGGATTGTTCTAGTTGTTCAAACAAATGGAACTGCCTGTTTGTGAAGTTAACGTGCAAGTAAGTTATCATTCCACATATACTTCCACGTACTTCTGAGAGAGATTCAGTTTGACACAGCGAGAGACAAAGCTGGCTATGTTTTAATTCAATACTTGTTTAGCAATACTCTGAAAGGGTCAATCACTAGTTGATTAATTCAGCTCTCAAAACATGGTTTTCACTTTGAGATCGATAATTATTAGGAACAATTACTATATACAATATAATCGAGTAAACCGTTGAAAGGTGTGCTACTGCTTAGCTGTAGTTTAATGTCCAAAATCTATTAAAAATTATGAAGGAACATATTTTTCCCTGCCAAATCAAGCTTACTTACTTGTTTGGGGGCAACTGGTTGTTAACTATAAGCAAGATCAAACAGGAATGAATCTGCGCCGTCAAAAATCAGGTAGGATATAAATGCAAACCTTTCGTCGGACACTGTGCTTTGCAGCATAGAGTTACGGCCGTTTACGGTCTGAGTTCAAATCCCGCCGAAGTTAACTTTGCCTTTCATCCTTATGGAGTCGATAAAATAAAGCACCAGAAACGTACTGGGGTCGATTTAATCGACTCCCCCCCCCCTAAATTATTGGCCCTGTGCCTATACTAGAAATCATTATTTCTATCAATGGAAGATGACATATTATAACAGGTTATATTCAAGAATGGAGGAGCTTCGCATAGATGTAACTATGCTGGACTTATGATCATAATATCATGGGTTTGATGCCTGGACTAGGTTGCGTTTTGTTCTTATGCAAAACACTTAATTTTACGTTTCCCCAGTATACTCGGCTGAAAATTAGTATCTGCAATATCTGGGGGTTTAACTCTGCGATTGACTGACCTCCTGTTTAGATGCAAATGCCTGAAATAACGGGTCCTGGATGTTAAACCTTTAATCTTCTGTTTGCTCGTAGAACAACAACAACAATTTCTTTTATTCTGTTATTTACATATATTTCTGGCAATGAAAGAGAATCTTGCAATAAATAAATTATTTATAAAAGTTCTGTTGATTAATTAACCCCCATTAACTCTGTTTTCAATTATAGATTCAACTAATTGATCTGGTTTAATTACGTTGACCTAACGATTGTAATTGCATTTATAATAATGTTCATTTTTCTTTCTTTCTCGAGCCTCCTGATGATAAGAATTCGAAGTCGAACACAACTCCGTTTGAATTAATATACATAAAAACAAGCATTGAAATATCTTCCTTGAATATATCCTCGGTTTTATGGACCACACTTCGTGCCACATCTCCTAGGGCTTTCTTAAACTCCTCTTTGCAAGGAATAGGGAAATCTATTGATTTTGTTTTTAACTTTAAAACCGAGGTTTATCAAATTTCTTCTCACATTTTCCTGGATCTATTCGCCAGGTAAAGAAGTACTATATTTTACGAGATACATCTTTTCCCTGCTCCAACTCACTTTCCTATGTTTACCTCAACAAGCCTAATCACCTTGTTTCACCTACAATCTTTGTTATTACTTCCCTGTTTTACAAAGTAATAATTCTCACGCTCTTCGTTTTGTATACTCAACTGTACTTGTTAGTGTACGTCTCTAAAATTGAAACCTTGTCTGTATATTTTATTCTTTCGTTGCCTATATTCCTTTAAAATGTGTGTTTGATTCGTTTCAGATAAATGCATGAGAACTTGGTTGTTTATATTAGAGCTTCAACAAATGCAATAAGGAGGCTCTTCTACTTCAAAAGTAGCCATTTTGCAATGCGTGTAAATATTCAAAATGGCTACTTTCCCAACAGGAACAGAAAGTTACAATGTTTAACAATAAAACTTTCTTTTACTTCAGGTGATGCGGGAGACCACCAAACTTATTAAAAGACTTACGTTAGTAAATCTGGAATTTAAAAACATTTCTTTCATACGATGTAATCCGTTTAAAACTTACCTTCTTCTCGGGGCTTTCTTAGAGAAGTCCATTCCTATAATAATAACAATAATAAAAAAAATAATAATAGAAACAACGACAACAAAAAAAAGTAAAAGGAATAATAATAATGATAGAGCTAGCAACAACAACGACAACAACAACTACTATTTTAAAACTAAAACAATAGTACCAACATGAAAAAAATATAAGACGGACAATAGTAATTTTAAACATTTATTAATAATTGTAACAAGTCGGTGTGACATCAAGAATGGATTCGCTTTTGTTTTACTTTGCCTCTAGACCCAATATACTGTGTGTGAGTGTGCGTACAGGGATACACTGGAAGTGGAAGACAAGGTTAACGTATGTTGATGCCCTAAGGACAGACACTGGTCTGTTGGAGACGCAGGACATGGCAACGATAATGAGGGACAGAGACCGCTGGAGAGAACTCGTCCATGGATCTCGGGAATGTTACCTGCCCTAGAATATATATATATGTATGTATGTATATGTATATGTATATATATATATATATATGAATACGCACAGATGGTCACACACTTATATCATGTATATGTATATATATATATATATATGTGTGTGTGTGTGTGTCCGCATGCTCAAACACCTATTCGCGATATATATATTCTGAGACAGAGAGAGTGTGTGTGAAAGAGAGAGAGAGAGAGACGGGGAGAGGAAGTGTCCGACAGAGATATAATCACAATGAGACGGAGAGAGAGAGAGAGAGAGAGAGAGATGTTGAGGAGATCTGACCAAAGTTTACAAACACTTGACAGAAAGGTTTCTGTGGAGACGGCACTTCTCTTAATCTCTGAACATGCTTCTATTGAGTAGTTTTACTTGTTTCATACAACTTAACCTTATTTATTTATTCCTTT
>OZ024751.1:17766421-17771421 GCA_964016885.1 Eledone cirrhosa
AAATCCGAAGGCAAGGTAAAATTCCAATCATTTAATCACGACACATGATTCAATAAGAGATTGATCGATTGTGAAGCCATCATCGATTATCACTGATCTCATCAGGTGAAAATGAATTGTCTTCAAATTCTTGATACGAGCGAGAAAAATAACGATGTTCTCTCACAGAATTCATTACCTCATATACACAACCTATAATGCACCGTACTATGTAACAACTATATATAAATATATATATATATATATATATATATATATATATATATATATATATAATATCAATAATATTAATAAATTGAAAATATCTTTATAAAACCATATTTATTTTATTATATGTATTTCAAAGGTACTAATATTTAAGTACGCTTTCGTGTGATAAAATATAATAATTGGTGTAAAGATTGTGACATATCCTAATCTGTTGTAAAATTAACTTTGTTGAATAATTAACGAACCAAATAACTCATTGTTTATATATATATATATATATATATATATATATATATACACACATATATATATATATATATATATATATATATATATATATATATATATATATATATATATATATATATATATATATATATATATACATACACACACGAGAATGCTGAGGATAGTTCTGAACATGAATCAGTATACACTGAGGATGAAAAACGCAGAGCTGTACGGGAACCTCCCAAAAGTCAGCTCGAGAGTAGCACAGAGGAGATTGGGTTTAGCTGGACATGCTCACCTCACCAACATCCTGAGTTGACACTGCACTCATTGCTCCTGTGGGAGTTCCTGCATGGACACACTGGAAGAGGGAGATCGAGGTTGACATATGTTGATGCCCTAAGGACAGACACTGGTCTCTTGGAGACGCAGGACATGGCAGCGATGATGAGGGACAGAGACCGTTGGAGAGAACTCGTCCATCTCGGGAATTTTAGCCGGACTAGAACTGATTGATTTAAATGAAATGAGCAGGAAAATGATGGTTTATTTTGAATAAAACTGCTCTAGTCCCGTAAAACCATTTCTATATTAAACATGATGTTTACAATCTACTAATGTACTGAGTACCTTACACACACACACACACACACACACACACACACACACACACACACACACACACACACACACACACACACACACACACACACACACACACACACACACACACACACACACATATAGTTGAAAATGAGCAAGCAAAACACAGGCGGCAATTGTACACAGTTATATTAGATTCACGCTTGGTAGAAGTGGAGGTTTCCATGTTTCGGACAGTATATATATATATATATATATATATATATATATATATATATATATATATATATATAATTGGTGTGGGATACTTAAAGCGTCCGTATGCGTTAGGCCTTTTGAGCACTCGATGCTCTTACAGAGCAGAGTATAATATCACATAAGAAACGGAGAACCAGTTGTGCGACGAATTAAAATTTATTAGACATACTTGCTAAAGTACCTTTCCTTTGGACGGTACAAGTAGCTTTCGATGTAGCTCATTAAACTAAACAAAGTAAATTTGAATACATAAAAGAAAACCGTACTTTATGTACACATGAAAACCTTAGGCACCATTTCAGCGAAACAATTAATATGTGAAACCGGTGTCATCCGTTATCCCATGTAACAGAAATCCAGTCTAGGTATACATTTTTTTGACAACAGTAAAAGCGCTCATGAAATCCTAAAATCACCACCACCATGAAATCCCAAAACAAAATTTTTGACAACATCAAATATGAGTTCCTATTGTATTGACGAAAGATAACTCTTGGCTTACTTAATCACGAAAATTGACACAAATAACATAAAACTTCCAAAGGCACCAATATCGATTTTGAAAGCCTTTGGAGATCATATACAGGTTTTGTGCAAGGAGAAGCTCTGTAAAAAATTTCAAAGAAATCGCATGAATGGTTTAGAATATATGAGCCCTCATTAAAAATTGTCCACACACACAAAACTTCACCTTTATATATATACAGATTACAATCGTTTCTCTGGTGACCAGCTCGATGCGATGATGGCAGACACATAGAATGTTTTGCAGTATTCATTTCAGCTCTCTACACAATCTGAGTTTAAATCCGTCAAGGTCAATGTTGCCTTTTATCCATTCGAGGTCGGTAAAAAATCGTACCAGTCAAGTACTGGGGTCGATACTTCCTCTCTATCTCACTTCCGTTCTCTCTCACTTTCTCTCTCTCCTTCTTTGGAAGAAATCATATTTTATAGAATGTGAAAAAAATAAAGGAGAGGACCTAATGTAAGATATAAGGGTCTACAATACTCAAACACTATATACACTATATACTATATACACTATATATACTATATATACTCTATACACTATATATACTATATACACTATATATACTGTATACACTATATTTACTATATACACTATATACTCTATACACTATATATACTATATATACTCTATATACTATATATACTATATATACTATATATACTATATACACTATATACACTATATATACTATATACATTATATATACTATATATACTATATATACTATATATACTCTATATACTATATATACTATATATACTATATATACTCTATATACTATATATACTATATACACTATATACACTATATATACACTATATATACTCTATATACTATATATACTATATACACTATATACACTATATACACTATATATACTATATACACACACTATACACAACTGGGTTAATTATACACACGTTACTACATTACTATCCTTTGCCATAGTATTAGATATAGGATATTCACTAATGAAGTACTATGAGGAAGTACTCAGCCTCTCTCTCCTTCTGCTTCCTCTCCGACGCTTCATATCTACCCTCACACACTCCCCTCCTCTCTCTCTCTCTCTCTCTTTCTCTCCTCTGCCTCACTCCTCTCTCTCTCTCCCCCCTCTCTCTTCTGTTATTCTAGTTAGTTGGTGAATTGGCAGTATCGGAAGAGGGTCAGACACCATGCTTTGCAGTATAGAGTCAAGGCCCTTTACATTCTGAGTTCAAATACCGCCGAGGTTAACTTTGCCTTTCATCCTTACGGCGTCGATAAAACTTTAGTACCAGTAATGCCATGAGGGTTGTTGCTGGCCTTGTGCCAAAAGTAGAAACAATTATAGCTTAGCGTTTGTGTTTTACATATTTAACAGGACATTGTGTCAGTTAAGAGAATCATTTACCATTTCTACCATTTTTAGCTGAGTGAAGCCATCTTGTTTGTTCTCACAAGTACCAGTCATGTACTGCGTCAAGTATTACTCTATTTAATCTCAATTTAATATGGGATGTCTGGAATTGTTCCAACTCTCGACACTTGGAGAGGCTTATGATCTGTCAAATATCCAACGCATACATAGACACGCACATGTATAACACCACATACATACATAAGTATATATATGTATGTACATGCATACATAGATACATATACACACCCACGCACATAAACGCTCACACTCACACGCATTCAGACACACACACACACTCACAAGCACACTACATGCACACAAACAAATAAACCCATTCATACACACACTGAAGTACGCTAACACATACAAACACACACATATATATGTATATATATACATATATATATATATATATATACATATACATATATATTCTCACAGACACAGACATATAAATATACATACATATATATATATACACACACATATATATATATACATATATATATATATATATTTATATATATATATTCAATCATACATACACAAACATTTGTCCCGTTCCGTCAACATCCAGCCTAGATATTCAAACACATATAAACAAACACACATGCGTCCTTGTATACACATATGTGCACACGTAGACACACATACACCCCAAATCATCACACATGCGCACAATATACATCCCTGCTTCCATCACACCCCTAAACCTACACACTACACCCACGTCCAGCCTCACCCTTACATCACCCCACACCGTTTAATTCGCCCGTACAATCGGACATCTCTTAGCAACAATCGAAGCTGGTAAAGCAAACAAAATACATACATACATACATATATATATATATATATATATATATATATAAAGATAGATAAACAGATAAACAAATACCGTGCCAGATTGCAAATGGCGACCAGACGTACAGAAATGGCACGTGTGGCACCCGACGCTCTATGGCGCCACCTACTCTTGCACTATTCCTACTTACTCGGTCAACACCACCCAACCACCACCAACACCTAACCATGAAAAGATCACCACCACCATCAAACTACACTCAGTCTAGTATCACTACCACATTCACCACCAACACCAACACCACCAACTACAGTACCACCAACAACATCACCACTACAAGCGTCACAAATACAAACACCAACACAACCACCACCACAACACCACAACAACCACCAGCACCACAACCAACACCACCACTACAAACAACATCACCACTACAAGCGTCACAAATAAAGACACCAACACAACCACCACCACAACAATCACCAGCACCTCCACCACCACCACCACCACCAGCACCACCACCACCACCGCAATAACGAATATCACAACTACCAACACCGCCATTGTACTAACTACCACTACGACCTCCACCACAACAACCACCAGCACCACAACCAACACCACCACTACAAGCAACATCACCACTACAAGCGTCACAAATAAAGACACCAACACAACCACCACCACAACAACCACCAGCACCACAACCAACACCACCACTACAAGCAACATCACCACTACAAGCGTCACAAATAAAGACACCAACACAACCACCACCACAACAACCACCAGCACCACAACCAACACCACCACTACAAGCAACATCACCACTACAAGCGTCACAAATAAAGACACCAACACAACCACCACCACAACAACCACCAGCACCACAACCAACACCACCACTACAAGCAACATCACCACTACAAGCGTCACAAATAAAGACACCAACA
>OZ024751.1:17776421-17783921 GCA_964016885.1 Eledone cirrhosa
AGTAGTAATGTTGTAGTTGGGGTTGTAGTTTTGGTGTAGTCGTAGTAATATTGTTACTACTAGTGGTAGAACTAGTAGTAATGTTGTAGTTGTGGTTGTAGTTTTGGTGTAGTCGTAGTAATATTGTTAGTACTAGTGGTAGAACTAGAAGTAATGTTGTAGTTGTGGTTGTAGTTTTGGTGTAGTCGTAGTAATATTGTTAGTACTAGTGGTAGAACCAGTGGTAATGTTGTAGTTGTGGTTGTAGTTTTGGTGTAGTCGTAGTAATATTGTTACTACTAGTGGTAGAACTAGCAGTAATGCTGTAGTTGTGGTTGTAGTTTTGGTGTAGTTGTAGTAATATTGTTACTACTAGTGGTAGAACTAGTAGTAATGTTGTAGTTGTGGTTGTAGTTTTGGTGTAGTCGTAGTAATATTGTTACTACTAGTGGTAGAACTAGTAGTAATGTTGTAGTTGTGGTTGTAGTTTTGGGGTTGTCGTAGTAATATTGTTAGTACTAATGGTAGAACTAGTAGTAATGTTGTAGTTGTGGTTGTAGTTTTGGTGTAGTCGTAGTAATATTGTTAGTACTAATGGTAAAAGTGGTGAAAATGTTGTAGTCGTAGTTGTAGTGGTGATTTTTTATTACTAGTGGTAGAATTAGTGATAATGTTGGTGTGCTTTTTAAGTATTAGTGGTAGAACTTGTGATAATGTTGTGGTGGTAGTTGTAATCGTGGTTGTTAGTACTATTGGTAGAATTGGTGATAATGTTGTTATAGTTGAGGTGGTAGATTTATTGTAGTCCTGGCAGTAATTTTTAGTGGTGGTATTGTTGTTACTGGTAGTAGAACCGTAGTTGGTTTAGTTGTAAAAGTTACAGTATTGGTACAAGTGTTAGAACTGCTAGTAATTTTGTAGTTGGTGCGGTGGCAGTTTGTAGAGTTGGTAGTGTTTTTACTGGTGTTAAAATGATAGTAGATTTGTTATAGGTATGAAGGTAGGTTGTACTGATGGTGTTGTTGTTGGTGGTGGTATTGCTAGGAGCTTCGTTGATTTTAGCATAGAAATAAATGTTTTCTCACACCAAGTGCACATCGTTGGTCAGGTTTCGATAACTTGCATAACAGTGCATGCGTTGACAACGTAGATTAAATAATTAATTAATTAAATAATTGTTTCTACTTTTGGCACAAGGCCAGTAATTATCGCAGTACATTACTGGTACTTTATTTCATCGACCGCGTAAGGATGAAAGGCAAAGTTAACCTCGGCGGGATTTGAACTCATACCATAAAGGGCCGTAACTCTTTGCTGCTAAGCATGACGTCCGACCCTCTACCGATACTGCCAATCCACCATTAAATAATGATTTCTTATATAGGCCAGCAATTTTGGGGGAGGGGAAAGTCAATTAAATCGACCCCAGTGCATGACTGGTACTTTATTTCATCGACCCCGTAAGGATGAAAGGTAAAGTTTACCTCGGCGGGATTTGAAGTCAGACCATAAAGGGCCGTAACTCTTTGCTGCAAAGCATGGCGTCCGACCCTCTACCGATACTGCCAATCCGCCATTAAATAATGAAATTAATTAGCAACGCAGTGTATGATGCTTTCTGGATGATTAAAATATACAGAGTCCCTTTTTGATAAAAACACAATTTATCCTCACTATGAATAATAAACAAAGTGATTTTACCACAGGCTTTATATCTGAGCAGTTTAGCTCCGTCCTAGTTTGTGTACACTATAAATAGCTATAAGCTACTAATCTCCCTGGACGAACGATGGCTAATCCTTTTATCAAGAAGGTTTAAGAACACCAGAGACTAAACAAATCTATCCATTTTTTTTCTACAATACATCGAGAGAATACTACTCCTTGCACCCCCCCCTCCTCCATGATCACTACTACTGCGACTGTCACCACTATTAGCATCATCAAAGCCATCATCAGCATCAACATCATGATCATGAACATCACTATAATCATCATCATCGTGAGTATGATGATGATGATCATCATCATCATCTCAATCAGTGTTATCACCACAACATATAATATTATAATAACCAATACCACCGCTGTGAAAACACCAGAAACAATATCACACACATCATGGCCACTACTACCACAAGTATCTCAACTACGAGTAACGTAACAACATTATACAAATCACCAACACCATCACCATCATGATCATTATCATCATCATCATCATCATCATCACTTACATACAGCCATCCATACATAATAAACAAATATACGTTGTTATATATTCAGACTCAGAAGGTACATATACAGATATATATATATATATGTATATATATATACACATAGAAATGGCACACAACACACACAATCACACACACACATACACACATACACACACACACACACACACACACACATAAATATATATATATATGCAAAAGAAACCAAAGAACACTTACATACTCAAACAGTCTTTATTCACTAAAAATGTTTCATCCTCACCTTTAGGCAGGATTCATCAGAGCTCAACATATATATATATAAACATTATGCATATACAGAACTAAATTCGACTGACCTCAAACATATATAAAAATATGCATGTGTAGTTCGGATATAGGTGCCGAACGGCCGGAGCTCAGCCCTCGGGGTCATGAATCTTTCATATATAAATATATATATATATCAGAATGCAGGGTATAATAACCAGTTAGACCCTTACTCACCAGAGTACTCGATACTTGGGGTAATAGAGTGGGTAATATGAACATTTCGAGGTCCCGAATTTTTCATATATTTATCTATATCTATCTATCTGTTCCCCTCTCTCTCTCTCTCTCTCTCTCTCTCTCTCTCTCTCTCTCTCTCTACACACACACATATATATATATATAAATCATACGTACATACACACGTGCATACAACATATATACATTCATACAGAGAGTGTTGACTGTATTCGAATGCCCCCTCCGCACATACACAAGCACACATACACACACACACACACACACACACAGACACAAGGTTTGACAGAAGTTCAACACTCAAACAACCATGCTATTCACCACACTGCTGGTCGACACGCTACCCCTTTCAAGAGACATTGACACAGCGTCCTCGGCAAAATGACACCAACACCTCCACCACCACCACACCACCACCACCACCATGGTATGGGTGACGTCTTCAGAAGACCACATACACGTTCACACATATAAGCACAATCACATAATCACAAACACATTCACACACACATAAACTCACGCACACGCACATATATACCCGCACATACACGCAAACTCACTCACACGCACATATATATACCAGCACACAACACACACAAACTCAATCGCACGCACATATATACCCGCACAAACACACACACACACACACACACACACACACACACAAACTCAATCGCATGCACATATATACCCGCACACACACCACACACAAACTCAATCGCACGCACATATATACCTGCGCGCACACACATGCACAAACTCACTCACACGCACATATATACCAGCACACACACAAACTTACTCACACGCACATATATAGCCGGAAACACACACACACATACACACATAAACTCACTCACACGCACATATATACCCGCGGGCGCACACACACATACACAAACTCACTCACACGCACATATATACCAGCACACGCACACACACACAAACCCACATGCACATATATAGCCGCAAACACACACACACATAAACTCACTCACACGCACATATATACCCGCGGGCGCACACACACACAAAGTCACTCACATGCACATATATACCAGCACACACACACACACACATACAGACATGTATACATATACAGAGATAGACACCTCCATAGAAATAAACGCACAAGCATGTACAAATACGCGTACGAATAGAAAGAAACACACATACACACGCGCTCACACAAACACATGCACACAAGTATACACATGTGCATACACACACACACACACACACACACACACTGATACACACAGAAATAAGCACTCACAAACACGCAAATGTAAACACGCGTACGCGGACATACAGACACATACGCACACATATATACATAAAAATACATACACACTATCGTACAAACACAAGCACACACATATATAAACACACACTGATACACACGCAAATAGTAACTCAATCATGAAATAACGCACACTCACACGCACGCGCCAACACCACAGCGACCCTGTAATGTCAAGATTGCTCGCAGAATAAACAGAAAATAAACGACTCTTTGTATTAGACTTAGATTAATTCTATAACTCTACTTATTAAATATGCATTGAAGGACAGACGTTGGGCAACACACACACACACACACACACACACATATGTATATGTATATGTATATATATATATATATATATATATATATATATATATATATATATATATATATATATATATTTAATTATTAGAAAGTGATCAACAGGAAATATTACTCCATTACCAAAGGTTTCTGGGTCCCAGACAATATTAATATACGCCTGGATCAGTCATTAGACAGAGATGTTACAGAGATAACATATCTGTCTGATGACTGATTCAGACGTATATTAATATTGTCTGGGACCCAGAAACCTTTGGTAATGGAGTAGTTATATTTTGTGTTGTTCACTTTCTATTTAAATGGCTCTATTCTATACATAGAGCACTCTTTTATCCTTTGCTTTTCCTTCGGAATTACCTAAAGCATATAATATAAAATATACATAATATAATTGTTTCTACTTTTGGCACAAGGCCAGCAATTACCCAGTGCATTACTGGTACTTTATGTTATCGACCCCGTAAGGATGAAAAGAAAAGAAAAGTGAACCTCGGCGGGATTTGAACTCAGACCGTAGAGAGACGTAAGTATGCTGGAAAACACGGCGTCCGACTCTCTAACGGTACTGCCAGTATATATATATATATACACGCCAATACATACGTATATACTAAGCACATATGTACATACAAATGTAAATGGAATGTACATCTGTCGGTTTCGACAAGGATTGTTCGAGTTCAGGCTTGGGCAACCTTTTCTTCAAGAAGCGGGTCGCAAGAGATATGGCTCATTATCAGGCGGGCCGCAAGCGCTAATTTACATTCGTGCCCACATTAAAAAGAAGGCGGTAACTCAGGTTGTTTTGATTTGTTTCTTCAGAATTGGTACACGTTGTTTTCCTCGATCGTAAAAATGATAGAAAGATAAATTACGACTGAATAATTGGGGTAAAAAATCAGAAAGATTTCATTTAGGTGACTTAGGCGAGCCATTCAGGAAGCTTTGCGGGCCGCAGATTGCCCATGACTATTCTAGTTGATTAAATCATCAATACTACTTGCTCATAAAACTTAAATTGTAAGTGACTGAGCATTCCATAGACATGTATATCTTTAAAGTAGTTTTCAGGTAGTTAAAACGTAACATCTGATATTTTGAAGCTGAGTCGACATCAGAAAAATGAAATAATTTGCCTTGCTCAAAGAGAAAACTCACTACAAGGAATCGAACTCACGACCTACCAAACATCAGCTGTAGACCCTAAACCAGGCATAGGAATAAATCTTTCGAGCAGTTGGTCGCATAGGATGTGGCTCATCTTAAGGCAGGCTACACTTCTGAAGATTTCAAGGCAATTTTGAAATGAAGCGTACCATTCATAAAGACTAAACGGCCGCATGCAGGTATTGGGCCGCTGTTTGACCATGGCTGCCCTAAACTCTAAGCCACGCACCTTCAGTACATTTGTAATGAGTCGACAAAGGGATTGGAACAACGTATCTGTTATATACTGGACATCAACATATAATATGCACGTCACCTCTTAATTTGTAACCAGTCCGCGACTGGTTACTAATAATTCGCTTAGAGGGGGGTGGGGGCTATGGATGGAAACACATTTCTTCAAGTAGAGAAGCCGAGAAACTGAACAGACGCCAGATTGGAATGACCGGAAGAATTAACGTTGTAACGTATATATGAGGTGGGGAGGTGGAGTTATGATGAGGTGTGTGGGGGGGGGGGGTTGACGTAAGAAGAAAAAGAAGATGAAGAAGAAGGAGAAAAGAAGAAAAAGAAGAAAAAGAAGAAAAAGAAGAAAAAGAAGAAAAAGAAAAAGAAGAAAAAGAAGAAAAATGAGAAGAAAAAGAAGAAGAAAAGAAGAGAGATGAGTAGGAGAAGGAGGAGACCAAAGTCAGAGATGAGAGAGAGGTGAAAACGAAAAACATGTGATGTGTGGTGGGAGGGATGTGTGGTGGAAGGGGTGTGTGGTGGTGGAAGGAGGGGGAAGGGATATTTGTGACGTCATTTACAATGGGGCTGACCCACTGCGTGAGTGGAGTGGAGTTTTAGGATAGAGTGTGACTGACGTCCGGTTTGTGTTCGCTTGGAGTGGTGGTCAAATCAACTCATGCTTTTCTGTGTAAGATGGCGGAGTGTCTATGGGCCTATTGGTTAGTGAGGGGGTGGGGAGAGGGTGTGATACAAGGGATTACAGCAACATCAACAACAACAACAACAACAGAAACTACGATAACAACAACAACAATGGCTAGGATAACAGTAGCAATAAGATATACAGCAGGAGGCGATAAGTGAAATTTGACCAGAAACAACAGTGATGGCAACGTGTGTATGTGTGTGTATATACGTGTGTGTGTGTGTGTGTGTGTGTGTGTGTGTGTGTGTGAGGAGGACGGATAGCAAAGAATTACAGCAGTAGCAGCAACAACAACAATAACAAAAGAACAATAACAACAACAATAATAACAAGAACAAGAACAAAAATAAGAAGAAGAACAAGAACAACAAGAACATCGTCTGTTGTAGCTACAGCAATATCATCTACCTCACAAGGGGGTGATAACTGCAATCGCACCAGATACAACAGATATCGTAACAGTGATAGATTTCCAGACTGCAAATGGTGTACACGACGAATAAAATAATTCAATCTACGCCTACCTGCGAAAAAACAACCCTGAGATATATGGCACTGATTTGTAAAGACTCAGAGCAACTTGGTTTACTCAGACTAGCCATAAGGGATCACGCCCCCCCCCCCCGCCTCACACTTCTGGAGTCCCTATCATAATATAATAAAGGGAGAAGTACGGGACTGAATCCTGAATATATTTTTTTGTTATCCCATTAGTAAAATAAGTTAGATTACTTTGAATAAATAATTGTTTCTACATTTGGCACAAGGCCAGCAATTATCCCAGTGTATAACTGGTACTTTATTTTATCGACCCCGTAAGGCTGAAAGGCAAAGTTAACCTCGGCGAGATTTGAACTCAGATCATAAAAGGCCATAACTCTTTGCTGCAGGGCATGGTATCTGACCCTATGAATGAATGTTACATAATTGTTGTACAATATTTCGTAGCTGTTTATTAATCATAAATATTCTTATATATAATGATTCACTTCTTTAAACATTTTCAAATGTCTACACTTCCGGTTAGCGTTCGTTATACCATAACACTTATTACATCGCTTATG
>OZ024751.1:17788921-17796421 GCA_964016885.1 Eledone cirrhosa
CATAAGAGAACAAAAAAAAGTGAGTGAGTGAGAGAGAAAGAAAGAGAAAGATGTTAAAATATTGGATCATCAGATATAATATTTGTAGAAATGTCTTTTTTTTTTCTTCAAATTTCATACTTGACGACCCAATATTTATGCAGAGGAAGACAAGAATAGTTGAATGCGAAAAGTATTAAGAAAGATAAAGTTAAACGAGACGAGATGGAGAAATATATATATATAGAGAGAGAGAGAGTGAGAGAGTGAGAGAGAGTGAGAGAGAGTGAGAGAGAGAGTGAGAGATAGAGAGAGAGAGAGCAAGAAAGAAAGTATCAGGCATTCAGAAGATCCCGTTAAGGGTGAAAGCAGCGATTCTTTGCTTAAACTTTAATCTGTTATTTTAATAAATATATATATATATATATATATATACAAACAGTTATGAAACGAAAGGAGCTGTGTGGTTACTAAAAACAAGGTTTAGGATGGTGATTAGGACGGAACAGGAGGAGAAAGGAAGAAAAGAGTTTCCATCGTCAGCTGTAAATGCTTCCCGAACCGATGTTTCGGCGCTGAATTACAGGACATCGGTGTAATTCGGGTGCGCCCGAGACCTTTTATTAATAAAAAGGCCAGGTGGAAAAGGAGAGAGAAAGAGAGAACAAAAGGCGAGAGAAAAAGAAAGAGAGGGAAAGGAGGAAGAACAGGGGGGGGAGGAGAGAGTAAGAGGGGGAAATAGGAAAGGAATAGAGGAAAAAAAGTGTACATATCCCATCGTGGGAAGACACAGGTGAAAGAAGCATGCAAAAAATGTAACCGTGGAAAAATAGGGAAAGTAAGTTGTGGCCAACCAGGGAGACTTTAGTCTGGTGGTCAGCTACGATTCAGAGCTGGTATAATTGTGATGCCTCTCACATAGAGAGGAGAAAGTGAGAGAGAGACACGGGCAACCAAAAGTGAGGAAGAGAAGGGAAAGAGAGATAATCCAGAAGGGTTTTTTTACGACGGTGGTAAAAAAGAGTGGAACTTAGTAAAGTCGATGTTGCGGTGCTCGGTCAGCATCCACTAAAGAAACAATATTCGGAAGCTTTGCACGAAGCACTCAATAAGAAGATATCGATAAATCGATAAGTTACATCATAGAGTAATAAACATACGTTAAATGGCGTGACAAATTGAAAACTGTGGTTAAAGGGACAAAGCCACAGAAGCCACCACAACAACGAAAATACAATCAGGTTAAATAACAAATATATCGACAGACGATCGCTTAACAAGTTGGTCTTTCTAATTGCTAATACTATCTGTCGGCCGCAAATCCAGTCAGAAGGAACAACATGAAATGATGTGTCTTGCTCAAGGATATAACGCATCGATTAGTCTGGGAATGGAAATCACAACCTCACGATTACGAATCCAATTCTCTAACCACTCAGACACACGCCTTCTCACACACACACACACACACACACACACACACACACATATATATATATATGAAGGAGTAACCATTCGTCCTTGTATTATCATATTACACTCTCCTCGGTAGTATAGTGGTAAGTATCCCCGCCTGTCACGCGGGAGACCGGGGTTCGATTCCCCGCCGAGGAGGTGTAAATCATCAATAAGGGCGGGGGATTGGCAGTATCGGTAGAGGATCGGACACCATGCTTTCCAGCATAGTTACGTCCCTTTACAGTCTGAGTTCAAATCCCGCCGAAGTTAACTTTGCCTTTTATCCTTACGGGGTCGATAAAATAAAGTACCAGTAATGCCAAAAGTAGAAGCAATTATTATATTACACTCTGTCTAGCTCTACACCTCGATATTGACGTGAACATCGAGTGCTCACCCGGGTGAACCTACAGTAACTCCGCGTAACACTGCAGTGATATATATATACTCCATCTCAACTCTACTTTTGAAAAGCAGAAGAACTGCGAAACCGTAAAGGAACCAAATAAATATATATATTTAAAAAAAAAAAAAAAAAAAATAAGACTCCAGTTGCATTTTCGATTTCATCTCTTTTTCTTTATACTTTCACTCGTGTAGGACACCTCGGTTATTTTTCAATTTGTAAAAAAAACCTCACTTTCTAATATATATATATATAAATGAAGTAATTCCGTCCGAAAAGTCCAGGAAAAAAGAATGCTCTATGTAGGTAACAGAGCTTAATAGTTATGTAATAAACAACATAAGGCAATTAATCCATTTACCAGTGGTTTCTTAAAAGCCAAAAATTTTGCTTTCAATCCTCAGAATGAGGACCAGGATTTTTTCATTCTGAGGATTGAAAGCAAAATTTTTTGCTTTTAAGAAACCACTGGTAAATGGAATAATTGCCTTATGTTGTTTATTACATAACTACATATATATATATATATATATGTATGTATGTATGTATGTATATATATGTCTGAAACTTTCTTTCTTTACATATATACGCGTGTATGTGTGTGCGTGGATATAGAAGAATAGGCAGATAGCTAGATACATAAGAGAGATAAAAGTGAGATGGAGAAAATATAAAAACAGATATTAAAAGAATGACAAGCCACACACACAGAGAGACACAGACGGAGAATAAAAGTAAAGAACCGAAATGAAGAATGAACGATAGTGAAAGTAAATTAAAAACATAAAGAAAGTATAAAGTCAAAGAGAAAGAAAACATGGCCGGGACATTAATTGATAATTCCCTGAGGACTCGAGATCCGTGGCTTCTTCAGCAGAATGCCTCCAGTGTCTTTTCATTGGTCAATACAAATGACAACGTCCCAGGAAGAATATGATTTCATTTGTGACTTGATATGATTTAAAAGAGAATAACAAACTGGAGAATAGAAAAAGACCCCCCCCCCCCCCCCTCAACAAAAAAATAAATAAAATAAATAAAACAACGGGTACAAAATAATATAAAATAAATATAAGACAAAATATTAAAAAAATAACAACTAAATAAACCAAAAGAAAATAGATAAAAAGATAAAAAAATAAAATAAAAATAAAAAGTAATGTAAGAATGGTAGAGTATAAAAAGCATCCAATGGAGCAATCGTCTGACCCCTCGGGGGACCGATAGTGTTAATACAGGTACATACAACAGCCAGTACGATTCGATTAAATATGGCGATTACCTATGATTTCTATCCACTTGCGTATATATATATATATATATATACACATACATATAGACATACACAGACACACACAATCACACACACACACACACTCTGTATATATGAAGATAATTTTTTACATATACATGTACATATATATATATATATATATATATATATATATATATATATATATATATACGTGTATATATATATATACGTGTATGTATATATATATATATATATATATATATATATATGTATTTATATATATATATATATATATATATATATATATATATATATATATATATATATGTGTGTGTGTGTGTATATATATGTACATATATATATATATATTCTTTGCCGCTTACCGAGTTAGCGTTTTACTTCCTGTATTTGCAGCCATTGCGCTGCCTTGCCTTTACATTGATCACCCTCGGGCTACTGAAGGCGTGTATACAGTGCAACAACTTCGTCGTTCCTCGGGGAGTGTGCTCTGCTCAACATTTCTCTATTTGAGAAAATCATATTGAATTACCTCAATAGTTAAGGAAGAGGTTTTTCCATGCAGCCATTGTCGTAGAATATATATGATTCTCCTACTCAAGTACCTTTCATTGTTGTTATAGCTTTCTCACACGTAGCCACTCGCCTCTACCACCGCACCTTGCGTCTACTGTATCATTACCCCACGTTCTCACCTCCCTGCCGTCACAGCTTCTCAAAGTTTCTATTTCTTACTTACTTTATATCCACTGTAGAAGCTTTGGTTCCAACAACGTCCTCACCGCCGACAAAACTACTGAATTATTCACCTACCCCCCGCCACCACAATGTCCCAACATCACCACTCATACCACCACTACCATCGAATCGTCACCAGCATCATCACTATCAACACAATTATCATTAATACCATCACTAACAACAACAAATTCTATCATATCACTACCATTATCACCACCACCACTACCACCACTATTATTCCATTTATCATCACCAACATTCCCGGCACCTCAACCACCACCACCACCACCACCACAACAACAACTTCTACCACTATTATTCCATCTATCAGCAACAACATCCCCGGCAACTAAAACCACCACCGCCACCACCACCTATACACCACTATCTAAACAATTACTACGAACACGGCTAATAACATCATTATAATTATTATTATTAAATTATATACGTACTACCACCGTATACCCCGCACAATTATTCCTAACAATCGCACGAGTCCCCTCTTACGTTTCCCACAAACACCATTACCAAAACCACCACAATCGCCACCACCACCACCAATTACAATACAGCAATCATTATTACCAAATTACATCTTTATAATCACCACCGCCTTCTCCACCAATATAACCACAACATTGCTTATCTTACTCCCACCTACTACATTACCATTTTTAACATCCCTTTAGGTTCTCAGTTCAAATCCCATCGATGCCAATTTTGTCTTTCATCCTTCTCCTATCGATAAAATTAAATTCTGATTTGATCAATTACACCCTCCATCTAAAGTCCATGTCCTTGGGCTCACTATAGAAGTCCTTAATACTACCTGACAAGGGAGCAAACGATTAAATTGCAGTCTTCAACCCTTCTTTGACTTTCTGAGATCAAATGACACCGAGATCGATTTTACATTTCAAACCTGGTTAAGCCCATCTCGGGGTCTGAATATTGTAAATTTCTTCCAAAGAAGGCGAAAGATGTATATATATATATATATATAAGTGATAAAGAAATATCGATGAAAAATGTTCCCCAATATTAGACTAGCACGTTTTTTTTTTTTTTTTTTTTCTTGTTGACCTCGGAATGATAAAAGGCAAAGTTGACCTCGTTGAGCTTAGAATTATAAGATTCAGAACAAGTAACGCAATGGTATTTTATTCAAGGCTTTGTCAATTCTGCCAATACACCACCTTTTAGAGAAGGGAAATAATAGAACAATGGTGGGAGGTAAAAAAGCAAACAGACATGAATAAGAATTTTATAGGGAGAAACACGCTGCTCAGTAAATAAATGTATATTGATAAAAATGTTACAAAGACATTAAAATCAACGGAGAAAACGAAATATGGATAGCAAGTTAAATGACACAAACATAAAAAAATAAACGAACGAGAAAACGAAAATAATTTCATCGAATCCAATTGAAAGATGGATGACAAAATTCATCAGGATATGTCCAAATTAAAATGCCATCATAAAATAATAGTGAAGTAATGGGTCGATTTAATCGACTTTCCTACTGTCTCAAATTGTTGGCCAGAGTAGATAGGTTAATGAACAGATTGTTTATATTGAAAATGAAAAGGGCATGTAATGCCCAATGCTATTTCATAAATTTTCTAGAAACCATTAATGGAATCGGAAATGTTTTTGTCCACAGCAATGCGAGGGGACTAACTAGTGTGTGCTGCAAATTTCGAAGAAATCGGCTAGATTATCTTTAAGTTACGCCTAAAAAAAGGTCTAAAAATGACTAAAAAATGTGGTTTTTCGCTTAGGGCAGAAAAGATGAACATTGTTTTAGCCTATTGCACTTCAAGAAATATAAGTGACGCATGTGTAAAGTTTGAAAAAAAATCGGTCGGGTACTTCTCGAGTTTTAGGGATTTACACAGACAGACATACATCCTCTGTTTTATATATAGAGAGATGTGTGAGAGAGAGTGAGACCGGTTTCAATCGTGGGTAATCACAGTTACTAACGTACTCAATACATTAGTAGAGTCTAAACAGCAATTTAGTCCTGCTGAAGCAATTTCTATATTAAACTTTATATATATATATATATCAAATTTAATATAGAAATTTCTTCTGCAGGACTAAACTTGCTGTTTACACTCTACTAATATTTTGAGTACTTCATATACGTGTGTATATATATATATATATATATATATGTATGTGTGTGTGTGTGTGTGTGTGTGTGTGTGTGTGTGTGTGTGTAAAAGCAATAAACTGAAAGGATCGTTAGACTATAAGATTACATGTTCCGTTCAAGTACTTTTCGGTTTGAGTTAAGATCTGCTGAGATCAACTTTATTTTTCATTATTTCTGGATCAACAATGACGGTAGGTTGACAGTATCAGTAGAGCGTCGGACACCATCCTTTGCAGCATAGTTACGCCCATTTATGATCTGAGTTCAAATCCCGCCGAGGTCAACTTTGCCTTTCATTCTTACGGGGTCGATAAAATAAAGCACCATTAATGCACTGGGTTCGATTTAATCGACTTTGCCCTCCCTCAGAATGGCTGGCCTTGTGCCTATGTCCGAAACCATTATTTCTAGGTCAATAAATAAAGGACATATGCATGTTCGGTAGAATAACAAGCATGATAGGCGATAACTAAAGTCCTTGGGCTAATTCAGCATGTTGTTTGACTTCTGTCATTGGAAAAGCAGTATCGTCTCCATCCTCAATTGCTACCAAGCAATAGAAGGACCAATGAGGAAGCACTTTTCTTATATATATATATATATATATATAAAACGAAGGAAATGTGGTAAGGAACCAGATGGACCATAACGCACCAAAGTACTCAATACTTAGGGTAGTAGAGTTGGTAATAGGAACGAGTGGGACTCCGACTGTTGAGCTCAAGCCGTTTCGACACCTTTTTAGTCCAGAATTAGCTGTCGAAACGGCTTGAGCTCAGCCGTCGGGGTTCCACTCGTTCCTATATATATATACACGACCGTGACCTCTGGCGTCACGCAGTAATACAGAGTACTCGACCTCCCATGGGTACAAGCTGAAGCATATAGACAATATGCCCCCACACCCTCCCACTGCAAAGTGGTCGTGGAGGTGCCACGGCAAAAAAGCACACAGCCCACACTGTAAAGTGGACGTGTAGGCGCCACGAAAAAGCACCCAGCACTCACTGTAAATGAGGTTGGTGTTAGGAACGGCATCCAGCTGTAGAAATCAAGCCAAATCAGTTCCTGCATGAGCAAGGCATGGTCAGCCGACCAGACACTGCCCACAACAGGACCACCCGTCTAACCCATGCTAGCGTGGAAGAACGGACGTAAAACGGTGATGATGATGATGATGATGCTGATGATATATATATATACACTATCCAGGGGACTCCAACCGTGAAGGTTGCATTTTTTCAGGCTATCTCAATAATTATTTATAAAACTAATCTATATTATATTTTATCTGATGAAAGCGCACCATAATCTGCCTTGGTGGCCCTTGAAATATGTATAATGAAATAAATATGCTTTTATTAATATAGTTTCCATTTGTTAATATATTGTATATATATATATATATATATATATATATATGGAATATAACAGGATAAAATGTAATACTTTATAGCCATAAACACGAACAAAATA
>OZ024751.1:17806421-17816421 GCA_964016885.1 Eledone cirrhosa
AAATAAAGTACCAGTAATATACTAGAGACGATTTAATCGACTTCTCCTCCCCCAAATCACTGGCCTTGTGCCTGACCCTTTACGTTCTGAGTTCAAATCCCGCCGAGGTTAACTTTGCCTTTCATCCTTACGGGGTCGATAAAATAAAGTACCAGTAATATACTGGATAATTGCTGGTCTTGTGCCAAATGTAGAAACAATTATTATTATTATTATTAATAGTAGTAATAGTTGTAGTAGAAGTAATAGAAGTACAAGCAGTAGGAGTAGTAGCAGCATCAACATCAGTAGTAGTAGTAGTAGTAGTAGTAGTAGTAGTAGTAGTAGTAGTAGTAGTAGTAGTAGTTTATTGGTTTCTTTTCATCTAGGGTTTACATTGTTTCTTTTTCCTTAATGAACACGTTGAATCAATTAGTGTGACTTAGTGTAAGGTGGAGTGCGGCTAATACTCCGGACAGTTCGGTGTTTTAGCTTCAAGACGGCTTCGATTTACTGTTGAGGTGATAAAATATAATGAGACACACACTCATATCTTTCACACGTACGCACACTACCTACACACATACACTCGCCCACACACATACTATGAAATATGCGTCTTATTTGTGACAGAAAGCTCGAAAGAATAAGATGAAAAGCAGAAACGAACGAGTGAATAAACGAGAATATGAATGAAGTGGGAAAGAAAAGGAAAAAAAATGGTTAGAAGAAGAAGAAGAAGAAGAAGAAGAAGAAGAAGAAGAAGAAGAAGAAGAAGAAGAAGAAGAAGAAGAAGAAGAAGAAGAAGAAGAAGAAGAAGAAGAATACCGTGCGACATTGAAAGAATCAGTGTAAAAAAGTTTTTTAAAAAATGATTTTGAAACCATTTAAAAAACATTTTAAAAATAGATTATAAAATAATAGCGATAAAAAATAATAAAACGGCGAAAAATAAAGTAATAAGAAGAAAGGAAAGAGAAAATGGACAAAAGAATGGAATAAACGCATAAAGAGAGAAATTTGCAGAAGGAACAAGGAAAGAAAAGAAGCAAAACGTAGAAAATGTTAAGCAAATTGATAGAAGAAATATGGCGGCCATCTTAAACTAGTTAGTTAGAAGTTGGTATGTTTGTTTAGCTTTCTGTTGTCATTCAAAAATACAGCTTCGCTATTGATTCAGTCACACCTTTTATGTACCGCCCAACGGGTCTGTTTGTGTGTATGTTTGATTGTCCGCTTGTCAGTCAGTCTGTTGCGTGTATATGTCTGTGTGACTGTGCGTATATATGTGTGTATATATGCATATATGAGTATATATATATATATATATATATATATATATATATATATATATATATATATATATATATATATATATATATATTTATTTATTTATATTTATATATATAGATATTTATATATATATTTATATTTATATATATATATATATATATATATATATATATATATATACTCATATATAAACATATATACATATACAAACTCATATATATATGTATGTATATATATATATATATGAGTGTATATATATATATGAGTATATGTGTGTATACGTGTGTGTATGTATTCTCCAGTGCTTCTTTTTGTATGAGTGTTTTTGTATGTATGTTTATATAGATATGTGTGTGTATACTAGCGTGTCTGTATGTTTACATACATGTGTGTATATATGTTAAGGCGCGTGGTTGTGTATGTGCGTTTATGTGTATGTATCTGTGTTTATATATGCGCATGTATCTATATGTGTTTATGTGAAGTGGCATGTTTTTTTGGTTAGGGCTTCCGACACGATTGTAATTCCATGACTTCGTATCCTGCAACATGCTGTGTCTTTGAGCAAGACACTTTATTATATGTTGCTCCACTCAACTGCCAAAAATGGGGTGTATCTGGTACTCGCTGAATCTCCCTGAGAACTACGTTAAGCGTGCTCCTGTCAGTGGAATGCTCTGCTCTTTGCACATTAATTTCATGAGCAGGCTTTTCCGTTGATCGAATCAACTGGAGTAATGCACTGATTTAATTGCAAAAGTATAAATAATAATATTTTTCAAATTTTTGTTGTCAAAATTAGGGTGCGTCCTCGAGGACGAAGCCTCTTCGGCGCCGGGAAATACGGTAAATCGATTTTATCGCCTCTCCTTACTCTAAACATTGCCGACCTTGAGCTTAAATTATTAATAATTATTGACATATGTTACTGTCTCCATTTGATAGTGAATAGAAAAGAATCTTGGAAATGATGTTGCTATTGACGACATCATCATCGGCAGATTTTAAAACTTTTGACAAAAAAATTAAAGAAACAAGAAAAAAGAAAAAGAGTAATAGCAACAACAACAACACCAACAACAACAAAGCAGACACCATCAGTTTTCGACTGCAGTAACAAGAGCGACAACACCAACAGAAATAGCAACATTAGACACATAACTATCACAACTAAAAGTAATAACAACATTTACCTACTTACATCAACGACATTAACAACAACAACAATAACAACAAAGCATTGAAATAAATGTAACACAAACAATAACAACAATAACAAAGACCTCAGCTAACCCCTCCGCCGCCCCGCTTCTGTCTAACACTATCACTACTAAGAACTTCATCATTAATGCGAGCGAAACCTAAAGACAACAGCATTATGAAGAACGACAACAACAACAACAACAGCAGCAACAACAACCACAGCAACAATATCATTGTTAATATGAAGAACAAAAGCACGAGAAAACAACATTGCCATTACTATGAACCACGACGAATACAACAACAACAACAACAACAACAACAACAACAACAACAGAAAGAACAACAACAACAACAACAACAACAACAGAAAGAAGAAGAAGAAGAAGAAGAAGAACAACAACAACAACAACAGAAACAACACAACCAACAAGAATAGCAACAGCAACAACAACAATAACAGTAGCAGCAGCTTTATTAAGAACAGCATGAAACAATAACAGCTACAACAACAACAGTAACAACAACAACAACAACAACAAAACTTAGTAATAACATTGACAGCAAAGTTATAATTTCTTGATATAAAATTCAAATATGAAAACAACGACAACAACAACAACAACAACAACAACAACGACAAGAACAACAACAACACAAATTTAGAGAAACAGACAAGAAAATCCATAATCATCAACATAAACATCAACATCAACATCAGTTTAAACATGAAATTGAAATCCATAAATACAACGAAGACAAAACATACAACACACAAACACACATAACAATAACAGCAACTTAACAACTACTGTAACATAAACAACAACAACAATTACAGCATGAACAATATCAACAACAACAACCACAACAGTAAACAATAAACACAAACAATAAACAACAATTACAAAGAGAAAGCCAAAAGGCAATATATTAGAAAAAGACGGAAGATATAAGGTTAAGTGATTTCTAAAAATTAATCGACATTCATGACAGATAGACAGACAGACAGACAGACTAACAGAGAGACAGACATGCAGACAGGCAGACAGGCAGACAGACAGACATATCGAGTGTGAGGAGGGGTGGGAGGAGGGAGAAATGAGAGGGAAGGGGTGAAGGTGGGAAAGAGAGTGTAGGAGACTGAGTGAAAGAGGTATGAGAGAGAAAGACAAGTATTGTATATTCATATATATATATATATATATATATATATAGATAGATAGAGAGAGAGAGAGAGAGAGAGAGAGAGAGAGAGAGAGAGAGAGAGAGAGAGAGAGAGAGAAAGAGAGAGAGATATAGAGAGAGAGAAAGTGAGAGACAGAGAGAGTGAGTGAAAGAGGCATAAGTGATAGAGAGAATGAGAAAGACAAGTATTATATATTCATATATATATATATATATATATATATATATATATATATATATATATATATATATGAATATATATACAGAGAGATATATAGAGAGAAAGAGAGAAACAGGGAGAGAGAGTAAAAGTGAGGGGCAGAGAGAGAGACTAACAGACAGACGCAGAGAGAAACATAGACAGAATGATAGAAAGGTAGTCAAAGTCAGAGAAGAAAGACGATGGAGAATATATATATATATATATATATATATATATATAGAGAGAGAGAGAGAGAGAGAGAGAGAGAGAGAGAGAGAGAGAGAGAGAGAGAGAGAGAGAGAGAGAGACAAAGAGTGTGGGGGAGAGAGAGAGAGAGAGAGAGAAAGAGTGTGGGAGAGAGAGAGAGAGAGAGAGAGAGAGAGAGTGTGGGAGAGAGAGAGAGAGAGAGAGAGAGAGAGAGAGAGAGAGAAGAGAGAGAGAGAGTGAAAAGAGCGAATATAAAAAGAGTAAAGATTCAGAAAGACATGGCAGAGGATGAAATGACGTATGATAATGTAGATAGACTGACATATAGACAGATAGACAGATAGACAGAGAGATAGACAGACTGACATACAGACAGACAAACTGACATATACAGATAGACAGACTGACAGTCAGAGACTAGAATGAGGTGAAGAGGAAGACGTGTGGGGCGAGGGGCAGTTTTAAAATGATAGAAATTATAGGAGCAAGGGAGGGGGATTTTTGAAAAATAATTGAAAAAATGTCGAAACGTTAAGTGGGTTTTATGAGTCTACGGGGGCTGATTGTGGGGAGGTGGCGTTAGTTCGGGGCGGTGGGGGGGATAAATGACTGGATGGATGGATGGATGGATGGGGGAGATGTATGGAGGGTGAGGTAGTTAGGTGATTGAGTAGATAGATTGTCAGGTAGGTAGGTAGATGTATTGATAGCTAGGTAGATGCATGAAAGTGGATGCATCATGGACTCATATATAAATATATATACAAATATATATCAATATACTTATATATATATATATATATATATATATATATATATATATATATATATAGGAAAAGAGTCAGGACCCCGACGGCTGAGCTCCGGCCGTTTCGACAGTTAGATCCGAACTCGGATTTGAGTTCGGATCTAGCTGTCGAAACGGCCGGAGCTCAGCCCCCGGGGTCCTGACATTTTCATATTACCCACTCTACTACCCTAAGTATTGAGTACTCTGGTGCGTTATGGTCCACCTGGTATCTTACCACAACTTCTTTGTTACACACACACACACACACACACACACACATATATATATTTATATATATATATATATGTAAATCCCGGGTTCAATCGGAGGTAACCGCAGTAAGTAAGGAACTCAATACATTAGTAGAGTGTAAACATCATGTTTCATATTGAAATGGCTTCTACAGGACTAGAACTCTTTCATTCAAAAGAAATCCTCTGGGAAGCTCATTCCTAATGATATCTTTTAAATGAAAGTTCTTGTCCTATAGAAGCCATTTGTATGTTAAACACATATATGCATACGTATATGCAAACATACATATATATATAAATATATATATATATACACACACACATACATACAGGAATACTTTCATATACAATATTTTCCACTCAATTTCGACACCATCATCGTAAACTTTAAATTCACCATCGTCAATTTTAATTTTGCCATGACTGAAGGTTGGAGGCAATTTTATATTATTTAATTATATTTTACGTTTTGAATATAAAATGAGAGCCAATGACATCAGTGATTCCTTGTCGCAGAATTTTAAAGAATTTAAACATCTTAAAGTTTTTGAAAATACTAAAGATTTTGTTTAAAGACATTAATGTTCTTTGCATCAATGTACAGATTCGTAAGTCATGATTGAGTTGTAGGGTTACAGAAAAACGTATTTTTTGGTATTTTTCCTATGGCCAAAGCCAGTCTCTCTCCATATCTGCAAATAGCCGATTTCTTAGGGCAGTAGGCAAGAGAAAGTGAGAGAGAGAAGTGTTCATGACAGAAAGAAAATGAGAAGTAAATATATAGTGATGAAGAATCAATTCCAGTTCTGGACCAGTACTTTTTTTTATTGAGCTCGAAATTATAAAAAGCAAAGTTGTCCTCGTAGTTTTTGATCTTAGAACGCAAACAGCTGAAACGAATACCATAAGGCATTACATCCGACGATATAACAACCCTACCATTTCACCGTCTTACCTTACATTTACATATATTTAAAACTACATACTATATACAACACGAGAGCAAGAAAGGCGTAGAACATCCGTTTAACTTTATATTCATTATTCACCTTTCTGCGGTGGATTGGCAGTATCGGTAGAGGGTCGGACGCCATGTTTTGTAGCATAGTTACGCCCCTTTACAGTCTGAGTTCAAATCCTACCGAGGTTCGTTTTGCCTTTCATCTTTACGGGGGTCGATACAATAAAGTACCAGTAATGCACTGGGGTAATTGCTGGTCTTGTGCCAAAAGTATAAACAATTATTCACATTTCTGAACTATCTTAATATAATCCAAAAAGTCCTATATACGTCATTATCATCAGGTCGAGCTTGCTCGGCTTTCTACGACACGTTTCCTCCATCCATCTCTGTCTCTCATAGCGTTTGCCAGTTCTTCCTCAGTGCATCCAGTATCGTCCTCAAGTTGCTTGACGTATGTCTTCTTGGGACGACCTGCGTTTCTTGCTCCATGAGATGGACTCCATAACAACACATCACCTGCTATTTCTTCCTTGCTGCGCCAACAGTGGCCAGCAAATCTGAGTCTCTATCCACGTATTGTCCAGCTGATAGGTGGTATATTGCCATAGAGGTCCTTATTTGTTGGGTGTTCCCTCCAAGACACGTTTAAAGCAGCACGGAGCATACGTGTGTATGCCTCATCTAGCTTTTTCTCCAGTTTCGAAGTTAGCGACCACGTGATATACACACGCCAACAATGATACACACATACACGCTAACAAATATAGACACTCATACATAAATATACAGATATATCAAACACACTCGCGCGCACACACACACACACACACACACACACACACACACACACACACACACACACACACACATCCCTACCGAAATTAATTGCCCAACAAGCATCCAGGTCTGTTGTCATCATGTCATCATACCTAAATATCTCTCTGTATTCCACACATTCTTTACTTGGCTATGAAAAGAAACAAAATTCTTCTCCTCACAGATAAACCATCTTCTTTCATTCTTTCATCTTTCGTTTGATTTTATCTCTCTTCTTACATGTTGTACTCTCTCTTTCTTTATTGGTGCCATACACACACACACATGCACACGCACACACACTCACACATACACACACACTCACAAACACACACACACACACACATATATATATATATATAAGTTTATCCCGGGTTCAATCGGGAGTAACCACAGTAAGTAACGTACTCAATACATTGCAGAGTTTATATTTAATATAGAAATGGCTTCTACGGGACGAGAACTGTTTCATTCATCAGGAAGCTCTGATGATTTATCCCGAATGAAACAGTTCTAGTTCTGTAGAAGCCATTTCTATATTTTATTTCTATATATATATATTATATATATATATGATAAATATATATATAATATATATATATATATATATATATATATATATATATATATATATATCGGTGGAATGGCAGTATCAGTAGAGTGTCGGACGCCATGCTTTGACGCATAGAGTTACGGCCCTTGCCATTCTGAGTTCAAATCCCACCGAGGATAACTTTGCCTTTCACCCTTACGGGGTCGATAAAATAAAGTACCAATAATACACTATGATAATTGCTGGCCTTGTGCCAAAAGTAGAAACAATTATATATATTATATATATATATATGTGTACTGTATATATATATACATGTATATATATATATATATATATATATATATATATATATATATATACATGTATATATATATAAATATATATATATAACGAAGGAATTGTGGTAAGGAACCAGATGGACCATAACGCACCAAAGTACTCAATACTTAGGGTAGTAGAGTGGGTAATAGGAACAAGTATGACACCGACGTATATATACATGTATATATACATGTATATATATATATATATATATATATGTATATATATATATGTATATATGTATATATATATATATATATGTATATATATATATATATATGTATATATATATATATATATATATATATATATATATATAGTAATAATAATAAATTTGAAGACTAAAATCCAAAGAGGGGTCGAGAAGGATAAATATATATCAAATATATAAGAACCGTAAAGCAAATATTTATTAAAATAACAGATTAAAGTTTAAGCAAAGAAGCGCTGCTTTCACACTTAACGGGATCTTCTGAAACTAAAAGAAGATCCTGTTAAGGGTGAAATCAGCGATTCTTTGCTTAATCTTTAATCTGTTATTTTAATAAATATATATATAAATATATATACATGTATATATATATATATATATTTAAATACACACACACCTGTGTGTAAGTATGTAAGTGTGTGTGTGTATGCAAAAAGTAAAGGAAAACATGGATGCAAACAACACAGTACTGTGAAGTAATATATTAGTGATTTTTAACGCTTGATATACTAGGAAAAGTGTCTTTACATACATACATACAAACAAACAAACATACATACATACATACATACATACATACATACATACATACATACATTCATAGTCTACAAATGGCTGCGATAGCTGTCACCTTCAAAATTTGCAAAACATTCTTGCGATTCAAGGGACTACAATTTCTTTTTTTTTTACAACCTTGCCACCAGGAAGGTGGCCGGTCAAAAATATACTCGAAATTAAGAGAAAGAGAGAACATACATATGTTCATGCATACATAAGTTTAATATTGGTGAATTCGAGAATTTTTACTCACTACCATATAAGATATTAGTAGTTTCTAATGAAATACACTTTATATATTAATGAAGAATTTTGACGGATTTAGTAAAATCAATAATTATTATAGTACTAAGATAGTACCATACTAAATGGTTCTTATGTAAAACTATGTCGGAAATTTCTATTGAAGTAGGAATGCTTTAATAAGAACGGTGATGTTTCATAGAACCGGTTTTGGTTTGGGTGGTACCAAAGGTTGATGTACTGGCTTGCTATACTGCAGTTTCTCTTCGTGTTAGAGGTTTTGGTCGTGTGGTACAAAAGGTTGATTTAGTAGCTTGTTACTTAGAAGTTCCCTGTATAGTACTAGTATTGGTCAAGCTAGTACCGAAGTTTGATCCAGTCGCGTGTTACTCTGAAGTTTCCTTTCATGTTACCGGTTTTTGTCGTGTGGTACCAAAATTTGATCTAGTAAACGTTCACCTATGTTTTACAGGCTTTGTCATGCTAGTACCAAATTTTGATCTAGTCACTTGTTACTCTGAAATTTCGCCGCATGTTTTGTCGGGCTGGTACCAAAATGTGATCTGGTCGCTTGTTACTCAAAGGTTTCCCTTCATGTTGCATGTTTTGGTCTTGTGGTACCAAAGTTTCATCTAGTAGCTTGTTATTCAGAGATGTTCATGTATGTTACAGGTTTTAGTCGGGTTGGTACAAAAGTTCGATCTAGGCACTTGTTACTCTGAATTTACACTGTATTTTACAGATTTTAGTCGAGTAGTACCATACGTTGATCTAGTTGCTTCTTACCCTAAAGTTTCCTTGCGCATTACAGGTTTTGATCGAGTGGTACCAAAAGCTGATCTAGTGGCCTGATACTCTGATGTTTCCTAGGCTTTTTATACATATTGAGGAACCTGTAGCAGATATGGGCTACTTATAATTCTTATACGTTGGGTCACTTAATCGCTGAAAAACCGAAAAAAATTCCAGGCTTTGAAATAAAACTATCGTGATTGCTATTTTAAAAGAAATTGTGCCATAAATTAGAGGTCGCCACTTGGTATTGCATACTGCGGCGTAGGTGGAGGCAGTGGTGACGTGTTGGTAGTGGAGGGGGGTGTTGGTGGTTGTGATAGTGATGGTGGTTGTAGTAGTAGTAGTAGTAGTAGTATTAGTAGTAGTAGTAGTGGTGGTGGTGGTGATGTTTTTGGTGGTGATGATTGTGATAATGTTGAT
>OZ024751.1:17823921-17838921 GCA_964016885.1 Eledone cirrhosa
TCTCTCCCTCTCTCTGTTTTTCTCTAGCGACTGATTTTGTTTGTTTTACACACATACAAGCATAATATACATGCATGTATAAATTATTGTAGTAAGTATATATAATATAATATAAAATAAAACAAGGACGAGTGGTTACGCCTTCATTATGTTTATTGGTTGGTGACGTGCGTTTCGCCACCGATCAGCTCAAGGTTCGATCTGCATAGATCTAGCCCCCATTCTATAATCCGCAGCTCGTCAGACCCTCTTAGTGATAATAAAAAAAAATATTTGATCGGGGTCTGGTTCGGACCGGACCTCCAGGTGGAGAAAAACTGGAACGAGGTCACGGCCAGGGAATTTGCGCTCACCCAGAAGTGGGCAGAGTGCAAACTATCCTTGAAAGGTCAAGCGGAGGTGGTGAACACTTTCATAGCGTCCGTCATCTACTACCGCTTGACCGTCGTGCCTTGTTCCCGTGAATACCTCGCCAAGATGGAACGCATGCTCTTCCAGTTCCTTTGGAAGTAGAAGGCTCCACTGGTGGGGAGATCCGTCTGCTGCCAGCACCCTTCCAACGGAGGGCTGGGGATGCCGTGGCTGATGATGCGCAAGCACGCTCTGAGGCTACGGCATCTCCAGGTATTCCTCACCGACCAACCGGTGTGGGCCCCGTTTGTGAGACAGGCCTTCCCGCAACATGTCTCGCTGACGGAGCTGCAGTCTTGCGTCAAGCGGAGACCAAAGAAAATGGGCGCCTGACACATTGAATGCGCTCAGGCGCTCACAGTTTTCTGTTAAGCAGGCACAGCAATCAGTGGTGATTCCATGTTGTCATTCTATAGAGGGATGATATGTTACAAGTGCGACGACGTGCTCGGAGAGACTCTGGGCGTCGAAGACGATGAGCTCACCTGTCTGTTTGGTAGGACTTTCCGCCCGGGATCTATGGATAATTTCCAAAGGACTCTGGCCTGGCAGGGCTACCGAGGAGCTCTCCCAGTACGCAATAAGATCTACACGCACGGGCGCCCTCAAAGAGGACGTTTCCAGGATGTGAGCGCGACATTGAAACCACTCTGCACGCAATTGTACACAGCCCGGGCGTAACCGACCTGTGGAACTACGCAGAATAAATGCTGTCGCGTGTGGGACAAATCCAGTTGACTGCCGAGTCCATAGTAAGGATCAAACCGCTATCTTCATTTAAAAACGAAAGAGAGGCGGTTTTCCTCTGTATAGTGGCTATGGTAAAAGAGGTTATATGGTGGACAAGATTGAGCGGACTGCGGACACATACCTTTCTCTCCCTGACAACAACTGATTCCCTTCTTTAGGTACCACTTTAGATGGAGAATCAGAATGGCGAGAGAGCACTGCACCCCAGTAAATTTACTGAAAGGTGGGTGAATGTGGCAAAAATGGCCCGAGTGATTAGGTCTTTGTTTATAAGCCTGAAGGTTGAAGAAGAGAGCAAAAGGAAGAAAGGAGCACTTGAAAAACATGCTCCTGGAGTTGAGGGTTGTTCTATCGACGGGATATACGCCTCCCCTCTATTGGGGATTTGATTGTTATATTTTAATGTTAAAACTTTTTACACGACAGTATGTAAAATCCCCACCATAAGTCTTTATATGATCCCCTTTTCTTGTGCGCCCTTGTTGCAAATAAAGAAATATATCTATTTATCTATTTATCTAATTATCTATCTACCTATCTATCTACCTAATTATCTATCCATCTCAGTCACTCCCAAACTCCCATAATTAATTAATTAATCAATATTGTCTTTTGTCTATAATTATTACTATCTCTCTGACACTGTTCCTCCTTCTTCCACTTTCCCACTTGTCTAAACCTATCATTGTTTCTCTCTGTCAATCTATTTAACTTTCATCTTTCTACCTATTCTCTCTCGTTCGTTTTTAATTCTTCAATTCCTTTATCTTCCCTCTCTCTATAATAGACTCTTTATTTCTCTCTATTAGCCGTCTTTTTCTAAGTTCTACACCTCCCTCAATATCTATCTATCTATCTATCTAGCCATCTACCTATCTATCTATCTACCTACGTATCTATCTATCTATCTATCTATCTACCTCTATCTATCTATCTAGCTAGCTAGCTATCTACCTATCTATCTATCTATTGGGTGAAAGTGGCGAGAATGGCCCGTGTGAATGGGCCTTCACTCTACATCAGACTATAGGTGAGGAAGATGAAAGACCAAGACAGCACCCCTTCTCTGTGCTCCTGAGGAAAAGGGTTGCACACTTTTTTCGGGGGGTGGGCGAACCCCCAAGGCGCCTCCTCTCTATTGAGGATTTTGTTATAAATTTTATTCTGTTATATTTTATTTTATTTTTATATTTTGTTATTGCCTCCTCCTTATTGAGGACGCCTTGTTTTGTAAACTCCCCCCATTGTACTTGTCCCACTTTTGATGCCCTGGTGGCAAATAAAAGAAACATATCTATCCTTTGGAAGAAGCGGGCTCCTATGGTGAGGAGATCCATCTGCTGTCAACACCTTTCGAAAGGAGGGCTGGGGATGCCGTGGCTAATGATACGTAAACACGCATTAAGGCTACGGCACCTCCAGGTATTCCTCACCGGTCAACCGGTGTGGGCCCCGTTTGTGAGGCGAGCCTTTCCCAGACTCGTCTCACTCACCGAGCTGCAATCCTGGGTCAAGCAAAGACCGAGAAAACTGGGCGCCTGGCACACCGAGTGTGCCCAGGCGCTCACGGCTCTCTGGCAGGCGGACCCGGCTGTCAGTGGAGAATCCACCTCGTCATTCTATAGAGGGCTGGTGGTTAGCAGGTGCGACGACACCCTCGCAGAAGCCCTAGGCATGGAGGAAGACGAACTTGACAACCTGTTCGGTAGGACATTCAGCCCGGGACCCATGGATAACTTTCAGAGGTCCCTGGCTTGGCAGTGCTACCGAGGGACTCTGCCCGTTCGAGAAAGGCTCTACAGACACGGGCGCCCGGGTAGGGACCCCTCGAAAAAGATCTGTCCCAGATGCGTGTGCGACGAGGAAACCGTTGCACACGCATTGGTACACTGCTCGGGCATTGCCGATCTGTGGGGCTATGTCGAACAACTGCTGTCAAGGGTGGGACCGATCCGGTTGACCACCGAGTCTATTGTAACGATCAAGCCACCTCCCCTCTTCAAAAACGAAGGAGAGGCGGTGTTTCAGTGCGTAATAGCCATGGCGAAAGAGGTTGTATGGTGGACGCGTCTGAAAGGACTGAGGTCAGACATCTTTCTCTCTGCCAACAACTGGTCCTTTTCTTCCGATACCATTTCGGAAGAAGGATCAGGATGGAGAGAGAGGTGCTGCACCCCAGCCGTGTTTATGAAAGATGGGTGAAAGTGGCGAGAATGGCCCATGTGAATGGGCCTTCACTCTACATCAGACTATAAGTGGGAAGATGAAAAATCAAGGGAGCACCCCCGCTCTGTGCTCCAGAGGAGAAGGGTTGTACACTTTTTTATACATTGTTATTGCCTCCTCCTTATTGAGGACGCCTTGTTATGTAAACTCCCCCCATTGTACTTGTCCCACTTTTTGATGCCCTGGTGGCAAATAAAAAGAAAATTATCTGTCTATCTGTCTGTCTGTCTATCTCTATCTTCATGTATCTTTCCCATTCTGTTTTATCCTTTCCTTCTCTCTCTCTTAAATTCTTATTCCTCTCCCCCATCTTATCTCCCTCCCTCCCGCCTCTTATTGTCTCCTCTCTTTCACCCTCTCTGTATGTGACTACCACCCACCACTTCTTTCACAATCTGTCAAGCGCTCACCATCCCTCCCCTCCTCCCTCTCTCTCTCTCTCTCTATCACAATTTGTCCCTCACCCTTTCCTCCTTTCTCCCCTGCCACTATCTCTCACCCTTCCTCCTTCTCCCTCTCTCTCTATCAATAATTTGTCCTTCACTCTTTCGCCATTCCCTCCATCTCGCTCTCTCTCTCTATCTATCTATCTCCCTCTCTCTCTCTATCTATCTATCTATCTCCCTCTCTCTCTCTCTCTCTCTCGCTTTCTCCCTCCCTCTCCCCCCTACTCCCCCTCTCTCTCAATCAATCTCTCCCTCTCTCTCTATCCCCCTGTCTCTCTCTCTCTCCTTCTCCCCCTCTCTCCCTCAATCGCTCTGCCCCTTTTTATACGTCTGCTCCGCTGAAACCCAAACAAGCGCGTACGGTCACGTGTCCCATCACGTGCACAACACGTAGGAGCGTACGAAGCACTCGTACGTCATACAGTAACAGGCCTCCTGCCACAACTGAAGTAGGGTTCCCTATTTTCCTTCACTCAAACACTACTTTATACTTGCACTATGTTGCCATATGTGGCCCCTGGTTCACTCGTTCTTCACGCTTTCCTTTAAACACTTCCTTCAGGAGAGATTAAGCACACACGCACGCACATGCGCATGACTGCGCACACATGCAAACACATATATACATTCACCGAATCGTGCAAATACTGACACGAGTAAACATACGCACATAGACAAACAATGCAAGCAATGTGTGTGTGTGTGTGGGGGGGGGGGGGCATTTGTATATGTTTGTATTTGTATCTTAAGTTTTTTTCATTTATTGTATTGGTCAGGAGGAAGCATCGTTGTCTATATCTTCGACAGGCTCTCCAAGACTGGCGAGATTATCCTGGTTTAACCCTTCCCTTAACAATGAAACACACGGCCTGTCCTGTGTTATTCAAATTATAATAGAGGTTCCAATACTCAAGTTATGGCTTCAAAAATGTTCACGATTGGGGGTTTAATCCCCATTAGGGTATCTTAATATTATTGAAATTTGCTGAAATTTTGTGAATAGGCATGATATCTTGTCATTTATCAATGGTTTAAATTTCATATAAATCGAAGGGAAAAATGTTCATCGGGGTGTGGGCCCCCGGGGAAACCTTTGATTAAAATGAAATATACTTATCCAGGTACCCAGGGCAATGTAGTTTCAGAATATATATGGTTATGTGGGTTTATCTCCAAAACCATAGGAGGAGTTCGTGGACAAACAAAGAAACAAACAAACAGACAGGAACTACAACTTTTTATATATAGATGTGTGTGTGTGCGTGCGGTGTGCCCATGAATGTTTGAGTATCTATACTTACTTGATATAAATAAAGTGATTTTTTAGTCGGTTCATATACTATCCAACTGCCACGTCAATTGCAACTATGTATTATGAAGCCAAACCTGTAACTGTAATTAATTGAACGTTGGCTGATAGGCGAATAAACTTCGAAACGTCTAGATATCTCTCAAGGTAATGAGACATTATCAGTGATAATATATCTCGCTTGAATGAACTAAAATTGTATAATCTAAGTTTATGTAAGGCTGTCAACAATAGATCTCCAGGTATGTAATGAATCTAAACATCACAATTTATTATATTTTCACCAGTGTCTGAATACATGTTTCAATGAAATTCTGAGGTAGATATTTATTTTCCAGAAAATATAGACTGACTGCTTAGTTCATTTGATAATTCTTGCTCGATATTATTTGTCAGACAATTGACATATAAACAATTGCGATATATCTGATGGTCAACTAGTTCAACAGCGGCTGAGGAGATGAATATAGACCAGAGCATCTACTAATTAAATGTTCTATATTTGAGGTTCATTCTTCCCGTTTGTTTAATTCACAAATTTATAGGTATCTACAACATGTTGCATCATTGTACACTGTTAGTAGTTAAATACACCTAGCTGAGATGAGGAAAAAGTAGCACCGTCAAAATATATTCGAGTATAGTATAAATATAAATTAGATAAATATAAATAAATAAAAATATAAATAGATAAATAGATATATATATGTATGGATGGATATAGATAAATGAATAAAATATAAATAGATAAATAGATATATATATGTATGGATGGATATAGATAAATGAATAAAATATAAATAGATAAATAGATATATATATGTATGGATGGATATAGATAAATGAATAAAATATAAATAGATAAATAGATATATATATGTATGGATGGATATAGATAAATGAATAAAATATAAATAGATAAATAGATATATATATGTATGGATGGATATAGATAAATGAATAAAATATAAATAGATAAATAGATATATATATGTATGGATGGATATAGATAAATGAATAAAATATAAATAGATAAATAGATATATATATGTATGGATGGATATAGATAAATGAATAAAATATAAATAGATAAATAGATATATATATGTATGGATGGATATAGATAAATGAATAAAATATAAATAGATAAATAGATATATATATGTATGGATGGATATAGATAAATGAATAAAATATAAATAGATAAATAGATATATATATGTATGGATGGATATAGATAAATGAATAAAATATAAATAGATAAATAGATATATATATGTATGGATGGATATAGATAAATGAATAAAATATAAATAGATAAATAGATATATATATATGTATGGATGGATATAGATAAATGAATAAAATATAAATAGATAAATAGATATATATATGTATGGATGGATATAGATAAATGAATAAAATATAAATAGATAAATAGATATATATATGTATGGATGGATATAGATAAATGAATAAAATATAAATAGATAAATAGATATATATGTATGGATGTATATAGATAAATGAATAAAATATAAATAGATAAATAGATATATATATGTATGGATGGATATAGATAAATGAAAAAAATATAAATAGATAAATAGATATATATATGTATGGATGGATATAGATAAATGAATAAAATATAAATAGATAAATAGATATATATATGTATGGATGGATATAGATAAATGAATAAAATATAAATAGATAAATAGATATATATATGTATGGATGGATATAGATAAATGAATAAAATATAAATAGATAAATAGATATATATATGTATGGATGGATATAGATAAATGAATAAAATATAAATGTATATATGTATATATAAATATGAATTGCTTTACGTTCTCTAAGTTTATCATATTATTTGTGGCGGTTGATTGGCAGTATCGGTAAAGGGTCGGACGCCATGCTTTGACGCATAGAGTTACGGCCCTTGCCATTCTGAGTTCAAATCCCGCCGAGGTTAACTTTGGCTTTCATCCTTACGGGGGTCGATAAAATAGAGTACCAGTAATGTACTGGGTATTTGCTGGCCTTGTGCCAAAAAGTAGAAACAATTATTTGTGTTATATAAATGTTGAGTGTTGGGGAATTAACTTACTACCACTACAGGAATTGAAGATTCAAGACCTCAGCGGTATGTTGTATAACCAATCTCATATATTTTATCTGATGAAAACGTACTGAAACACCAATGTACCTTTGAAATATGTATAATAAAATATATACTTTGGTTATGATAATATTTCTCATTTATTAATATTTAGAATATTATATATTTATATATATATATATGTGTGTGCGTGTGTGCGTGTGCGTGCGCGCGTGTGTGTGTTATATACATATATATGTATATTATATATATACATAATATATTTTATAAATATATATATCTGTGTATATATATATATATATATATATATATATATATATGATGTATGTATACATAAATGCGTACACACAAAAAACATACTTAAATGTATACCTTCATACATACATATATACGTGCATACATACATACATACATACATACATACCTACATACATACATACATACATACATACATACATACATACATACCTAGAAATGTAAAACATGTTCCCTGTTGCTGATTGAGCGAGGTGTGACAGATACGTGCAGTCACTCGTATAATTCACACACACACACACACACACACACACATACACACATATACACACATACACACATACACATTCAAGCATACATACACATCATATATCCTACAACACTGTCATTAAAGTGAGATAACTATATATCTGATTGTATATGACTATATCTATATATATATATATATATATGTATATATATATATATATACATCCTTATACATAAACACACACAAACATATACATATATATGTGTAAGTGCGTCTCTCTTGCTCTCGCACTCTATGTCTCTCTCTCTCTCTTTCTCACTCCCCCCCCCCCTGTCTCTATATATATGCATATATATAATATATATATATATGCACACACACACCAACACACATACATATATGTATATATATATATATATATATATACATACATTATATATATACATGTGTGTATATATATATATATATATATATATATATATATATATATACATATATACACACATGTATATATGTATGTGTGTGTGTGTGTGTGTGTGTGTGTCTATTTACACACATATACACACACATACATATATATATATTATATATATACACTACCAAGTAGTAACATATACCATTCGTTGTCATCGATACAATTATAGAATTGAGATAAAATTTAAGGTGACGGGTGAAGGGTACCGAACTAATCTGGCTATGGCATCTCTTAACAACAACAACAACAATAACATCAACAATAACATCAAAAATAACAACAACAATAACAACAACATTAACATCAACAATAACAACAACAATAACAACAACAATAACATCAACAATAACATCAACAATAACAACAATAACAACAACATTAACATCAACAATAACAACAACAATAACATCAACAATAACAACAACAATAACATCAACAATAACATCAACAACAACAACAACAATAACATCACAATAACAACAATAACATCAACAATAACAACAACAAAACAACAACAAAACAACAACAATAACAACAACAATAACATCAACAATAACAACAACAAAACAACAACAATAACATCAACAATAACATTAACAATAGCAACATTAACATCAACAATAACAACAACAACAACAATAACATCAACAATAACATCAACAATAACATCAACAAAAACATCAACAATAACAACAATAACATCAACAATAACAACAACAAAACAACAACAATACAAACAATAACAACAAAGACAGCAGCAACAACTTCAACAATACATCAACAACAACAGCAACAATCCCATCATCATCAACAACAACAACAACAATGACGACACCAACAGCTATAGCAACAACAACAACAGCAACAACGACACCAACAGCTATACCAACAACAACAACAATGACGACACCAACAGCAATACCACCACCACCAACAACAACAACGACACCAACAGCAATACCAACAACAGCAACAACAATAACAACAGCAACAGCAATACCACCACCAACAACAACAACAACAATGACACCAACAGCAATACCACCACCACCAACAACAACAACAACAACAATGACACCAACAGCAATACCACCACCAACAAAAGCAACAACGACACCAACAACAACAACGACACCAACAACAATACCAACAACAACAACAACGACACCAGCAGCTATACCATCAACAACAACAACGACACTAACAGCTATACCACCACCACCAACAACAATACCAACTCCAACAACAACAACAACAATGACGACACCAACACCAATAACATCAACATCTCTTGGTGATAGTTACGTATGGCTGGTTGATAGTGGTGATGGCATGTTAGGTAGAAGAGGGCATGGGTGGAGCGGTAGGTTAGTTGAAGGGTGGGAGAGAATCAAGTGGGGGGGATAAGATAGCAGATTGTAAGGAGGGGTGAGGCATGGATTGTAAGGTGAAGGAGCGTGGATTGTAAGGAGGGGGGCACGGGTTGTAAAGAACTGTAAGTAGACAGAGAGGGGGGGGGGCGACTCTAAGGAGAGGAGACGGGGTTGTATGTATAGAGATGATAGTGTGGTATTGATAGAGAGAAGTAGCATAGGTGGTGATAGTTGTGGTGGTGGGTTGGTTGTGGTGGAGGTGGCAGTGATAGTTGTGGACGAGGATTGATTGTGGAGGTGGTGGTGGTGGTGGTAGAGGTGGCGGTGATAGTTGTGGAAGAGGGTTGGTTGTGGAGGAGGTGGCAGTGATAGTTGTGGACGAGGATTGATTGTGGAGGTGGTGGTGGTGGTGGTAGAGGTGGCGGTGATAGTTGTGGAAGAGGGTTGGTTGTGGAGGAGGTGGTGGTGATGGTATTGGTGGCAGTGGTGGCGGTGATAGTTGTGGAGGAGGATTGGGTGTGGAAGAGGTGGTGGTGGTGGTGGGGTTAGTCGTCGTCAAAACATATATACATTTATATATAATAGGGAGTTGACGGACCCAGCATATTTATTAATTTCTCTGTCTGCATATGTTATACAACAATGCATAATCGGTGTATGTGGCTTCATCAGCGGGTATCGCCTAATCAATAACCAATGGATCGACAGAATCCAAACCCCAGCCCAAGCCGGCTATGACTGTTTGTGACGGCCGTACAGAGTAAAGTGATTAGCAACTGGAATCCGAAACAATTCTGTCTCTCGACCAGCGACCGATTTACAAACTTTACATGGTGGCGGAAGAATAGAAAACAAAGCTTTTCGTTCCCGTCAAAAGCTCTCAGCCAACGTTATATATACACAAATATTGGTTCGTCAAGTATGAAATGTGTAGAAATTTATATTTAAAAAAATAGAAATTTCTACAAGTTTCATACTTGATGACCCTATACATACATTACATTATACATTACATACCTACATGAAATGACTTCTACATGACTAGAACTATTTCATTCAAAAGAAATATACAGGAAAGTTTTCCTAATCATTTCTTTTGAATGAAACAGTTCTAGTCATCTAGAAGTAATTTCTATATTAAACTTGATGTTTACACTAATGTATTGAGTACCTTACTAACTATGGTTACCTCGGTTGACCCCAGGGCTCTCTCTCTCTCTCTCTCTCTCTCACACACACACACACACACACACACACACACACACACACACACACACACACACACACACACACACACACACACAAATACACGCACACAAACACATAAGTTTATCCCGGGTTCAATCGTGGGCAACCACAATAAGTAAGGTACTCAATACATAGCAGCGTATAAATATTTAATATAGAAATGGCTTTACAAGAGTGGAAATGTTTCATTCGGGAGAAATCATGAGAAAAGCCCCGATAATTTCTCCCGAAAGAAACAGTTCTAGTCCTGTAAAAGCAAGTTCTATATTAAATATATATATATATATATATATATATATATATATATATATATATATATATATATATATATATATATTACTACTACTACTTTGATCTTGTCTTCTCTAGATTTTAGTCTTCATATATATATATATATATTCATTTAGGTTTGTTGGTTCACCAATGGATAGAACTGGTCATTCCGTATGGTCAACCTCGATGTAATATTAGGGAGAGCACTCGACGTAATGCAGTTCACCCGTCTTCGTTTGTATTGTTGGTGGTGCGAGTACGAAGTTAATTATTATAAAACAACATGAGGTTGGACTGGTGGAATTCCTTAAAGGTTTAGTATACTAGGAACATTTCAATGACCGGGTTCAGTATGAATCCGGTGACATCCTCAGGTATTCGAAATTTAACATTTATTTTATAATATATATATATATATATTATATATATATATGTATGTATGTATATAAACGCACACACACAACACATTCTAGAGGTTACACGCTATCTTTAAGATAGTGTGTTGGCAGTGCTATAAGCTATTATATTGAGATATTCCTGTACATTTTTACATGAGAGTGACTAAATAACGTAAGACATGAGACCAAGGCGATGTTTGGGATGTGGAACCGAATGTCGTATTATAGTGGTGATGGTTATAAAGAGGTGGATGGTGAAGGTTATAGTGTTTGATGGTGATGGTTATAAAGAGGTGGGTGGTGAAGTTTATAGTGTTTGATGGTGATGGTTATAACGAGGTGGATGGTGAAGTTTATAGTGTTTGATGGTGATGGTTATAGTGTTTGGTGGTGATGGTTATAGTGTTTGGTGGTGATGGTTATAGTGTTTGATGGTGATGGTTATAACGAGGTTGATGGTGATGGTTATAACGAAGTTGATGGTGTTTGATGGTGATGGTTATAACGAGGTGGATGGTGAAGTTTATAGTGTTTGGTGGTGATGGTTATAACGAGATGGATGGTGATTGTTTTTACGTTGTTGCAGTTTGATGTTTTTTTGTTGCTTGTTGCACCGAAGTTATTGCAGCAATGAAAAAGCAATGATCGAACTATCTTCAGCAATGTGTCGTTAACAATCTCACATCACTTCTTCTGATTCCATTCACACCTTCCCACCTTCTCCTACTACTAAACCTCATCATCATGATCATCACCATCATCTTGATCATGATGATGATGATCACCATCATCATCATCATATCATCATCATCATCATCATCATATCATCACTATCACCACCATCATCACCATCCTCATCAACACCATCATCATCATCATCATCATCATCATCATCGTCACCACCCCATCATCATCATCACCATCAACACCATCATCATCCTCATTACCATCACCAACATCATCATCATCATCACCATCACCATCATCATCATCATCACCATCAAACATCATCATCACCATCATCATCATCATGATCTTTGTCTTCTACCTTCTCATTTCCCTAATTGCCCTCTTCCAACCCTTCTTCAATTTCCCTCCTCCTACTCCTCCTCATCTCCATCGTTGTCTCCCACCTCCTCCTCTCACTAATTGTTCTCTTCCGACCCCTCTTAGTTATCCTCCTCCACCTCACCCCACCCCCTCTCCATTTGTTCCTTTCTCTAATAAGGTTCAATCATTTTTTTTTTGTTTTTATGTTATTAACATAGTTGCACTTGTGACCAATAAAAACCTACGTCGTGTGATTAATGGCCTGAGAACTCACTGGCAGGAAGAAGGGAGACTTCGTAGACACATGAAACACTTAAAAACTGAAGGACTTATACTGGTAATACACAATACTACTACTACTACTACTACTGCTACTACTACTACTACTACTACTACTAATAATAATAATAATAATAATAATAATAATAATAATAATAATTGTTTCTACTTTAGGCACAAGGCCAACAAATATCCAGTGCATTACTGGTACTTTATTTTATCGACCCCGTAAGGATGAAAGGCAAAGTCAACGTCGGCGGGATTTGAACTCAGATCGTAAAGGGACGTAACTATGCTGGAAAGCATGGCGTCCGACCCTCTACTGATACTGCCAATCCACCGCCCTGATTTCTAGTATAGGCACAAGGCCAGTAATTTTGGGGGAGGGGAAAGTCGATTAAATTGACCCCAGTGCGTGACTGGTACTTTATTTTATCAACCCCGTAGGGATGGAAGGCAAAGTTAACTTCGGCGGGATTTGAACTCAGACCATAAATGGACGTAACTCTTCTATCTAATATTTTGAAGAGTCATAGTAACAAAGAAAGAATTAGAGATATTCAAAATATCTACAAAAGATAACTGGGAATTAAACCACAACTGGGTATGTACACAACCACAACCATTAATATATATATACACAACCACAACCATTAATGTATATACACAACCACAACCATTAATGATAATAATTGTTTCTACTTTAGGCACAAGGCAAGCAATAAACCAGTACATTACTGGTACTTTATTTTATCGACCCCATAAGGATGAAAGACAAAGTTAACCCCGGCAGGATTTGAACTCAGGCTGTAAAGGGACGTAACTATGCTATAATAATTGTTTCTACTTTTTGGCACAAGGCCAGCAATTAAGCCAGTGTATTACTGGTACTTTATTTTATCGACCCCGTAAGGATGAAAGGCAAAGTTAACCTCGGCGGAATTTGAACTCAGTCCGTAAAGGGACGTAACTGTGCTACAAAGCATGGCGTCCGACTCTCTACCGATACTGCCAATCCACCGTAACTATGCTATAATAATATATGACGATGATGATGGTGATGATGGTGATGATGATAATACTGATGATGGTGATTATGACGATGTTGCTGTATCAAATGATATGTTGATAGTGTCGATGATGAGTCTTGTTTGTTATCTAAACTATAACAAAGGAAAGGAGCGCGGGACTGCGTACGGTTTATAATTTTCTATCCCATTAGTAAAATAAGTTGGATTACTTTGAATAAATAATGAATGAATATTACATAATTTATCTACTAAATTTCGTGTCTGTTGATTAAATATATTTTGTTTATTTAAAGATTCACTTCTTTAAAATTTTTGAAGTGTCCACACTTCTGGTTGGCCATCGCTCAAATAAACATACTAATTTGTTGACACTAATTTTCTCTTAATGCAGTTTATATATAATATAGTCTTTTTTAATGTATAATGGATTACGTTACTCAATTTCTATGTATTATATATTGTCAACTACGATTTTATTTGATGTATCATATCTACCTGTATATATACCTGCGTAGAATATCAATATACACAAAAAAACCATCCTGCTAGTAGTTGTAATATTGTTGCACTTTTTGTTGTGATGGTAGTCGTGGTGCTGGTTGTGGAGATTCTGATGATGGCAGAGTATCGAATAGTTGCATTGTACATACCCGGTTGTGGTTTTGTACATACCCGGTTGTGTTTTAATTCCCGGTTATCTTTTGTAGATATTTTGAATATCTCTAATTCTTCCTTTGTTACTATGACTCTTCAAAATCTTAGATAGAGGCATGGATAAGTGTTTAAGAAGCTCAATACCCAGTCCTGAGTTTACGGGTTCGATTCTACTGATTGGTATATTGAATAATTGTCCGAACTATACATTCGGGCAAATCAAGGATTTTGGGTGAATTTGGTTTGATGAAGATTGTGTAGAAACCTATTGTATATATATATATACAAGGGCCTTGTTTGGGTGGGGTGGGGTGGGGGATCAAGTCCTCCCCACTTTTTCAAACGTTGATATTTGATTTTTTGTATAAGCCGTCGAAACGGCTTGAACTCAGCCGTCGGGGTCCTACTCGTTCCTATTACCCACTCTACTACCCTAAG
>OZ024751.1:17841421-17858921 GCA_964016885.1 Eledone cirrhosa
GGTGGTGGTGATAGTAGTAGTGGTGGTGGTGGTAGTGGTGTTGGTTGTGTCGTGGGTAATGGTTGTTTTTTGGTGGTGGTGTCGGGGGTTAGGGCTGTTCGTTATTTGGCGGTGGTAACTGAGCGTATAGGTGAGGATTTCGGTAATGGTGGAGGTGATAGTGGTGACTGTGTTGGCGGCGATGATAGTAGAGACGGTGGTGGTGATGGTGGTGGTGATATTGGTGATTGGCGGCTGTGATGGTGGTGGCAGTGGTGGTGGTAGCGGTGACTGTGTTGGCGGGGATGATGGTGGAGGCGGTGATGGTGGGGGCATTGGTGGTGGCAGTGGTGGTGGCAGTGGTGGTGGTAGCGGTGAGTGTGTTGGCGGGGATGATGGTGGAGGCGGTGATGGTGGTGGAGGCGGTGATGGTGGTGGCAGTGGTGGTGACGGTAGTGGTGGTAGCGGTGACTGTGTTGGCGGGGATGATGGTGGAGGCGGGTATGATAGTTGAGGCGGTGATGGTGGTGGAGGCGGTGATGGTGGTGGCAGTGGTGGTGACGGTAGTCCTGGCGGTGATATTGGTGATTGTGTTGGCGGGGATGATGGCGGAGGTGGTTATGGCGGTGGGGGAGGTGATGGTGGAGTTAGTGATGGTGGTTTCAGTGCCGGTAATGGTGGAGGTGATTGTGGTGACTCTGTTGGCGTGGATGATGGTGGAGTTGGTGATGATAGTAGCGGGGGCGATAATGGCGGTGGTGGTGGAGATGGTGGTAGCGGAAGTGGTGGTAGAATCCGTGATGCTGGTGATAGTGGTAGTGGTGGGTTTGGTGGTGGAGGTGGTGGTGTCGGGGTTGTAGTGAGTTGATGGTGGCGTTAGTGGCGGTGATGATGGTGGCTGTGGTTGTTGTGGTGGTGTGTTGTTACTGGTGGTGGTGGTGTGTGGTATTACTGGTGGTGGTGGTGGTGGTGGTGGTGGTAGGGTGTGGGGTGATTTAATAGCCGCGATGATGAATAAAGATGAAGTATTTTCGAAGTGTTTCTTTTTGATTGATTAAAAGGGAAATGATGGGGTATTAACGGCGGAAAGGAGTGGAGAGGAGAGATAGGGGGCGTGTAGTGTGGCAGTGTGTGAAGGAGATAGATAGATAGATAGAGAGATGGAGAGAGAGTGTGAAAGAGGGAGACAGGGAGAGAAAGAGGGAGAGAAAGAGTGAGAGAGTAAGAGAGAGAAAGAGGGAGAGAGAGAGACAGGGAGAGAAAGAGAGAGAGAGAGTAAGAGGGAGAGATAGAGAGACAGAGAGAGAAAGAGGGAGATATATATAGTTAGATAGATAGAGAGAGAGAGAGAGAGAGAGAGAGAGAGAGAGAGAAAGAGAGAAAGAGGGAGAGAAAGACAGAGAGAAAGGGGGAGAGAGACACAGAGAGAGAAAGAGGCAAAGACAGATAGATGGATAAGATAGAGAGAGGGAGATTGATAGATAAATAGATAGATATATAGATAGAGAGAGAGAGAGGGAGGGAGAGAGAGAGAGGGGGAGGGGGCTATAATCTAGAAATTTAGACTTAGAGAGAAAAAGCTTGGTAGAAAAGGTGAGAGAGAGAGAGAGTCATGAAGCTATAGATAGATATATAGAGAGAGGAAATGTATTTGAGAATAAGCAAGAGACAGAATCATTTCTAGGAAAGAAGAAGTTAAAGATGATCGATAAATAGATAGATATATTGATTGATCGATATATGGATTGATTGATATATATATATATATATATATATATATATATATATATAGAGAGAGAGAGAGAGAGAGATGGGTAAACATAGGGATTGATCGATAGATATATATACAAATATATACAGAGAAAAAGAGAAAAGAAAATTTTAAAAAAGGGGAAAAGAAAGAAAAAAGTAAGTAGGCACACGGAGAGAAAAGAACAATAAACTATTAGAGAGAGAGGGGGGGTAGAGAGAGAGGGGGTAGAGAGAGATGGAAGAGGGGGAATGAGAGAGAGAGAGAGAGAGAGAGAGAGATGGGGGATAAGAGTGATATAAGGAAAAGGGGGAAAGAGAGAGAAAGAGATGTGGAAGAGGGGAATGAGAGAGAGAGTGTGTGTGAGAGAGAGGAGATGAAAAAGGGGTAAAGATATAAAGAGAGGACTGGGGAGAAAGAGAGAGGACTCGAGGGAGAGTAAGCCTAACGAGAGAGTGAAAGCAGGATACAGAGAGACAAGTAGAGATATCTAAACTTTAATGGAGTAGAAGGATTGAGAAAGGGAAACTAAAGCTAAATAAAGATGGTGGCAGGGAGCAAAAAAAAATTGATAAAGTGTCAAATAAAGAGAGAAGGGTGTAAAAGGGGAGGTAACATGAAAGCGAGATAGATAGATAGATATGTTTCTTTATTAGCCACAGGGGCACAAAAGAAGGGGACAAATACAAAGGGGGAAGTTTACATACAATAAAAACGTGCAAAATACTATCACAAATGCAATTTAAAAATTAATCGATTTTCCCCAATAGGGGGAGCCATTACATATGGGTAACACATACCCTCGAAAAAATGTGCAAACCTCATCTCCAGGAGTACGAAGAGTTTGTACCCCTTTCCTCTCTTCCCCTTTTTCCTCAACCTACAGGCTGATATAGTGAGAAGGCCCATTCACTCGGGCCATTCTCGCCACTTTCACCCACCTTTCATAAAACTTGCTGGGGTGCAGCACCTCTCTCTCCATCCTGATTCTTCTTCCAAAGTGGTATTTGAAAAAAAGAGTCAGTTGTTGGCCGGAGAGAAAGGATAGATATATAGATAGATACACAGATAGATAGATATATAGATAGATATGTAAATAGATATCTTTCTTTATTTGCCACAAGGGCGTACAAAAATGGGACATTACAAGACGTGACGGCCTCCACCACCATCACCACCTCCACCATCATTCCCGTGAACACAATCACCAAAATCTTTAACAATAATGAATAACAATAAACTAGACATATGAAATAAAACAATCGAAATCCCCAACAGGAGGGGGGGTGCGAGGTTGTTTTACACCCCGTAAATAGATAGAGAGATAGATAGATAGATATATTTCTTTATTAGCCACAGGGGCACAAAAGAAGGGGACAAATACAAAGGGGGAAGTTTACATACGATAGACATGTGTGAAATATTAATAGATAAATAGATAGATAGATAGATAGATAGATAGATAGATAGATAGATATTGAGAGAAACAGAGCGGGATAGAAAAAAAAACATTCATGGAAGGGGGAAAAAATTAGATGGAAATAAAACGTGTGTGTGTTTATGCATGAGGTATGTCAACATGAATGGACTTGTTATTTTTATCTAAAGACATGTTTTCCAATTCCATCCCGCCCGTCCCTTCAATGTATCTTATTTCTCATTCTTTCTTCTGATGAAGGACTAGCATCCGAAACGTTAAGACCCTCTTCCTGCTATTTCAAGCGTTAACCTAATATATTCCTTCCATATACTGTACCGATTGAGTTGTTATTTCTGTTTACGTTTTACATACATACATACACATTATATATAAATATATATATATATATATATATATATTAAAATAACATTAAAGTTTAAGCAAAGAATCGCTGCTTTCACCCTTAACGGGATCTCTTGAGAGTGAAAGCAGCGATTCTTTGCTTAAACTTTAATCTGTTATTTTAATAAATATTTGCTCTACGGTTCTTATATATTTGATATATATTTATCCTTATCGAACCCTCTTTGGATTTTAGTCTTCAAATTTATTATTATTATTACTATCTGAGTTCAAATCCCGCCGAGGTTGACTTTGCCTTTCATCCTTACGGGGTCGATAAAATAAAGTACCAGTAATACACTGTGTAATTGCTGGCCTTGTGCCTAAAGTAGAAACAATTATTACTATATATATATATAAGAGAGAGAGAGAGAGAGAGAGAGAGAGAGAGAGAGAGAGAGAGAGAGAGAGAGAGAGAGAGTTGAAAGAGCTACAATATATGAGGGATTTAAGGGCCGGGTCGAAACTCTGGAAATGATGTCGACCAGGTCGAGGGATAACAGTTGTATCAGTGTTTGCTTTACACCACATTTCTCACCATGAACATCAGAGGTCCGCTAAAAACGTCATGGCTGCTGAACTTCCTGCTCTCACTAAGACATAAAAAACCTTTACAATAAAATTAGAACACTATAGTATAAGAGAGAGAGAGAGAGAGAGAGAGAGAGGGGGAGGGGGAGAGAAATATGGGGAAAGAGAAGGAGAGAGAGGAGAGAGAGAGAAGGAGGGGCGAGGAGAGAGAGATGGGAGGGAGAGAGAAGGAAAGAGCGAGGCAGAGAGAGGAGAGAGCGTGGAGAGAGAGAGAGATGGGAGGGAGAGAAGAAGTGGGAGAGAAATGGAGAGAGAGATGGGAAGGATGTGTGGAAAGACAGAGAGAAAGAAATGAAAGATAGAGAGAAAATAAGGAACGACATAAAGAGAGAAAATAGGGAAGGACATAAAGAGAGGAAATGGGGAGAGAGAGAAGTAGATAATGACAAATTAATAGAAAGTATGGAAGGTCATACAGAACACATTCTTATGCTTGACTCGATGTGAATGGCAGTACAAGATCTACTTTCTAGCAATCGTTAGGCATTACGAAAAAACGTTGAAACTAGAATGGCAAAATTGTAGGAAAGAATTCTATATGAAAGACAGTGAAGTGGCAGTCATTAGAACAGTGAATAGAATGCTTTGTGATATACGTCCCGAATCTTTGTGATCTGAGATCAAATCCTGCTGTGGTCAACATTGCTTTTCATTCTTCCATTGCCGACAAAAAAGTACGAACCCGATACTGGAATAAATTCTTCATCTACACACACACACACAGACACATATATATATATATATACGATATTAATAAATGGAAACTATATTTATAAAACCATATTTATTTCATTATACATATTTCAGGGATACCACATAAATTATGGTATGCCTTCATCAGACAAAATACAATATATAACAGTTTTACAAATAGCTTTGACGTACCCTTTTAAAATACGACCATTAGTTTTGGAGGCTGTCTGGATAGTGATTTGTTTACATTGTTTTAATAAGTCAGAGTGTTAAGCACAATTAGAAAAAGACGGAGAGAAAGAAAAAGAAAAAGACGGAGAGAGAGAAAAAGAGAGAGAAAAGAACAAAGACGGAGAGAGAGAAAGAAAGAGAAAGAAACCCTGGAGAGAGAAAGAAAGAGAAAGAAACCCTGGAGAGAGAAAGAAAGAGAAAGAAACCCTGGAGAAATTATTACTATATATATAGTAATAATTGTTTCTACGTTTGGCACAAGGCCTGCAAATACCCAGTACATTACTGGTACTTTATTTTATCGACCCGTAAGGATGAAAGGCAAAGTTAACCTCGGCGGGATTTGAACTCAGATCGTAAAGGGACGTAACTATGCTGGAAAGCATGGCGTCCGACCCTCTACTGATACTGCCAATCCACCGTTCTTTATTGGCCACAAGGGCTGACATCAAGAAAAATATTACAGACGGTACAGGACGGTACGATGTGGGTTTTGTGCGTGTAAAGATTTTTATTATTTATATGAGAAAAGAAAAAAAAGGACATAGAAACATATATATATATAAACAATAAAAATGAAAATTGAAACAATGAAAAATTCCCCAATAGGGGGGAAACCTCCGAGGGTTACACGTTGGGAAAACCACACAAAAGACCACGGCCACCCTGACCACCAGGGCAAGCGCCCTCTCTCAATGTTTTCATTTCTCAAACTACAGACGTATATTCAGAATAATAATAATAATAATAATAAATGTGAAGACTAAAATCCGAAGAGGTCTCGATATGGATAATATATCTATAATTATATATAAAAACCGTAGAGCAAATATTATCAGAAGATTCCGTTAAGGGTGAAAGCAGGGATTCTTTGCTTAAACTTTAATCTGTTATTTTAATATATATATATATATATATATATATATATATATATATATATATATATATATATATATATTCATTCAGGTTTGAGGTTCACCACTGGATAGAGCTGGTCAATTCCGTATGGTCAATCTTAATGGAATAATATGGAGAGTACTCAACGTAAAGCAGTTCAACCGTCTTTGTTTTTGTAGTTGGTGGTGTTAGTACGGAGTTAAATATTATAATGAAATGACAGGAGGCTGGACTTGTGTAAATCCTTGAAAGGTTTATTATACTATGATCATTTCAATGACCGGGTTCCGTATGAATCCGGTGATATCATCAGGTATTCGAAATATAATAAGTGAATGTAATAGATAAAATCCATGGGGCTGAAAATCAAAGACCCGAGGACGACCGCCATCCACCATCTTCCACCTTTGGCGGTCGTCCTCGGGTCTTTGATTTTCAGTCCCATGGATTTTATCCATTACATTCACTTATTATATTTCGAATACCTGATGATATCACCGGATTCATACGGAACCCGGTCATTGAAATGATCATAGTATAATAAACCTTTCAAGGATTTACACAAGTCCAGCCTCCTGTCATTTCATTATATATATATATATATATATATATATATATATATATATATATATATATATATATATATATATATTTATATATATATATATCATTTTCACTTCCAATCTTTCTCTCTCTCTCTAACTCTTTCTCTCTCTCTCTCTCCGCTTCTATGTCAAAATCTGCTATCTTTAGTAGGGGAGAGAAAATGATGATCTGCCAAGATTTTAAATGCTCAAGACACTACGTATATCACTACGGTGCCCTTACCATTCCACCAGAAGTTACATATCCATACATATATGAACAGGCGTACACACATTCTATACTGTCTTTAGAAAATGGAGGCATAAGAGTGGTGGTAGTTTCGTTTTTCATTAACAATTTGTCAGGGATCGCTTAACTCCACTTCCTTCGTCGGAAGTTAACGAAAACAGAAATTCTCATGAATATTTATATGTGTCTGTATGTATGTATGAATTTATATACATATATATATATGGGTGTATGTATGTATGTAAATATGTATACATATATGTACGAATACATACATTTATCTGTGTACGCGCGTCTCATTATGTATCAATGTATGCATGCATGTATACAAGTATGCATGTATGTATATGTGTATATATATATATATATACATGTATGTATATATATAAGTATGCATTCATGTAAGTATGTATATACATATGTAGGTACGCATGTATGTAAATATGTATGTATGCATATATGTATGTGTGCATGTATGTATGTATGCATGTAGGTAGGTATCAATGCATGTATTCATGTATATATATATGTATATATATATATATATATATATACATGCATATATCCAAACATATGTATGGATGCATGTATGTATATATGTATGCATTTAGTTATGTATATATCACAGATTGTTGTATGATATTGAACATAGAAGGAGCGGTGGGGGGGGGGGGGAATACTAACCGTTGATTAAATGTATATTTATTCATATATTAGGATGTGAAATTTTACACATTTGTACGTTTATTCGCGGTTCTTTAAATGAAGTTACGAATTTTAATATCCTATCAATACAAATACATACGTACATACATACACACACACACACTCACACACACACACACACACACACACACACACACACACACACACACACATATATATATATATATATATATATATATATATATATAAAATAAAGTAAAATAAAAAGTCAAATGTTTAAAATTTAGCTTCGATTATTACTGCTATATATATTTCGGTGACAGCCATCTTTGGCTGCGACCTCTTCAGGCAGTCCGAATTAGTGTGGTAGAGGTCACAGCCAAAGATGGCTGTCACCGAAATATATATAGCAGTAATAAACGAAGCTAAATTTTAAACATTTGACTTTTTATTTGACTTTATTTTACATTATTCCGGAGTAACCAAACCAACCTGCGCCCCTCGTCGAGTGCTCCAGCCTGCATACTGAGGTGTTGGTATACAACCAACATATACTCAAAATCTCTCTCTCTCTCTCTCTCTATATATATATATATATATATATATATATATATATATATATATATATATATATATATATATTAAAATAACAGATTAAAGTTTAAGCAAAGAATCGCTATACAGACAGATATATCATTAGATAGATAGATATGTGAGGTGTCTGTATGTATGCATGTATGTACACGCAAGCCTACATAATTATAAATATGTACATGTTTATATAAATATATATGTCTATATATGCTAATATATGTATGATGTATGATGTATGTATATATATATATATATATATATATATATATATACATATGCACATAGATACGTACATACAAACTCACATTCACAAACGCATACGTGATTATTTACATAGATACATACACACACTCACAAACGCATACATACACCACATACACAAACACATAGATACATACATACACATGTGTATATATGTCAGTACACATAATGCTTATGATTACAATCAGCAAATAAACAAACTAGTTCTTAATTATAGTGCCAAAAGTAAGAGTATATCACTAATTAGGTATAGATGCTGACTAAATATGAATATTTTACATTTTATTCAATAATTGTATCTAAAAGATATCTAGCGTTCTATTAGGAGCCGCCATTAACACAGTAATTTAATAATGAAACAGAATATATAATAGTTACCATTAACTTAAAATGGCGGCTATACCCTCTGGTTATAATATGTATCTCCTTTAGTCTAATTTGTTAAATATTTTTTTATATACATACACGCACAAATACATATATAAATCTCTGTCTCTCACTCCTTATATCTCTCTCGATGTATATATGCATATATATATATATATATATATATATATATATATATATATATATATATATATATATATATATACATATATATATATATATATATATATACATATATATATATATATATATACAGTATATATATATATATAATTATAGTTCTGTAATTGTAATTATATTCAACAAATTATATATATATGTATGTACATACATATATATGTATGTAACATATATATGTATGTATGTAAAAATTAGGTATTAGGATTTGTGCTCTGAAATAGCGATGTATACATGATTGTATGTATAGTATATTTGGCAATATACCGTATGTTTAATTAAAAACATTTTGAAGACCATACGCTATCGGTTTTAAAGTAGTGACTATGTCACTTACTTCTTTTCTGTGAAAGAGGGGAGAGAAGCTGACAGTCTGTTTCAAGCTGTTGGCGATCAACAGAGCCACGCACTCCTTGCTTTCGCCGAAAATTATAGAAGGTGGATTCTTATAGAATTCCAGTAATAATCAGGGGCTGATTATACAGAGCGATTGAAGGTCCAGCAAAAATTATGTATTAGGATTGGTGCTCTGAAATAGCGATGTATACATGAATATGTATGTATAGTACATTTGACAATATACCGTATGTTTAATTAAACATGTTTTGCTGGACCGGCAGTCGCTCTGTATAATCAGCTTCTGATTCTTACTGGAATTCTATAAGAATCCAGCTTCTATAATTTTCGGCAAAAGCAGAGAGTGCATGGCTCTGATGATCGCCAACAGCGTGAAACAGACTGTTAGCTTCTCTCCCTTCTTTCACAGAAAAGAAGTAAGAGACATAGTCACTACTTTAAAACCGATAGCGTATGATCTTCAAAATGTTTTTAATTAAACATACGGTATATAGCCAAATATACTATACATATATTCATGTATACATCGCTATTTCAGAGCACCAATCCTAATACCTATATATATATGTGTGTGTGTGTGTCTAGAGTGTGTAACTTGGAGTTACTGTAGGTTCATCCAGGTGAGCACTCTGTTTACGTTCACTTCAGTGTCGAGATGTAGAGCTATACAGAATGTATTATAGTTAAAAAAATACAAGGACGATTGGTTACTCCTTCATTATGTTTATTGGTTGGTGATGCGCGTTTTGCCACTGACCAGCTCAATATAAACAATGAGTTATATGCTTTGTTGATGAATATTCAATAGAATTATGTTCATAACAGATATGAAGCACTCTACAATGAAATATTTTTATCTGGAGTATTATAATATTAATAATAGTAATAAATGGAAAATATCACTATAGCATCATATTTATTTTATTATACATATTTCAAGGATACCAAATTACAGTATGCTTTCATCAGATAAAATAAACATTTGATGTATAAGATAGTGGCATACACAAAGTATAAACTTCCAACGCCAGCTTACAGTGGGTGAACCCAACATAAGCGTCCGAAGTCGTTCATCAGAAGGACATCCATATTAAATTTTCCTTCTGATGAACGGTTTCGGACACCTCTGTTGAGGTCGCCTGTCTTCGTGAAACATGAACTTCACTGAACTTATAACATGAAGTTATATCTGTCGAAAGCATACTGAAATATTAGTACCCTTGAAATACGTATGATAAAATACGTATGGTTTTATAAAGATATTTTTCATTTGTTGATACTCCGGATAAAGCTGTTGAGTGCTTCTAATCTGTTGTAAAAGTAAAGGAAAAGAGAGTGCTCTATGTTATTCATTCTGACGACTGAAGACAGATATAAATATCTGTCTTCAAGAAACCACTGGTAAATGAATTAATTATCTTATGTTGTTTATTAAATAACTATATATATATATATATATATATATATGTGTGTGTGTGTGTGTGTGTGTGTGTGTGTGTGTGTGTGTGTGTGTGTGTGTGTGTAAAAGGTAAGCAGAAATAACAACACAATCGGTGAGAGAGGGAGAAAGATAGAGCGGGGGGAGAGAGAAACAAAGACAGGGAAAGTGACAGATACTCAGGTAGATAGATACAAAGATAGATAGATATATTTCTTTATTAGCCACAGGGGCACAAAAGAAGGGGACAAATACAAAGGGGGAAGTTTACATACAATAAAAACGTGTAAAATGTTATCACAGATGGAATTTAAAAGTTAGTCGATTTTCCCCAATAGAGGGAGACAGTTTATATGGGTAACACATACCCCCGAAAAAAATGTGCAACCCTCATCTCCAGGAGTACGAAGAGCTTGTACTCCTTTCCTCTCCTCCTCCTTTTCCTCAATCTACAGGCTGATACAAAGATAGATAGATAGATAGATAGATAGATATATAGATAGATACAAAGATAGATAGATAGATAGATAGATAGATACGTAGATAGATAGATAGATAGATAGATAGATAGATAGATAGATAGATAGATAGATAGATAGATAGATAGATAGATATCGCAGCGTATCGTTCTTTCCTCAACATTGATGGTAATAACATTTTTTTTCTTTCTTTTATTTTTCTACTGCAGTGTGTATGTATGCAAGGCTAAAGAGATATTTGCACGATACAAACAAATTAAGCGACAATCCAACACGAATTTCTGTCATCCGTCTTCATTGCTGATGTCAGCGTTAAGCAGACGACAGCCAGGAAGTAAGCAGAAGACATTGCTGTACATACATTATGGCTTCCGGTCAAAGACAATAGCCAGCCTGGAACAAGCTCCAAGGAAACTTTACTCACTAATTAAGCAATGTTGATATTTTGCATGTAATAGATTTATTTTTTAGTTAGCTGGTTAGTTAGTTATTATTATTTTTGTTATTGCTGTTGTTGTTATTGATTTTGTTGTTGATGTTGTTGTTTGGATTTTTAATCCTTCTTTTGCTTCGTTTTCTTTCACTGTTTATTTCTCTGTTCCTAATCTTTCTCTCATCGATTCTTTCATTTCGTTCCCTATCACATATATGCCCTCTCCTCTCATCCTTCTTCATATATCTATCTATCAATCTATATATATATATATCTCACTATCTCTCTCTCCCTCTTTCTCTCTCTCTCTCTCTCTCTCTCTCTCTCTCTCTCTCTCTCTCTCTCTCTCTCTCTCTCTCTCTCTCTCTCTCTCTCTCTCTCTATATATATATATATATATATATATATATATATATATATATATATATATCTGATGAAATACCAATGATGGTTGGCAAATCACTGATGAGGGACTAATTTTATAATATGTAATCCATGTGCAACCATGCAGTATTCTTCTCCCCATGTTTTTCATATATATACCAATATATATATATATATATATATATATATATATATATATATATACGTATGTGTTTGTGTAGGTGTTAATGTCTGTATTTATGGTCCTTTAAATCCTGATGGAGTGATAGGGGCTCCGTTGTTACACAAAGTATGACTTGCGTATTTCACACTTAACGACTCCCATCCCCTATCAGGGTTTGAACACAACCGATTACTTCCACACACGGAGAAAGAGTGGAGAAGGGGATACAGAGGAATATACTGGACGGATACATTTTATATCGACACCGAAAGCTGACTGCGGCGAGATTTGAACTCAGGGAGCAGAGAGTCGGAATGAACACCGCAAATACCTAAATATTCTGCCAATTTTCCGCCCCCCTCTCTCTCTCTCTCATATATATATATTTGTTTTTTTTCATTCGCACCGTTCCCTTTCGCTATATGTCTCTCCACCACTCCCCTACACACCTTTTGAACTCTGTTCCCACACACTTCTCACCTGAGGAAGGGCTTATGCCCGAAACGTCGTCCCCCACCTACCCCCCACTCTCCTGAGCGTGAAATTAATAAACATTTATTGTACTGCCTCTCCGTTTTATCCCTGTTCAAATGTTTCCATTAAATATATATATATATATATATATATATATATATATATATATATATATATATATATATATATATATATATATATATATTGGTAAACGGAATAGAAAATGCTGACAAATTGTTCACAGTTGAAAAATGGTTTAATTAGGAATAAAAGAGTATTAGTGATTGTATGGGTTAGTATTCAGTTGTGGTTTTAAAAACTTAAAACCACAACTGAATACTAACCCATACAATCACTAATACTCTTTTATTCCTAATTAAACCATTTTTCAACTGTGAACAATTTGTAAGCATTTTCTATTCCGTTTACCAATATATAATAACTTGTGTGTTACACCTCTATTCTTTTAACTATATATATATATATATATATATATATATATATATACATATGTAACCCATTAGCAACCACGCAGCACGTTTATTCTCATATTTACACATATTTTTTCCCCCGCTGTGACCCGTCTATTTCGTTCTTACTGCTTCCTCTTTCTCTGTATCTTTACCCTCTCTAACAGTCACTCTCTCTGTTAGCCTCTTCCTCACCCTTCACTCACTCACTCTCTGTTACTACCTCTCCTCCTCCTCCTTCTTCCCGTTTGACCTGTGCGTAATTCTTTTCTTTCGCACCCTTGGTCAGGCAGATCGCTTTTTTTCTCTTTCTCGTCTACGATTTCACAGACTAGATCCCTTCTTCCTCCCGTTAGACCTGTACGGAATTCCTTCCTTGCTCACATTCCAACCAGGTTTGATGGTCTTTATTCTCTCTCGTTCACGATTTCACCGAACTTATATTCATGGAAATTTGGGACTTGACTCCTTCTTCCTCACTTTTCGTTGCTTCACCATCTTTGTTTATTTACACTCTTGTGTCCCCTCTATTTACGTGTCCCAATGATTTTTTTAGCCGTGTCTCGCACTAACCGGAGGTATATGGTCTTTAAAGCGATGAAATACCAATGATGGTTGGAAGATCATCACTGATGAAGGACTAACTTTATTTATATATATATATATATAATCTTCTATAATCTTCGGCGAAAGCGGCGAGTACGTTGCTCTGATGATCGCCAACAGCGTGAAACAGACAGTTTGTTAGCTTCTCTCCCTTCTTTCGCCGAAGAAAAGAAGTAAGTGACGCAGTCACTACTTTAAAACTGATAGCGTATGGTCTTCAAAATGTTTTTAATTAAGCATATGGTATATTGCCAAATATACTATACATACATTCATATATATATATATGTATATATATATTAGACCGAGCTGAGGATCCGAATAAGGTGAAATAATTGTTCTCGGTATGGTGAACTAACTGTTGTGGATCTACTTACACACACACATAACATATATATATATATACGCACATAAACACACAGACACACACATACAGTCACATTCACACACAAATACACACATACACACAAAAGTATATGTGTATATGCAAGTTTGGATATTTGAAAATCTGTTTTTATTTGGAAAGTGGCGGCAATGCATATGATATTAAAAAAAATTCGGATAAATCGACTAAATTACTACTGGAGATGGAAAAGACCTGAACAGAACCGCCTCCGTGGGTCGAACCACGCATCTACCGTGAATCAGATGATAGTTATATGCACCTGGTGGCTTCAAATATATACATTTGTGTGTGTAAATTAACCAGGCTTTAATACAGTGACCATAAACTGCTATTAAAAAAGGAACCCGACTCTGCGTAGGTTACTATTTTTAGGGTAATCCTATAACACACACACACACACACACACACATATATATATATATATATATATATATATATAGAGAGAGAGAGAGAGAGAGAGAGAGAGAGAGAGAGGGGGGAGCGGGAGATGCATACATACACATATATATACACATATATACACACACAAATATATATATATATATATATATATATATATATATATATATATAACAAAGGAATTGTGGTAAGGAACCAGATGGACCATAACGTACCAGAGTACTTAATACTTAGTTCCAGAGTACTCAATACTTAGAGTAGTAGAGTGGGAAAAAGTATGACCCCTACGGCAGAACTCATGCCGTTTCGACGGCTATTTCTGGACTCAGAGTCCAGAAATAGCCGTCGAAACGGCTTGAGCTCTGCCGTCGGGATCATACTTTTTCCTATATATATATATATATATATATATATATATATATATATATATATATAGATATATATTTTTACATAATACAGAAACAGAGCCCCTTTTATTTGCTCTAGGTTGAAATTTACATTGTATAATATCTGAATAATTAAAAGGGTCTATAACCCCCCCCCCCCCACACACACACACACAGATATTCAGGCATATACATACACAGAATGGAGACACATACTTAATCGCACACACATGTCCAAACGTATACATTTGCAACAGCAGACAAAATTCATAAACACAAACACACAATCACATTTAAACATATTTACACATAGGAGCAAACAAATATCAGACATACATACAGTAAGAGACACATAGTCATAGACATAAACTCGCACGCAATCACACGCAGATTATATGCATGCATATTTATAATCACACAGTGAGAAACACGAAGGCTTATAATAAATGTAATAGCGAGGTTTGTGAGCAAATTTGGACTTAGTGGGAGTTATATGTTTTTATTTATGCACAAATTGATATACCAACCACGCACATACATAGGTACAAACCCATATGAATAGATAGATACATGCATATATATATATATATATATATACTATCCAGGAAGCTCCAAGCGTTAAGGTTGTATTTTTTTCAGGGTATGTCAATATTTATTTATAAAACTAATCTGTATTGTATTTGATCTGATGAAAGCGCACCATAATTTGCCTTGGTGGCCCTTGAAATATGTATAATAAAATAAATATGGTTTTATAAATATAGTTTCCATTTGTTAATATATTGTATATATATATATATATACGTATATATGTATATCTAGTATGTATATGTATATTTTAATAAGTATATATATATATATATTAGTAAAAAGGAAAAGAAAATGGTAACAAATTTTTCCCAGTGAAAAATAGTTTAATTAGGAATAAATATAAATTAGTAATAAGTATTGGTTAGTATTCAGTTTTAGTTTTAAGTTTTTACCGGTTGCGCATTTCTAATGCTTTTCAAAAATAATTTTGAGATAGAGCGCTCGTGATTTTTTGCTCTAATTTTTGCTCAGATTAGAGCAAAAATCACGAGCGCTCTATCTCAAAATTATTTTTGAAAAGCATTAGAAATGCGCAACCGGTAAAAACTTAAAACTAAAACTGAATACTAACCAATACTTATTACTAATTTATACTTATTCCTAATTAAACTATTTTTCACTGGGAAAAATTTGTCAGCATTTTCTTTTCCTTTTACCAATATATCACAACTCGTGTGTTACACCTGTATTTTTTAAAATATATATATATATATATTCCTCAACTTCCAACAAGCATGAACTATGTAGAATTGTCTCCTGTGTTTTGTTCGTTCATTTTCAACTATATATATATATATATGTGTGTGTGTGTGTGTGTGTGTGTGTGTGTATGTGTGTGTGTGTGTGTGTGTGTGTGTGTGTGTGTGTGTGTGTGTGTGTGTGTGTATATTAATTGTAAAGACTATTTTGAGTTTCTAACTCATTATATACCTTTGATATATACATATATACATACATATAAGAGAGACAGAGAGAGAGAGAGAGAGAGCGAGAGAGAGAGAGTTAGAGACTAAGATAGATAGATAGATAGATAGATAGATAGATAGATTTCTTTATTTACCATAAAGGCATAAAAAGAAGGGACAAATACAAAGGGGGAGTTTACATATAATCGAGTAAAAAGGGTGTAACATGAAAATAATCGAAAATAACCTCAAAAGGGAGGGGACGTGATGGGGGTTGCACACACCCCCGAAAAAGTGTGCAATCCTTTGCCCGGGGAGCACATGGAGAAGGTGCTCCCCATCTCCTTTACTTCTTTACCTACAGGATGGTATACAGAGAAGGCCCATTTACACGAGCCATTCTCGCCACTATCACCCACCTTTCATAAAACTGCCTGTGGCCAAGCACCTCTCTCTCCATTCTTATCCTTCTTCCGAAGTGATATCGGAAGAAGTAGACCAGACTTTATCTATATATAGATAGATAGATAGATAGATAGATAGATAGATAGATAGATAGATCATCGTATAAAATTGCATATTCAACAAAGATCTACTTGTTTATAAATAACAGCTATATTACATCAAGTCTTGACATCTAAAATGGTAGGTTATGTTGGCATCATAGGTTTAATTATATAATATTAAGTTATGGTCACGATTGGAATGTCTTTTGTCATAGGTCTGTTCAATCAGACGTTGAATAACAACGATAACAACCTCATTAACCATCATCACAACCAAAAAATCGACAAGAACCATATCTGTATATATAAAAAGGAGCTCGTACATATATTTAACACATAAGTACACACATGCTCACACAAACACTGATATGCATGAAATTACACATGCATATATTATACGCACACTCTCACGTAGATATTTACACATTACACAGAAACTTTATTTAGAATAAAGCAATACTGGTCTCTTCTCTTTTACAACAACTCCTATAGTCAACTACATATTCTGAAACTACGACCCGTCCCCTTACTAAATACCACCTTCCGTTCTGCTCACACTTTACTTTTTGTGTTACCCTTAACACATATTTTACACATACGTACACACATGCTCTCATATCG
>OZ024751.1:17866421-17888921 GCA_964016885.1 Eledone cirrhosa
GTACTGGTGGCGGTTGAAGGGATGCATGTGTGGTGGTGTTGTAATTGTGAGGGTGGTGACGGTGATGTATTGGTCTGTGGTGAGTGGTGTAGTGGTTGGTGGTACGTGTGTATCGTTCTGGTGGTAGTTGCAGTAAATATGTCCTACGTTATAAGAGTTTGTTTTTATGTATGTGATTGTGTTGGTGCTGGTACAGGTTGAGGTGGTTCATGAGTGGTGTTGTAGTTGTGGTGGTGTTTACGGTGATATATTAGTCTGTGGTGCGTGGTAAGTGCTGTAGTTGTTGGTGGTATGTGTTTGTCTTCCTGGTTTCAGGTGTAGCAGAAGTGTAATGGATTATGGGAGTTAGTGTAATGCTATCAGTCAGTGGTTTTGCTGTTGTTTATTCCACGTTGTTACTGATACAACAGAGCTATGATCAAAGACATTTCGGCTATGAATACCCTATCAATTTTAGACAGATTGTGCATGACTACATCATGAAATAAGCTCATTATTTTAAAAAGAATTTCCGAGAGAGTTGACTGCTATCTCTAATAGGTTGTTCACCCGGTTGAACCTCGCTGGTTGCAATATTGTATGAGCTGGGCTACTAGTTGAGGTGCTAGATTTTGTGACAGTAAAGGCCGTTTAAGGACTATTTTCCTAAGAATTTTCGAAATTAGGAACAGAAAAAGCACATTATCAGAACACAAATGTTGCTGTTCCTAAGGTGGTACCGGAAGTTACTTGGAAGTTGATGAGAATGTCTGTCGTTCTCACTGATATACGTGTTCAAAGGAATTAAGAAAGCCCTCGATTCCTGCAAAAACCGGTGGTGATAACGGGGAAGAGATGGAAAGAGAGGGTAGCTACTATCAAATACAATAAGGGAAATGGGTAATAAAGAAGGCCTGCCTCACATCAGTTCATTACCTCATCCACTCGCGAGAATAGGATCGCCATGGAGGCCTCGCAATGTCCCACAAATGAATCGAAAATGTAATTTTGTGTGAGTATGTAATCAACCGACTTTGTGCATTGAGAAGGAGTTTTAAGCTCATGTGACGAGGAGGTCTTTTCTCGTAAAGAACAACTAGAACTTTACTTTCCTGAGAAGAAATACTTCTCCTATGGAAGGAAGTGTATCACGCATATGGAAGAGCACATCCTTCTGTTTATTTTAAAATTTACATCCATTTACATGACCAAACAAGTGTCAATCATTGATGCATATGAAATGCGTCAGCACATTCCATATGATATAGAGTCAAGGAAAGAGATGGGATCAGATAACAGGCCAGAACAAAAAATTACAAAATAGATCATTTAGCGATAACTCGTTTTCATAATGTTTATGGGATTTTACATGTCAACGATCAGCAGTACGAGAGTCTCTATACATCCATACTGTAAATAATGGCTTCTAATATTGGCACAAGGCCAACAATTATCCCAGTGCATTACTGGTACTTTATTTTATCGACCCCGTAAGGATGAAGTTAACATCGGCGGGAGTTGAACTCAGACCGTAAAGGACCGTAACTCTATGCTGCAAAGCATGGCGTCCGAACCTCTACCAATACTGCCAATCCACCGTCCTAATATTAATATTAATTATAATATTATAAGAGTGACTAGGTCGATGGATTGGCAGAACCGTTTGAGTGATGGCCGAAATGATTTGCAGCATTTAATTACTGCTCTTTGCGTTCCGTGTTCAAATCCCGCGCAGGATCACAAATCCCGCGCAGGATCACATTGCTTTTCATCCTTCAGAAGTCGATAAAATAAAATACCCGTTAAGTACAGAGGTTAATATAATCAACTATACGTTCCACTCTTCTCCCAAATTGGTGGCCTTGTGCCAATATTAGAAGCCAATTGTAAATAATTGTTTCTACTCTTGGCACAAGGCCAGCAATTATCCCAGTGCATGACTGGTACTTTCAATGAGAACAAGTTGTTTTGTTGATGTGAAAAATATTTTTCACATCAACGAAACAACTTGTTCTCATTCCCAGCCAACTTTTCAGGAAGCATGATGGAAGACATTTTACTCAAACATTCGATTTTGATTTTAATTTTAAACATTTCTTTACTCCTACCAACTATTTTTAATTAACTTTTTTCACTGAATTTGACAAGATGGATCTTAATACATCGAAACCGGTAATTATCTCGTATACTTTATATACTTCATAAAAAAAATTAAAAAAAATTGTCCCTCTTTTTTTAAAAATAACACTATCTTTTCAATAATGTCACTTCAACGATTCAAAATAGAAAAACAGACCCTTAAATATATCTCCCGTGCTATTTCCAACTTAATCTTCTCTCTCTCTCTCTCTCTCTCTCTCTCTCTCTCTCTCTCTCTCTCTCTCTCTATCTATCTATTATATATATATATATATATATATAGAGAGAGAGAGAGAGATAGATAGATAGATAGATAGATAGATAGATAGATAGATAGATAGATAGATAGATGGTTAGATAGATAGATAGATAGATAGATAGATAGATAGATAGATAGATAGATAGATATATTTCTTTTATTTGCCACTAGGGCATCAAAAGTGGGACAAGTACAAAGGGGGGAGTTTACACAAAAAGGCGTCCTCAATAAGGAGAAGGCAATAACAAAATATAAAAATAAAATAAGATATAACAAAAAATAAAATTTTTAACAAAATCCTCAATAGAGAGGAGGCGCCTTGGGGGGTCGCACACACCCCCGAAAAAAGTGTGCAACCCTTCTCCTCAGGTGCACAGAGAAGGGGTGCTCCCTTGGTCTTTTATCTTCCTCACCTATAGTCTGATGTAGAGTGAAGGCCCATTCACACGGGCCATTCTCGCCACTTTCACCCATCTTTCATAGAAACGGCTGGGGTGCAGCACCTCTCTCTCCATCCTGATCCTTCTTCCGAAATGATATCGGAAGAAACGGACCAGTTGTTGGCCAGAGAGAAAGGTGCCCGACCTCAGTCCTTTCAGACGCGTCCACCATACAACCTCTTTCGCCATGGCTATTACGCACAGAAACACCGCCTCTGCTTCATCTTTGAAGGGGGGAGGCGGCTTGATCATTACAATCGACTCGGTGGTCAACCGGATCGGTCCCACCCTTGACAGCAGTTGTTCGACATAGCCCCACAGATCGGCTACGCCCGAGCAGTGTACTAATGCGTGTGCAACGGTTTCCTCGTCGCACACGCATCTGGGACAGATCTTTTTGGCGGGGTCCCTACCCGGGCGCCCGTGTCTGTAGAGCCTTTCTCGAACGGGTAAAGCCCCTCGGTAGCACTGCCAGGCCAGGGACTTCTGGAAGTTGTCCATAGGTCCCGGGCTGAATGTCCTACCGAACAGGCTGGCCAGTTCGTCCTCCTCCATGTCTAGGGCTTCTCCGAGGGCGTCGTCGCACCTGCTGCGTACCAGCCCTCTATAGAATGTTGCGGTGGAGTCTCCACTGATAACCGGATCCGCCTGCCAGAGGGCGGTGAGCGCCTGGGCACACTCAGTGTGCCAGGCGCCCAGTTTTCTCGGTCTTTGCTTGACCCAGGATTGCAGCTCGGTGAGTGAGACGAGTTTGGGAAAGGTTCGTCTCACAAACGAGGCCCACACCGGTTGTCCGGTGAGGAATACGTAGAGGTGCCGTAGCCTTAATGCGTGTTTACGCATCATTAGCCACGGCATCCCCAGCCCTCCTTTCGAAGGGTGTTGACAGCAGATGGATCTCCTCACCATAGGAGCCCGCCTCTTCCAAAGGAATTGGAAGAGCGCGCGCTCCATCTTGGTGAGGGTTTCCCTTGGGCAGGGCACTACGGTCAGGCGGTAGTAGATGACGGACGCTATGTAGGTGTTCGCCACCTCCGCCCGACCTTTCAGGGATAGTTTGCAACTGGCCCACTTCTGGGTCAGTGCAAACACCCTGTTCGTAACCTCCGCCCAGTTTTTCTCCACCTGGAGGTCCGGTCCGAACCAGACCCCGAGCAACTTCACCGGGCCCTCCGTCCAGCGTCCGACGACGCTATCGGAGGGCATCGGTCTGCCCCTCCACGTGCCGAGTTGCAAACCGATCGACTTGTCCCGGTTCAGCTTAGCCCCTGTGAACTTTTCGTACTCCTCCAGTAAGGTGCCGACCGCCTCGATTTCGGAGGCCGTCGACACCATTACTGTCACGTCATCGGCGTAGGCCGACACCGCTTTCCGCAATCCCGGTTCCAAAGGGATGCCCTGCAACAACTCCAACTTCCGCAGTAGTGGCTCGAGAGTCAACACATACAGAAGGGAGGAGAGAGGGCACCCTTGTCGGATGGACCGCGCGATTTTGAACGGCTCCGAGAGGTAGCCGTTCACCTTGACCCTAGAGCAGATGCGGCTGCTGTGCATAGCAGTGATCCAGCCCCTGAAAACGGGTCCGAAGCCTGCCGCCGCTAGCACCGCATCCAGGTAACCATGGTCGACCCTATCGAACGCCTTAGATTGATCCAAGTTGATCAGAGCCCCACCAAAGCCGGGTTCGTTCCCAACCCTCTCTATGATGTATCGCATGAGGTGGAGGTTGTCATGGATGGACCTGGACGGGATAGCGCATGTCTGCGCATCTCCCACCAGGTTGCCCACGACAAGCGCCAACCTCTTTGCTAGCACCTTGGCCAAAATCTGTAACTCTGTATTTAGCAGTGTTATGGGCCTGAAGTTACTTATTTCGTCCCCCTTGTTCTCGTCCTTCCTCACTAGCGTGACTACGCCCTTGGTCACAGTACAGGGAATTCTCCCGTTCTGTTGCCAGTTGCAGTAGACCGCCTCGAGGAGATCGGGGAACAAGTCCGGCATAGCTAGATATAATTCGTAAGGAAGACCATCGAGACCCGGGGATTTGCGTTTGCCGCATTGGCTCAGCACGTCCTCTATCTCAGCGGCCGAAATCGGCTCCTCGCAGGACTTCGCCTCCCTGTCCGAGAGGCGCGGCAGGCCGTCGAGGTATGGACCGAAGTCCACGTTCCCAACCGGCTCCCCGCCCCTCCCGAACAGTCGGGCAAAGTGCCTTTGAAAGGCCTCACACATCTGCTTAGGCTCAAGAATCGCCCGTCCATCCAGGACTTGCAAAGACCGGATGGTGGATTTAGTTCCACTGTTGGCCTCTGTCACGCGGGCCCAGCTAACAGCTTTGGTCCCCTCGTTCCCTAGAGCACGTATTTTACTTCGGACAACGCAGCCTTCGTGCTTCGCGTCGAAAAACTGGCTCAACGCCGTTCTCGACGCTAGCACTCTGGCCACGTCGCCGCTTCTAATTGCCTCTTCTACTCTATCTATTAGCTCCCTTTCCTTCCTATTCCTATCCGCAGCTAGAACCTTACTAAATTCTATCGAGACTACTCTAATCTCTCTCTTTAGAGATACCCACCACCTGCTGTTGACGATCGCTCCAGTCAACCGTTCCTTAACTAACGTACTAATCCGATTCCTGTAGGCTCTACTTGCCGGCAAGGACAAGTTGAGCTTCCAGTAACCGGGGCCCTGTCTATGAGTTCTGTCAAGGTTGACCATGCAGGTCACTAATTTGTGGTCTGAATAGCCAACAATGCGCATTTTTGGACAACTTAAAAAGTCCTTATCCTTAATTCTAACTAAGAACCTATCTAGGTACGACCTAGATGATCCGCTACGATTTGCCCAAGTCCAGGTTGGCGCAGTCGGAAAATCTAGTCGATATCTATCGGCCAGGTCAAATCGACCGATTAACCCTTTGAGGCTATTACACCCCTCTCTATCGGGGCAGGCCCCTACGTAGTCCCAGCGTGCATCTAGGATACCATTCCAGTCCCCCACTAATAGCAAGGAGCGGGACGTCCCTAGAAAAGTCTCCAGACGATGGAAGAAGTCCGGCCGCATTGACCCGAAAGGGCCGTAGGCGGCTACCAACCTAAACGCTCCGCCTTTACCACTGCCAAGGTCCAGAACCACTAGTCGACCCTCCGGGTCCAAATGTACCATCTGTGTTGCGAGACCCAGATGTTTTTGCAGCAGAACGACAACTCCACCCCCACCTCCGGGCTGACAGAGAGATGCGTGCATCTCAAAGTCATCAAAGGTGGGGGCCAGCTGTCGCACGTTGCTGATCCGGGCCTCGCAAATAACCATCACATCTATACGTTGTGACCTGAGGTCATTTAGAAGCATTGCTTGCTTCCAAGTTGAGCCCAGGCCACGCGCATTTAAACAGCCTACTCTTAGCATAGCCATGTTGGTGGTGAAGAGAAAAGGCACTTACCTCTCTGCGTCCCGGGTATCGGGCTGCACAATTTCCATTAGGGTGGGGGATGGGTTGTTGGGTGGGGTGGTGGTTTGTGGAAGTGTGGGGGCATCAGTGTGTTGTGTGGTTGGGGAGCTTGGAGTTGTGAGGGTGTTTGGGGAGGGGGTGGGATAGTTTTTTAGGAGGACGCGGTTAATGGGCCCGACGCAGGGGGGACCCACGTCCTCTTTAAAATTGTTTTTTAAAGTTTTATAGGTGTCCTGTGGGGCCTTAATCATTTTGAGGTGGGGGAAATCCCCTGCCTGGGTGAAGTTAGGCCCTTGTGTTTTTATTAGATTGTTGTTGTACACAATGTTTAACAGTTTTTTGTTTCTTGTATTTATGTATGTGTATGCATGTTTTTGTTTTTGTGTGGTGTTTTTTGTTTGCTGTTGTGAGCTCTTTTGTGTTGGTGTCAGTGTTATGTTTTGGGGAGGGGTTGTTTTCATTTGTGTGTCTGAGGTGTGTTTTCTTTTTTTTCTTTTGATTGTGTGGAAGTGCTCCTCCTCGTCTGACGACGAACTAGGGTCATCTTCCGCGTTGGAGGGGAGGGGTATATTTTCGGGTTGTGTTTGCGGTACGGGTGTTTTGGAAATTGTTTTTGTTTTTTGGGTGGAGGGGATGGGTTGGACATTGTTTTGTTTTGGTTTGAGCTGTGGTGGTTGTTTTTGTAGTGGTAGTTGTGGTGATTGTGTTGGTTGTGCAGTTGTTGGTGGTGTAGGCAGGATTGGGGTTTTCTTATTAAGTTGGGGACAGACAGCCCTCAGGTGACCTCTGGTTCCGCAGAGGTAACACGAGGGCCGTCTACCCTCAACGGTAATGTTGATGAAGGTTAGATCATCCAGTATGACGCGTTCAGGGATCTGGGCGATCCTTTCGGGCCTCATTTGAACTACAAGTTCGAGGCTCGTTCCACTGAACGCGTCACCCGATGCCTTTCCCATGGACACCAGCATGTCATCCTCCAGGTCCAGAAAACCTGTCAAAACCCACCATATGTCCATAATCGGCAGGATGGTGTGGATTTTTATTTTTTGTGTTCTTCTACCCATGTACGTAGGGTAGAAGGTGTATGCGGTGGATGTGATTGGTTTGATGGACAGTTTCACTGCTGTGTCCCTGTCCTTCATGAGAATGGATAGACTCCCGTAGAGTCTATCCTTCTGAATGAAGGTGATGTCCTTCATGACGTCTTTTAAAACCAGCTCTATCTCGCTCTGTGATGGTTGAGCTGGTTTTTTACTTTTGTTCGAAATTGTCCTAAACATGACCGTGTTTAGGAGTCTCTGGCTTTTTAGTTCCGGGGGGGAATGGATTGTGAATGAACCATTTTCCCCGTACACTATATATTTTTTCGCATCCGCCAGTAGCTCCTTCGCTTTTGTTATATCTACTGGCAGATAGTCGAGGGTTTTCCTTGTCGTCTCGGCGAAGGAGAAATTTTGTTTGTTTGTGTTGTTGTTGTCGTTGGTGGTGTTGTTGTTATCATTGTTGTTGTTGTCACCGTTATTGGTGTTGTTGTTGTTATTGTTATTGTTATTGGTGTTGCTTTCGTCCGTCGCATATTGTGGCAGACAAACAGACTGATAGATAGATTGAGAGAGAAAGCAAAGAAGGATGCATGTGGGATAGATAGAAAGAGAGAGGGGGAGAGAGAGAGAAAGAGTGAGAGAGAGAGAGACAAAGAGAGAGGGAAAGAGAGAGTGAGGGAGAGAAGAGAGGGAAAGAGAGAGGGAAGGGAGGGAAAGAGAGGGGAAAGGGAAGGAGAGAGTGCGTGAGTGAGACTGATGAACAATTTCGAAAATAAAGTTTAAAAAACATAAATCAACAAGTCTAATAATAAAAAAAACATAAATAACTAACAAAACTTAACAAAATATGATTCCTGAGCTGAAACGTAAATAAGTAAATAATAATGATAATAATAATGATAATAATAATTGTTTCTACGTTAGGCACAAGGCCAGCAATTACCCAGTGCATTACTGGTACTTTATTTTATCGACCCCGTAAGGATGAAAGGCAAAGTCAACTTCGGCGGGATTTGAACTCAGACCGTAAAGGGACGTAACTATGCTGGAAAGCATGGCGTCCGACCCTCTACCGATGCTGCCAATCCACCGCCTTAATAATGATAATAATAATGATAATAATAATGATATAAAAATTAAAATATATAAAAAAACAGGACAACGAGAGAAAGGATGATATTTGAGAAGAGAAATTGTATCTTGTGTCTTATGGGGCTGAATCGAAACTGAAAGGAGCACTAACAAAAATATATAAATATATATAAATAATAGTAAATAGATAATAGGGAAAAGGAGAATGCGAGGGGATAAGAGAGATAGATAGATAGAGAGAGAGAGAGAGAGAGGGAGATGAGATGAGGCGAAAGAAGGAGAGAGGGATGGAGAGAGCGAGACAGACATATATATATGTATATATGTGTGTGTGTATATATATATATATATATATATATATATATATATATATATATATATATATATATATATATATATATATATATGTGTGTGTGTGTATGTGTGTGTGTGTGTATATATATGTATGTATATATGTGTGTGTGTGTATCATATATATATATATATATATTTATATATATATATATATATATATATATATATATATATATATATAAAGAGATAGATTGAGGGTAAAAATGTGTGTGAGAGAGAGAGGGAGAGAGAGAATATGAGACAGAACTGGAGGAAAAGATTGGAGAGTTAGAGATAGATAGATAGATAAATGGATAAATAGAAAGATTGACAGAGAGACAAACAGATGGATATACAGACAGACATGCAGCCAGACATGCAGACATGCAGACAGACAGGCAGATATATACATAGACAGACAGCAGAGAGAGAGAGAGAGAGAGAGAGAGAGAGAGAGAGCTAAATAGATAGATAGACAGATAGATAGACAGATAGAGAGATAGATAAATATGAGATAGATAAGTAGAGAGATAGATATTAAATAAATAGATACAGACGGAGAGAAGGAGAGATAATTTATAGATAAGTAGATAGATAGATAGATAGATAGATAGATAGATAGATAGATAGATAGATAGATAGATAGATAGATAGATAACGAGAGAGAAAGAGTTAGGGAAAAAGATAGTAAGATAGAAAAGTGCTTGGAAAAAAGCAACTAAAACTAAACAAACACCGGAGCGCAGCAACAAGAAAACAAAATCGAAATAAGGGCTTGCCAAATCAAATTCATAAGATAAATATCTGATATTTGATACTGCTAACTTCCTGCTACACCATTCTGACAAGTCCGTGTACCCTCCACCATCCACCTATCCTTTTCTACCTCCCTCCCATCACCACCCATCACCACTTACCGCCATTATATATCCACGAGGCAGCATCATCTTTACATCTCACCTCTTGTGAAAAGAAACAATTATTCAATAATGGCGGTACATGAAGTTATACGGTTGTCTCCCTTCGTTGCTTCTCTAATGTTACAGCCATTGCTTTTAATGACGTATCGAATGTTTTCCTCTTTACCTCCTCCCCTCCTTCCACAGAAACCACCACCATTTATTTATTTATTTATTTATATTATTTTTGCTGCATTATTGTATCATTTTGATTTATTTTTATATTTTGTTTTTTAGATTATTTTTTTGTTCTTTTTACCACTGGTAGTCGGATTATCAAATGTTTAATTTTACTCGCCGTTCCTATTGCTTGTAATGGTTTTCTTGTAATTGTTGTCTCATCGTTGTTGTTGTCATCGTTGTCGCTATTTTTGTTGTGACTGTTGTTATTCAATTCCGGCTATGTCCGATAGAGTTTGGGCCACTGATAAAGAACAACCATGCAGACATTCTGGGCGGTCCGTCACCCCTATCGAGTACTTTGGCCAGCCACTAAACATCTCTGGCCTAACATGATAACGGGAGCCATAACTGTATAAGAAAGTGATGAATTTTGAGATACGGAAGCGCCATCAACCAGACCTTTCTAATATACACAGCTCGATGGTCTAAGCTTCTTTTGAAACACTCGGATAAAAATCCAGACATTTGGTCAATTATCGCATGTAGAACAAATCAAGCGATCAAACAAGTCAACCGTTAAAATTACATATTCATTTAACAAAGAAGGACAGGCAGATTTTCTCTGTCTGGTAGCTCCTTCGAAAGAAGAGGTATAGTGAACGATTTCAAAAAATGAAGGATTTGTTCATTGCAATTTCGTTAGAGTCAACATCAAATTTTTCAATAAGTAGAAACTATGCATCTAAGGGTTCCACTTTGAAACTTTAAGGTTTCGGGTTCTGGTATATTGCTTGTCACCTTACGCAAGTCTTCTCCACTCTACATTTGAGAACCCAAGAACACATTAACCAAAATATCTCTTATTTTGAAAAAAAAATAATAATGATATGGCGTCATTTGTGGGGGAACTTGGCTGCTAATTTTTAAAACGTCGATCGACATCGTGAAGGCTCTCTCTTTAGGTGGAGATAATCAAGGACTAAACAACAACAATAATAAAGGCACTCACGGTAAATCAAAAGAATTATCATGTCACCGAATACACATAACCTTATGCGTATATACACACCTATATACACCTATATACACCTATATACACAGAGAGTGTTCCTCGTTTAAACGTTGAAGTATAGAAACTTACACCAGGTAAAGGTCAATATAAACATACCCCATAAGAGACACCCATGTGACACCCGTCACACAACATCATATAGAGACACACAGCCGCCCCACCTTACACACCACCCCGTTCTCCTCCTTATAACACGCTCCTTTAGAAGAAGAACCTTTTCATTCTTACAGTTTTCCGTATACAGTGGGCGTTTTTGTTTAACAAAAAAAGTTCTCTTCCACCTTTTGTTGTTATTTTTGTTGCTGATGCTGTTGTTGTTGTTTTTGTTGTTGTTTTCTAGGCGTACCAATTCTTCATCAACCTTCATTCCCACTTTATCTCAATCATCATCATTTTCGTCAACAAAACCAACAGTTTCCTTCTTCGTTTTCTTCATTGATTTTTTTGTTTTGCTTTTGCTTTGATTCTTCCCATTAAAACATTCACTACGCATTGATTGACATAGACACCTGCACACGCTCACATACACACACACACACACACACACACATACATACACATTTTGTATTTATATATGAATGTATGTATGAATGAATTTATGTATGTATGTATGTATGTATGTACGTACGTACGTACGTACGTACGTATGTATGTATGTATGTATGTATGTATGTATGTATGTATGTATGTATGTATGTATGTATGTATGTATGTATGTATGTATGTGAATATGTATATATATATATATATATATATATATATATATATATATGTGTGTGTGTGTATATATTCATGCGCAGTTCGCTTCGCAAACATGTCATTTTGAGTTCGATCCTTGCATGCGTGTGTGTGTGTGTGTGTGTGTGTGTGTGTGTGTGTGTGTGTGTGTGTGTGTACTTGTGTGCTATGTGTTGTGTGGTGGTTGTGTATGTGTATTCGTATATGTACCACATCTTCAAAAGTATGCCTGCGTTTTAACTATGAATATAAAGGAAATATTCAAACTGAAACCAAAGGAGCGAATGCCGAAAATGTAAAGCAATAAAAATATATGAAAAAAAATTAATAAACTATAAACGGAACTCCTAAGAAGAACCATCCCACATTCTAGTCACCATTGTTCTTCAGAATTACCAAATGTTGTCTTTTAATATTATAATCCTGCCCTCTTTTCCTGTCCTTCCTTTATTTCAACAGAATCTAGGTCTTTTATTTAATAGTTCAATAAAATATAATAAAGAAACGGCATCATGGAGAAAAGATTAAAATAAACAACTTAACAATTATAAAAGATATGATAAAAAATCAAAATACATACACTTTCGTAAACTCACATGTGTATAAGCTAAGTGTGTATATATAAACATACACACTGATTTTCTCAGGTATATCATTCACATATATTTACACTCAAGCCTTATATATATAAACACGTACATATATGTATCTATATATCTATATATATATAAACACACACACACTATATATATATATATATATATATATATATATATATATATAAACACACACACATACATATATATACACATACATACCTACACACATATACATATATATATATATATATATAAACACACACACACACACATATATATATATATATATAAGCACACACACATACATATATATATACACACGCACACATATATATAAATACACACACACATATATATAAATACACACACACACACATATATAAACACACAGAGACACACACATATATATATATATATATACACAACCACACACACACACACATTTATATATATATATATATACACACACACACATGTATGTATATATATATATATAAATACACGTACAAAAGAACGCACTCCCATATATTCATTCATAAAATCAAACGCACACATTCTAACAAAGAAACACAGCTATATATATGCATATACAGAAACATACACATACATATCAAGTGAATATAGTATTTTAAAGAAAAAAGAAATAGGATAAAAAATATGCAAGAAAAAAATCAGCCAACAATGATCTCCGTTGCGTCTTTTAATTTCATAATGACAGGGTTCCTATTACAAATGAGAATACATTCTAAAGGAGTCAGATTAGGGGTTCAGTTTTCCGGATACGATCCCTTAGTCTTACTAGCAATGGTTCAAAGAACACAAAATCTATTGTAACAGTATGAAATACTAGCTGAAGAAACATACACACACATACACGCTCAAAAACATACACATACAGAAACACTTACGTGCGCACTGACACACACGCGTTATATATATATATATATATATATACAGGGTGTTCCAAAAATGTATACAAACTTCAACAGTATTTTTATCAGTGTATAGATACAAAAAAATGGTGTGTGTGTGTGTGTGTGTGTGTGTGTGTGTGTGTGTGTTGGGAAGATGGCACTGAGCTTTAGCACTTGGAAAGTTATTGAAACCAAACATTTAAATCTAACGAGATATTCTTAATAAATAAAATTTGAGCACAGTCGTGTTTTTAAAGCTATGCACACACTCACGCAAATAGACAGAGACACGTGCATATATAAACACAGACACGCAGCCATAAACAAACAGAAACACATGCATACACACACATACATAAACACACACACACACATACATATATAGTGTGTATGTATACATCTATCTATCTATGCATTTTTTATGTATGTATATATATATATATATATATATATATAGAGAGAGAGAGAGAGGAAAATCTAGTTTACTTGAAGCATTGCGTAATGAGGTATAAACGTTTGGAGTTAGAAGGCCAAAACTATGCAGGTATGGATATAGAATATAAATACAAATTCAAAAGATATCGCTGACAATTAGTCTTGTACCTTAAATTTATTTGAATATCCTTAATTTTCGAGATAATATCTCTTCTTCGGAGGGAAATAAAGGGGTTAATCCAGTGTTCTAATTAGCTTGCCAAGTCAATTAGCTTGGCAAGCTAATTAGAACACTGGATTAACCCCTTTACTTCCCTCCAAAGAAGAGATATTATCTCGAAAATTAAGGATATTCAAATAAATTTAAGGTAAAAGACTAATTGTCAGCAATATCTTTTGCATTTGTATTTATATTCTATATCCATACCTGCATTGGTTTGGCCTTTTAACTCCAAACACACATATATATATACACTATATAGTATGTGTCTATGCTGGAGTGAGGTTGGCAATAGTGGGGGTACATAAGGTCTGTGAGTGCCTAATTTTCCTTGCTTGAGTAAGAAAGGCAATTGACTGTGGGTATATTTTTATTTCTCCTTTTTGTTACAAATCGTTTGGTTTAAAATAAGAGGTCGTGCCTTAGGTATTTGATAAGTCTCCATGTGTGTAAGGTTGAATATTGAAAGTGTCTTAATGAGCCGAGGAGTGTAATTTTCGTGTTATAACCTGTTAAATTGAAACATGCGTGTAACTAGATGTATGTGATTATCTTTCCTTGATTTTGTCTCTGTATCCATCCATTTGTGTGTGTGTTTGCGTGTATGTCTGTGTGTGTGTTTGCGTGTTGGCCTGATACTTATTCAAAGGACAACGCTTGTGGACCTTGACGCAGAATAGTGTGTAGTTTATTGGTGCCTATGTTGTATATACATACTTAAAGCCATAATTGTTTCTACATTTGGCACAAGGCCAGCAATTATCCGAGTACATTACTGGTGCTTTATTTTATGGACCCCGTAAGGATGAAAGGCAAAGTTAACCTCGGCGGGATTTCAACTCAGAGCATAAAGGGACGTAACTCGTTGCTGCAAAGCATGGCGTCAGACCCTCTACCGATACTACCAAAAAGCGATAATGAGATATAGATACCTAAAAAAAAAAAAAAAACAGGTAAAACTATCACTACCTTATATAGATATGGCTGAGTGGTTAGGGAATTAGATTTGTAATCTTGAGGTTGTGATTTTGAATTCTAGACCGTGTGATGCGTTATGTCCTTGAGCAAGACACTTTATTTAATGTTGCGCCTTCTGCCTGGATTTGCGACTGACAGATAGCATTAGCGATTGGAATAACCAATGGAAACATTGTTTCCTAGGTCCGATTTAAAGAGCTCCACCCCACTCGTTAAGTGACTGAGGTCTGGGATCTTGTCAATTGACTGTCGATATATAATACTTGATTCCCGAGTTGAGTCAGACGGTAACCAGAGTTAAGAAATGTACTCAATACATTGGTAGAGAATAGGCATCTTCGTTATACATAGAAATGACTATTTTAGGATCTATACACGCGCGCGCGCATATATATATATATATATATACTATAAGAACAGATTAAAGTTTAAACAAAGATCCCGTTAAGGGTGAAAGCAGCGATTCTTTGCTTAAACTTTAATCTGTTATTTTAATAAATATTTGCTCTACGGTTCTTATATATTTGATATATATTTATCCTTATCGAGCCCTCTTCGGATTTTAGTCTTCACATTTATTATTACTATATACATATATATTTATATATATATATATATATATATATATATATACAAACATACATAATTCCATATACTCCAGTCAGTATCTTAATCCTAATGTCTATATATTGGTATATTGGTCTACTTGTTCATGTGTCTGTCTACCCCCCCCTCTCCATCTCTCTCTCTCACACACACACTATTTTCCTGTCTGTCTCTCTATATGATTCTATATACAACTCTACCCTCTCTATTATAACTTCCGTTCCTGCCAAATTTATTTAACATCAAACATCATATCTTCCATATCTGAAACATTATTCCTTGACTAAAATAAAATAAAATAAAATAAAATAACATAAAAATAATATAAAAATAATGTAAAATCATCTCTACCACTACTGCCACCGCCATCATCATCATCACCTCCATGACTCTGACTACTACTATTTCTACTACTACTACTACTACTACTACTACTACTACTACTACTATTAACAACAACAACATAATTAACATCATCAAAGTCGTCGCAAGCAACATCAACAACAACAACATCAACAACAACAACGACAACAACAACATCAACAACAACGACAACAACAACATCAACAACAACGACAACAACATCAGCAACAACGACGGCAACAACAACACCATAATTAGTAATATAAATGCCGTTCCAAGCAACAACAACAACAACAACAACATCAACTACGAGCTAAGAGAGCCTCTGCTAAACACAGTAGCCAGTCCTTAATCAAATGTACTTAATCAAATGTACCACTACTACTACTCTGGTGAAAAGGTCATACGCTGACTATGATGGCGTGATGCTAGAGCTGTGAAATCTTGCATGCATTAATTTCAAATGCATTGTTTCTTTACAGGGATTATGTTTAAAAAGTAAACATCATTTTGGTCATTCCATGAGAGTATCTTGGTCAGCTTATGTACTTTTTAGACGACCCTTCTACTACTACTACTACTGCTACTACTACTACTACTACTACTACTACTGCTACTACTACTACTACTACTACTACTAATACTACTGCTGCTGCTGCTACTTTAATATATATAATTTTAATGACTATGATGATAATAATTATGGTAATTGTCATGCTATGATGGTTATTAACACTTTGATCACCATCATCTTTATCATCAATAACATCATCACAACCACCAACATATCATCATCATCATCATCAACATCACTACCATTGGCAGTATCGGTAGAGTCATATATGCTTTCCAGCGTAGTTACGTCCCTTTAGGATCTGAGTTCAAATCCCGCCGAGGTTAACTTTGCCTTTCATCCTTACGGGGTCCATAAAATAAAGTACCAGTAATACACTGGTTATTTGCTGGCCTTGTGCCAAAAGTAGAAACAATTATCATCTTACTGAAGATCTCCGCCACGTGTATCGTTATATCCTCCGCCACCACCTTCATCCTCTCCATTCCCCTCCTTATCATCATCATCATACTAACTATCATTAACATCATCATCATCATTCTAATCATCACCGTCGTCTATGTCTCATCTTCATCCTCCTCCTCTTCTACTTCTTCCTTCTCATCATCATCATCACCATCATCATCATTGTCTTCGTTTCACTGTCATTAAACTCTCCTCCACCCCACCCCCCTGCCATTAAGCTCTCCTCTACCTCCATCTCACCCATCATCATCTTCGTTTCATTGTCATTAAGCTCCCCCCCCCCGCCCCTCCACTCACCCTCTATCATCATCATCGTCTTCGTTTCATTGTCATTAAAATCTCCTCCACCTCCTCTCCCCTCCATCATCATCATCATCATCATCATCGTCTTCGTTTCATTGTCATTAAAATCTCCTCCACCTCCTCTCCCCTCCATCATCATCATCATCATCGTCTTCGTTTCATTGTCATTAAAATCTCCTCCACCTCCTCTCCCCTCCATCATCATCATCATCATCATCGTCTTCGTTTCACTGTCATTAAACTCTCCTCCACCTCCACCCCCCACCCCCGCCATCGTCGTCATCATCATAATTTCCATAGCAACGTCTTAGCTTGTCTCTTCAAGTCTTGTCATCACCTCAACCCACCCAGGTACCCCTTAATTTGTACTCCTCTCCAACCAGAACCACCTACAACTAACTATTACCGCCCCACAATCATTTTTTTTTTTTTGTCTTTTCCTTTATTACCGTACCTTAACTTCGAACTTCCGTTCAGCCCTTTCTGGTTCCGTTGTCTGTAAATTAAGGGGTCACTTCCTGTAAGATTGGAGACCCTTATTCGGCAAACTAAACCCCTGTCGTTGACTTTTCCTCCGCCGATTGCTCCTTTGTCAATGTTTCTTATTAGTAACCCTAAACCTATGATTATCAAATTGTAACATACAAAGCAACGGAGGGAGGGGCATGGCTGGATTTAATTAGATTAAGTTTATATTCATTTAATATTGTTGTTGTTATTGTTAATATATGTTTTATATTATTGTTTATATTTATTAAAATTCTTAGTATTGAGTCGTCAAGTATGAAATTTGTAAAAGTTTGTTCTTTTTACTATAAATTTCATACAAATCTCATACTTGACAAGCCATTACATTTATTTAATATTGTTTTATTTATTCCTATTTTTGTTGTTGTTGTTGTTGTTAATATTTACTAATGTTGTTATTTATTAATGTTATTGTTGTTATTGTTAATATTTACTTAATGTTTTTGTTGTTTTGTTTTTATTAATTTTGTATTGTTGCTTAAACAAATAAATACAAAACAAAACAAACATTTGTGACCTTTGAAGGGGGAGGGGGAGTTGAATATTAGTTAGAGGGGGGAGAAGTGGAGTGGTGGTGGAGGAAATAAGAGGTAGAAAGAGAGAGAGGGAGTAGTGGTGTGGTGGTGGTGGAGGAAATAAGAAGTAGAAAGAGAGGGGGAGATAATGGTACAAATATAGAGAGAAGGGGACTAATGAGAAGAAGTAAGAGAGAAAGACGAGGGAGAAAGTAAGAAAGAAAGGAGACAGGTAGGGAGAACAGAGAGAGGGGGTGGATCTTTTGCAATATTGTCCTCTTCAGTCAGGTTGTGTGTGTGTGTGTGTGTGTGTGTGTGTGTGTGTGTGTGTGTGTGTGTGTGTGTGTGTAAAAAGACGCGCGGCTTTGTGGGTTGGGCATTCGGCACACAATCGTACGGTTGTGAGTTCGATTCCCGGCTGCACGTTGTGTCCTTGAGCAAGACACTTTATTTCACGTTGCTCCAGTCCACTCATCTGGCAAAAATAAGTTGTACTTGTAATTCGAAGGGTCAGTCTTGTCACATTCTGTGTCACGTTGAATCTCCCTGAGAACTACGTTAAGTGTAGGCGTGTCTGTAGAATGCTCAGCCACTTGCACGTTAATTTCATGAGCAGGCTCTTTCGTTGATTGGAACAACTGCAATACTCATCGTTGCAACCGACTGACTGCCAGTAATGTGTGTGTGTGCGTATGAGTATATCTAAGTACATGTGCATGTGCCATTGCGTGCTGGGTCTGTGTACATCTCACATTTGTACACCAAGATAAACGAACTACATTAACCCTGCTACTGTATTATATCATTAATCATCCATTAATCTCTTTTACTAGAAAAATACGTTTTTTAAATCAACTTTTCAATATAAAATGTACATCGGCTTCTGAAGTTTCGAGTTACTTTATTTTCGAGGCTGCAATTGACTCAATGATATGTTGCTCTGCTAAAAATAATCCATAAAAAGCACACAAAACAATAAAAAACGTAAAATTACATTTAAATAAATGTGAAAATATTCAAGATGTATAGAATAGAGTACAGCCCTGATAAATATATAAACCGTTTAGAGCAGACATGGGCAAACCTTTTCGAGAAGCGAGCCGCATGAGATATGATTCATCATCAAGCGGGCCGCAAGCGTTAATTTACATTCGTGTCCACATTAAAAAAAGGGCGGTAACTCGGGGTTTTTTTATTTGTTTCTTCAGAATTCATACACGTTGTTATAGAAAGATAAATTACGACTGGAAAGTTTAGGTTTAAAAAAATCAGAAATATTTCACTTAGGTGACTTAGGCGAACCATTCAGGAAGCTTCGCGGGCCGCAGGTTGCCCATGACTGGTTTTGAGGGAGGGTAATTCAACTTTCGTCGTTTTTAAACTTATGTCTTGATGTCTGCAATCATTAAACGATGTAGGCTGAGGCATACCTGTACAGTAAATACAGGACAAACAAGATATATTTCCACGGACAAAAGCATAATAAAGCAGAAACTCTCGGAGTTGTCTCTCTCAATATTACAGAATAAGAGTAATCTTAGACAACGCCCTAAGTGTTGTATCGCCTAATCACCGCATGGAAACGATGGAAATAACCAATCCCACACAAACACATTATATATATATATATATATATATATATATATATTTATATATATTGCTATACTTTGGGAGGGTCATGTTGCCAATAAGAAACACACGCACCAGTTGATTTCACTTCCATTTATTATAATAAATTAAATTTATAAATTTAGGAATTTATCTGAAAACACACGTTTTCAGATAAAGAATCTTGCTAAACAAATTCAGAAACGAAATATTTATATATATATATATATGTAAAAGGTAAACAAAAATAACAACACAATCGGCACAGTATATGGAAGGAATATATTATAAATATATATATATATATATATATATATATATATATATATATATATATATAAATATATTATGTATATATATATATATATGCATGCACACGCACACACAAAAACATACACACACGCACACAGACATATATGTATATATATATATATATATATATATATATATATATATATATATATATATATATATATATATATATGTGTGTGTGTGTGTGTGTGTATATGCATACAACTGCATATGACTCAAATAAAGGACAACTGAAATATCTCGGTGGTCAATCATACTAACGCGAGCGAGGTTGCTCTGTTATCTCAGTTTCTATCAGTTCTGATCTTTAATCATTAAAAGGTCACGCTTATTCATACAACCAACACTGCGTGTCGGCCACCTTGTCCGGATGTCCTTTGTTTGTAATCCATATTTATAAGCAAGCAAATATCAAACTCCCAGGTGGTCCTCCATTCATCAAACTTCCTTAGATATAATAATTTATCTTTCTTTCCCTATACTATGTAGGCGTAGATGGTCTAGTGGATCGGGTGCCGGAAAAAAACGGCCGAACCTTTCCGTACATAACCTTTTCTGTCATATTCCTTGTAATAATACGTGTTAACCCTTTTCTTACCATATTTCTAGGGAAAGAAGCTGGGTATGATTTTGAAATAATTTTCTGAAAATATTCATAAATTTGTAGGGATTCATTATTCATTATATATCTGGTGTTTAAAGGGCAGTGGATAAGCTGAGTCGTTAATGCATTGGATAAATGCTTAAGAATATTGGTTTCCAGAATTTTACGTTCCAAGTTCAAATCCTTCGAAGGTCCACTTAGCCTTTCATCATTCCGAGGTACAGAATATAAAGGACAAGTCATGTACTGAGGTCGATGCAATCACCTTCCTTCCACAAATGTTGGCCTTATACCCATCATTATTTATGGCCGTTTATAGTCTGAGTTAAAAATCCCACCGAGGTTAACTTTGCCTTTCATTCTTACGAGGTCGATAAAATAAAGTACCAGTAAAGCACTTGGATAATTGCTGGCCTTGTGCCAAAAGTAAAAACAATTATTTATCTTGTGTTTGGGGCGATGGATTGGCTAAACTGTTACGGCGTCGGATAACATGCATTGCGGTTTAGAGTTACGTTTACGTTCCGAGAACAAATCCCGCTGATGTTAGATTTGCTTTTCATCCTTAAAGGGTCGATAAATGAAGTAACAGTAATGCACTGGTGTCGATTTAATCGACTTGTTCCTCCCCCATAATTGTTGGCTTTGTGACTAAATCAGAATCCCTTATTTATCAGGCGTTTAGACCATAACCTAAATGTTCTTACTTAAAATTATGATGGAATGATTTTAATAAATCTTTCATTTTATTAAATACTAATTATTATAGTTGAAGCTTTTGTTTACTTTTTAGCCCCAGGTCTGAACTAATAGAGTGGGTACATTGTCCTTTTCATATCTGTAACTACACAATAAATTGTAAGATCTCATTTGAGAGAGATTTGTTACTAACTCTAACAGATTTGTTAACCAAGGTACGCTCGTTAGCTCAGTGGGCTATGCCCTATCACCAATGAATTCTCTACATTGGTACAAGGTCTGCTAGAATTATTAGCAAAATACCCCCCCCCCCCCCACGACATCCTGCCACCATTAAAAAGAAAAGGTCACAAAAAATATAATAATGAAGGCAGGAGGTTCACGAGGGGACGTATCTTTGACAGATATTAACTGATCAGTGTTGCCATTGAGCTAAACAACCATAACTCAAATAGTCACAGCAACGGCGGCAATATTATAAACTTGACGTATGGTGTTTAGCGTCAGGTCAGCGTTAAACGAACAGAACTATGATTAAACGCATTGAAGAGAATTTAGCTGTTATGACTAGCAAATTAAATGACCGTGGCGAGGTAGGCGGGGTGGTGGCTACTTATTGCTTCAGAAACTTGATGTTTTATGCTTCACCAATTTTTGATCACGCCAAATTATTCAGTTCACCAAGCTCGATAGTTCGCCTGACATTGTGCGCGTGCGCAGCTGCACAACAGCTAACAGAGAATAATATGCACGTGGCTCAGTATTCCATCACCCTCTCAGTATCAACCTTCTCATCATTAACCTCTCCTCTTTCTTCTCCTCTTCCTTCTCCTCCACCACAGACAACACAGAATCAGTGTTTTCTCATTTTCATCATTGTCCTCATCATATCCTTACCCTCCTCTTCCCTCCCCCTTCCACCTCCTGCACCAGTCAATGAGAACACTCTAGCGATGTATGTTCACTCATTATCACACTTTATTTTCCAGCCAACACCAACTGTTGCTTATAAGGTATCAGTATATAAACAGGGGTCAGCCTGGAGTAAAGCAAACGTTGCTTAGTTACCAAACTGCCTAGTGATAGATGTGAAGATTCAACAACACTGCCCACTCATTTATCGATATCTTTGGCAAAGACACGGCAAGATAA
>OZ024751.1:17891421-17908921 GCA_964016885.1 Eledone cirrhosa
AGAAATGGCTGGTATGATGTGAAGAGAGCGTGTAAGATTATATATAAATATATATATATATATATATATATATATATATATATATATATATATAGGAACGAGTAGGAACCCGACGGCTGAGCTCAAGCCGTTTCGACGGCTAATATATATACGATATTAACAAATGGAAACTATATTCATAAAACCATATTTATTTCATTATACATATTTCAAGGACACCAAATTAAATTATGGTGTGCTTTCATCAGACAAAATATAGTATATATCAGTTTTATAAATAAATCGTTAATATCGTATATTTACTCCAAACACTTGTTGAGTGCTTTATATTAGTTATAAAAATATTTGCTTGTTGTATCCCAACAATTTAAATAGAACTTTTGCATACATATATATATATATATATATATATATATATATATATATATATGTATGTATTTATATAATGAGATTTTAAAAATCTCATTTCATAAAATCTCTGTCTGGTGAACGATCTAGACATATATTAATATTGCCTAGGGTCCTGAAACCTTTGGTAATGGAGTAGTTATTATATATTGTATTGTTCACTTTCTAACCAAAAGTATATATATATATATATATATATATATATATATATATATATATATATGGAGTAATTAAGTATCGAGAGAGAGAAGAAGAAATAGGTGATGCATGTAGTTATTTGCAATAGCATATGCAAAGGGTGCTCAATGCGTGTGCCTGCAGTGTTAAATATTAGAAGTGTTAATATCTAGTGGGCGAGACAATCAGCAGAGCGGATACAGGTGCAGAAATATATATAAAGGAGAACAAACCGTTAAAACATGCTTATTTAAAATACCTATTTTAAATAAACATGTTTTAACGGTTTGTTCTCCTTTATATATATTTCTCCACGTATATATATTTCTCCACATATATATATATATATATATATATATATATATATATATATAGAGAGAGAGAGAGAGAGAGAGAGAGAGAGAGAGAGAGAGAGAGAGATAGAAAACGAAAAATCAGTGATGCATCTGAACTCAATTTATTGTGTTACAACTGTTTCGCCGGCGGACAGCTCAAAAGATTGAGTTCAGATGCATCAATGATTTTTCGTTTTCTATTCTATCATACTCTGCTCTGTAAGAGCATAGAGTTCTCAACGGCATACCACATATGGAAGCATCTTAGCTACCATCAGACATATATATATATATATAACACGATTAACGAAGATCGCTGGTATAAATACAGCGTCCTTCGGCCAGCGTCTAGCTGACTCAACAAATCTAATGAATTGCAGTTATGCAATTGTTTTTACTATATAAATATATATATATATATATATATATATATATATATATATATATATATATATATATATATGAGAATAACCACAAACCCTCCATCTCAATTCTACTTTTGAAAAGCACAAGAACTGCGAAACCGGTAAAGGAACCAAATAAATATTAAAAAAAAAAAAAGTCTCCAGTTGCATTTTCGATTTCATCTTTTTTCCTTATACTTTCACTCGTTTTTTTTTCATTTTGTAAAAAAAACTCTCTTTCTAATATATATATATATATATATATATATATATATATATAGAGAGAGAGAGAGAGAGAGAGAGAGAGAGAGAGAGAGAGAGAGAGAGAGAGAAGGGAAATAGAAGGAAAGAGTGACAAATGGAGAAAGGGGAAGACGATTATGGTGGGACATATAAAGAGAGGAGAAGAGAGAAAATATATCGTCTATATCTCTATGTATATAGACGGAGACATACATTGCATATAGACACACACACACATATATAATAGGACATTAGACATACAAGTGTTAAATGTAACATATTCTAGCTTGTCTATTCCGATGCTTAAACAATAAGTAGCACCATGTTAGAATATAAGCGGACATGATACATATGGAAAATGGTTAACATTTTTACATAATACCCCACTGAAACGGCCACAGATTTCATGATACAAAACTACTGATTTTAAAGTAGTCTATTTTAAATTCGATTTATCAGATTTGTTATAATTGTTTCCACTTTAGGCCAGCAAATTACTCAGTACATTACTGGTACTTTATTTTATCGACCCCGTAAGAATGAAAGGCAAAGTTAACCTCGGCGGGATTTGAACTCAGACTGTAAAGGGACGTAACTATGCTAGAAAGCATGGCGTCCAACCCTCTACCGACACTGCCAGATTTGTTATAATGTCGGATAAAATGTTTTGCGTTATTCGTCCCGGCTCTTTCAGTTCCAATCCTTCCGAGGTCAACTTTGTCTTTCTCCCTTTCGAGATCGATAAATTGGTTTAACACTATGGCTGGTTCTTCCTCTATATCCCTCTCTCACTTCTCCCCACCACACACACACTCTCTCTCTCCATCCATCTGTTTCATTCTTTCTCCTTCCCTTCCTTTTTCCTTTTCTCTATTATTTATTTCTTATTTATATATATTTATATATGTTTATTAGTGCTCCTTTCAGTTTCGATTCAGCCCCGTTCATAATCTTTCTCATTCCCTGCTAGAGATCTGCTGTGTTCAGTCTTAGAGACGTATGGTCTCCACCAGTTTTAACATGCCCAAGAGATGTCGTATGCTACTACGGCGCTTCTACGTTTCCATACATTAAAATTCAATCCTTCTACCATAGATTTATGTAAGACTGCGTTTTTTATGGTAATCAACGGATAAATAATTCTTAGAAATTTGAGGGAAGAGAACAATCGATTATATAGTTACGGCCCTTTACGTTCTGAGGTCAATTCCCAACGATGTTAACTTTGCATATCATCTTTACTAGGTTGATGAAATAAAATAACCATAATGCACTGGGGTCGATTTATTGGACTTTCCCTCCCACCAAAATTGTTGGCCTTGTGCCTAAATCAGAAACCATTGTGGATTGGCAGTATCGGTAGAGGCTCGGACGCCATGCTTTGACGCATAGAGTTACGGCCCTTGCCATTCTGAGTTCAAATCCCGCCGAGGTTAACTTTGCCTTTCATTCTTACGGGGTCGATAAAATAAAGTACCAGTAATACACTGGGTAATTACTGGCCTTGTGCCAAAAGTAGAAACAATTATTATAGTCTTCTATTTTTGGCACAAGGCCACCAATTACCCAGTACAAAGTACCAGTAATGTACTGGTTGATTGCTGGCCTTGTGCCAAAAGTAGAAACAATTATTATAATCTATTACCACCACCAGCACTACTACTACTACTACTACTACTACTACTACTACTACTACTAAAAAAATAATATTGGTTTCTTATATAGCACAAGGCAAGCAATTTGGGGGGAGGGGCAAGTCGATCAAATCGACCCCAGTGCGTGACTGGTACTTTATTTTATCGACCCCGTAAGGATGAAAGGCAAAGTTAACCTCGGCGGGATTTGAACTCAGATCGTAAAGGGCCGTAACTCTTTGCTGCAAAGCATGGCGTCCGACCCTCTACCGATACTGCCAATCCACCACCCGATACTGCCAAATAATAATAATAAATAAATATATGAAAAAACCCAGTGACGGAATACTAATCTGTTAAGATCGATGGTCGCCAACAATTTCCGTCGTACCCTATCACATCGGCTTAGCATGTTCTCAACTGTATAAGTCAGCGCCTAAATATATAAATAAGTAAGTGAAAGTGAAAGTAGAGGAGGTGAAAGAGAAAGTAGTGATCATGTCGTTGGTGTTGTTGATGATGGTGATAGTGATTGTGGTGTTGGTGGTGTTGATGATGGTAATAGTGATTGTGGTGTTGGTGGTGTTGATGATGGTAATAGTGATTGTGGTGTTTGGTGGTGTTGATAATGGTAATAGTGATTGTGGTGTTGGTGGTGTTGATGGTGGTAATAGTGATTGTGGTGTTTGGTGGTGTTGATGATGGTAATAGTGATTGTGGTGTTGGTGGTGTTGATGATGGTAATAGTGATTGTGGTGTTGGTGGTGTTGATGATGGTAATAGTGATTGTGGTGTTGGTGGTGTTGATGATGGTAATAGTGATTGTGGTGTTGGTGGTGTTGATGATGGTAGTAATTGTGGTGTTGGCGGCGGTGGGTTTTTTTTGAGGTAATGTTGGTTCTAATGGTGGTTGTCTAAATCTTCCTTTTTTTCGCTTATTTTTCTTACGAAGAAACATTTTAAGGGATGAGAAGGTTACTTCGATGTTTGAGCGATTCTTTTGAACACAGATGAAGTAGTGTGAAGAACGATTACTACGGAGAGAGAGAGAGAGAGAGAGAGAGAGAGAGAGAGAGAGAGAGAGAGAGAGAGAGAGAGAGAGAGAGAGAGAGAGAGAGAGAGAAAGTTGAGAAAGAGGGGGTGAAATAGAGGGAGGGGTGAGGGGGTGGGGGGAGGGGTGATAGAGAGGGGTGAGATGGGGTAGAGAGGAAGAGGGGTAGAGGAAGAGAGGGCGAGGAAGAGGGGGTAGATGAAGAGAGGAAGGGGGGGATACGAATGAATGAGTAAGAAAGTGTGAGGAGAAAGAGAAGATGGACGAAGGTGGGGTTGTGTGAAAGAATAAAGGTAGGAAGGCAGGAAGTGAGGAAGGAAGGAAAGGAGGGTTGAGAGAAAATGATCGGGAGTGCGGAAAGAAGAAGAAAAAGAAAAAGAAAAAGAAAAAGAAGAAAAACAACAACAAGGACAAGAAAAATAAAAATAAAAAAAAATAAAAATAAAAATAAAAATAAAAAGATAAAAAAAGAATCTGAAAAAAAAAAAAAAGAAGAAAAAGAAGAAGAAAGAAGAAGAAAAAGAAGTAGAAAAAGAAGAAATTACAGAGGCAGAAAATAAGAGGAGGAGAGTGAAAGTGAGCAAGCGAGAAAGTGTGAAAGAGAGAGTGGTGGTGGTGGGGGGGGGGGAGTATAAAAGGCCGTTAAAATTGTTCTGATGGTGATGGGAAGAGAAGGAAGGAAAGCGGAAGAAGGAGGGAAAAAAAGCGATTGAAATGAGGGTTAAGGTGAGATGATGGTTTAATGACTGAGATGAAAGAAAAGAATGGAGATGGTGAAGTGGTGAAAGGTGAGTAGGGGGAAACAAGGGTGGTTATGGCGGTGAGGGTGAAGGGGCAGAAGCGAGAGTCAGAGAGAGAAGAGCAGAGAAAGAGATGGGGGAGGGAGAGGGAGGGAGAGGGAGAGGGAGAGAGAGAGAGAGGAGAGAGGGAGAGAGAGAGGGGAGAGAGAGAGAGAGAGAGAGGGGGAGAGAGAAGGAGAGAAAGAGAGGAGAGAGAGAGATGGAGAGAGAGAGAGATGGAGAGATAGAGATGGAGGGAGAGAGAGAGAAAGAGATGGGGGAGGGAGAGGGAGAGATAGGGAGAGAGAGAGGGGAGATAGGAGAGAGAGAGAGAGAAGGAGAGTGAGAGAGATGGAGAGTGAGAGAGGGAGGGAGAGAGAGAGAGTGAAAGAGAGAGAGAGAGAGATAGAAAGTGAGGGAGAGAGAGAAAGAGATGGAAGAGAGAGAGAAAGAGAGAGGGCGAGGGAGAGAAGTGACAAGTAAGAGGAGATATAAATATACATAGAGAAACAAACAGACAGAATAGAAGAGCAACGAAGAAAAGAGGTGTGTATGGGGAAGATAAAAGGTGACTATGGTCGAGAGAGAGAGAGAGAGAGAGAGAGAGAGAGAGAGAGAGAGCCGGGGCGTAAAATGGGATAGATAGAAATAGAGAGATGATAAGAGCGAGAGAGAAAGAGAGGGGGGATGGGCAGAGGCAGGATAAGCATGGCGTCCGACCCTCTACCGATAAGAATAATTGTTTCTACTTTTGGCACAAGGCCAGCAACTATCTCAGCACATTACTGGTACTTTATTTTATCGACCCCGTAAGGATGAAAGGCAAAGTTAACCTCGGCGGGATTTGAAGAGGTTAACTTTGCCTTTCATCCTTACGTGTTCGATAAAATAAAGTACGAGTAATGCACTGGAATAATTGCTGGCCTTGTGCCAAAAGTATAAACAATTATTCTTATTTTGCTTCTTAAGAATAATGGTTTCTTATTTAGGCACAAGGCCAGCAATTTGGGGAGTAGGGAGGGAAAAGTCGATTAAATTGACCCCAGTACATTACTGGTACTTTATTTTATCGACCCCGTAAGGATGAAAGGCAAAGTTAACCTCGGAATAATGAAAATAGGAATGAGGTAAAATATGACGTGAAGAATCAAAAATAGGAATAAGTTCAACTTAGCTGTTTTAAAGAATGAAAAACAGGAATACGATACGATATAACGTTGTGAAGAATGAAAGATATGGACTAAGATAAGATAGAAGTTATGACGTTGTGAAAAATAAAATATATGATTAAGATAGAAGATATGACTTTGTGGAAAATGGAAGAAAAGCTATGATGTTGCGAAGAATTAAATATATGACTAAGAGAAGATAAAAGTTATGACGAAGAGTAGATATGACGTCGTGAAAAATAAAATATATGAGTAAGATAGAATATATGACTGTGAAAAACGGAAGAGAACTTATGATGTTGTGAAGAATGAAAGATAGAAGATATGATGGGGAAAATGAAATATATGACTAAGATAGAAGATATGACGCTGCGGAAAACGAAAAATGAGTGATGATGTTGTGAAGAATGAAAGATATGACTAGGATAAGATAGAAGATATAACGAAGAATAGATATGACTAATACAAGATATATTTCTTTTATTTGCCACTAGGGCATCAAAAGTGGGACAAGTACAAAGGGGGGAGTTTACACAAAAAGGCGTCCTCAATAAGGAGGAGGCAATAACAAAATATAAAAATAAAATAAGATATAACAAAAAATAAAATTTTTAACAAAATCCTCAATAGAGAGGAGGCGCCTTGGGGGGTCGCACACACCCCCGAAAAAAGTGTGCAACCCTTCTCCTCAGGAGCACAGAGAAGGGGTGCTCCCTTGGTCTTTCATCTTCCTCACCTATAGTCTGATGTAGAGTGAAGGCCCATTCACACGGGCCATTCTCGCCACTTTCACCCATCTTTCATAGAAACGGCTGGGGTGCAGCACCTCTCTCTCCATCCTGATCCTTCTTCCGAAATGATATCGGAAGAAACGGACCAGTTGTTGGCCAGAGAGAAAGGTGCCCGACCTCAGTCCTTTCAGACGCGTCCACCATACAACCTCTTTCGCCATGGCTATTACGCACAGAAACACCGCCTCTGCTTCATCTTTGAAGGGGGGAGGCGGCTTGATCATTACAATAGACTCGGTGGTCAACCGGATCGGTCCCACCCTTGACAGCAGTTGTTCGACATAGCCCCACAGATCGGCTACGCCCGAGCAGTGTACTAATGCGTGTGCAACGGTTTCCTCGTCGCACACGCATCTGGGACAGATCTTTTTGGCGGGGTCCCTACCCGGGCGCCCGTGTCTGTAGAGCCTTTCTCGAACGGGTAAAGCCCCTCGGTAGCACTGCCAGGCCAGGGACTTCTGGAAGTTGTCCATAGGTCCCGGGCTGAATGTCCTACCGAAAAGGCTGGCCAGTTCGTCCTCCTCCATGTCTAGGGCTTCTCCGAGGGCGTCGTCGCACCTGCTGCGTACCAGCCCTCTATAGAATGTTGCGGTGGAGTCTCCACTGATAACCGGATCCGCCTGCCAGAGGGCGGTGAGCGCCTGGGCACACTCAGTGTGCCAGGCGCCCAGTTTTCTCGGTCTTTGCTTGACCCAGGATTGCAGCTCGGTGAGTGAGACGAGTCTGGGAAAGGTTCGTCTCACAAACGAGGCCCACACCGGTTGTCCGGTGAGGAATACGTAGAGGTGCCGTAGCCTTAATGCGTGTTTACGCATCATTAGCCACGGCATCCCCAGCCCTCCTTTCGAAGGGTGTTGACAGCAGATGGATCTCCTCACCATAGGAGCCCGCCTCTTCCAAAGGAATTGGAAGAGCGCGCGCTCCATCTTGGTGAGGGTTTCCCTTGGGCAGGGCACTACGGTCAGGCGGTAGTAGATGACGGACGCTATGTAGGTGTTCGCCACCTCCGCCCGACCTTTCAGGGATAGTTTGCAACTGGCCCACTTCTGGGTCAGTGCAAACACTCTGTTCGTAACCTCCGCCCAGTTTTTCTCCACCTGGAGGTCCGGTCCGAACCAGACCCCGAGCAACTTCACCGGGCCCTCCGTCCAGCGTCCGACGACGCTATCGGAGGGCATCGGTCTGCCCCTCCACGTGCCGAGTTGCAAACCGATCGACTTGTCCCGGTTCAGCTTAGCCCCTGTGAACTTTTCGTACTCCTCCAGTAAGGTGCCGACCGCCTCGATTTCGGAGGCCGTCGACACCATTACTGTCACGTCATCGGCGTAGGCCGACACCGCTTTCCGCAATCCCGGTTCCAAAGGGATGCCCTGCAACAACTCCAACTTCCGCAGTAGTGGCTCGAGAGTCAATACATACAGAAGGGAGGAGAGAGGGCACCCTTGTCGGATGGACCGCGCGATTTTGAACGGCTCCGAGAGGTAGCCGTTCACCTTGACCCTAGAGCAGATGCGGCTGCTGTGCATAGCAGTGATCCAGCCCCTGATAATACAAGATAGAAGATATAACACTGTGGGGAATGAAAGATATGACTAGGAGAATATATGACGTTGTGAGTAATTAAAGATTATAACTCAGAGAATATATGACGCTGTGCGGAATGAAAGATATGATTTTGTGAAGAATGAAAATATAAGAAAATATTTGACGTTTTGAAAAGTAACAACATAATAAATGATTTTGCGTTCTTTTCCGCGAAGCGTAGCCCCACACTGGCGCACCCTAGACCCAGAGCCCATCAATCTCCCCTTCCGCTGCCCTCCCATTATTCTGTGACCCTAGAGCACTTGCCTTTTCCTTCCTTTTCCGTGTTTGAATAATAATTGTTTCTACTTTTGGCACAAGGCCAGCAATTATCCCAGTGGTACTTTATTTTATCGACCCCGTAAGGATGAAAGGCAAAGTTAACCTCGGCGGGATTTGAACTCAGAATGGAAAGGGCCATAACTCTATGCGTCAATGCATGGCGTCCGACCCTCTACCGATGCAAAGATATTTTTATATAAGTTAAGTTGTCGAGAAAAATAAATTTCTAAGTACGAAACCAGTCATGGTCAATAAATTAATGTACCCGAGTTGATAAAATAAAGTACACAGGGCTATAAAATAAAGTACCCAAGGCTATAAAATAAAGTACCCAGGGTAATAAAATAAAGTACCTAGGGTAATAAAACAAACTGCTCGGAGCAATAAAAAAAAATTAAGTGCCAGTTAAGAATTAAAAGTCGGTGTAATATAGATGTAATATAACTACAAGGCACCATAGATGTGAATGAAATGATTTTAGATGAGGGAGACTAAAGAGTTCGCTTGACATCCTTCCGGGATTCAATTTAATTGTATCTTCCTTCCAATAAGATTTATATAGATTTTTTACCTATGTAAGAAATTCTTATTTTTATAAAGAATTATTTACATTATGTTAGATATATTCGTCATCGCATCAACATAATCATCATCGTCATCGTCATCATCATCATAAACATTATCTTCATCATAAACATTATCTTCATCATCATTATCATCATAATCTCCATCAATATTATTAGATTTATTGTTGTTATTATTATTTAATGGTGGATTTTGCAGTATTGCTAGAGGGTCGGACGCCATGCTTTGCAGCAAGGAGTTGCGGCCCTTTATGGTCAGATTTCAAATCCCACCGAGGTTAACTTTGCCTTTCATCCTTACGATAATTGCTGGCCTTGTGCCAAAAGAAGAAATGATTATTAATATCATCTATATATATAAAACTGAGGATGTCTGTGTGTGTGTGTGAGTTTGAATCCCTAAAATTCAAGAACCACCCAACCAACTGTTTTCAAACTTTACATATGTAATACTTATGTTTTAGGGAGTGTTCTGAACAAAACAAATTCAAACTTTCAATGCCCTAGGGACCGCATTAGGCGATTTAGCGATCTCTCTCTATAATTCTTAGTTTTTCTCTTTTTAGATAGATACATACATATAACGTCGCGCCCTTATAATATCTGTCTGTATGTCTGGCTGTCTGCATTACGTCACTTCCCTGAGGATGTCTGTGTGTGTGTGTGTGTGTCTGTGAGTTTGAATCCTTAAATCTCGAGAAGTACCCAGCCGACTTATTTCAAGCTTTACATGTGTATTACTTATGTTTGAGGGAGTGTTATGCACATAACAAATTCAACTTGTTGATCCCCTAGGGCCCGCATTAGTTAAAAAACTGCGTTTTTTTCAGGTTTTTGTAGGGGTTCTTTGAGTCATTACGTCAGGCTGATTTCCTTGAAATTGTAACTATGTATTAGTCAGCTTCTTCTTCATACCGTGAGCAAAGAAAGTCCAACTTTTTTATGGCCTAGGTAAAAAACTTTATTTTTTCAGCTTTTTAGGGCTTTTTTGAGGCGTTACGTCTAGCCGGTTTTCCCGAAATTTCAAGGCATATTATGCACATAAAAACAATTCATTTTCTTGATCCCCTAGGGCCCCCCGCATTAGGTGAAAACCTGCATTTTTCCCGCTTCATCGAGGAAAATCTTAAAGATTATCCAGCCATCAGAGTATTCGTGTTCATTTTCTTTACATATTGTTCACGCATGCAGTTTTTCCACGATTAGGTCTGTCGGCGGCCCGCGTTCCAAAATACCTTATCCCGTGTAACGCCGGGTACCACTGCTAGTTATGAATAAAGAAACCATTATTAAAAAAATAAAATTACTGCTTTTTACCTTCTGATTTCTAATGCCGCCAAGGTGAGCTTTATCTTTCATCCTTACAGGATCGATAAATGAAGCACCAGTAATGCACTGGTCGATTTAATCGTCTTTTCCCTCTCCTTCAAATTGCTGGCTAAAAGTAGAAATAATATTTATTATTATTATTGTTTGCGACTCTGCAGGTTCTGAGTTCAAATCCTACAGAAATCAACTTTCTTTTCCATCTTTGGGGTTGATTTATTCATCCCGAGGTCGATGAAATAAAGTACCAGTCACGTATTGGTGTCGATTTAATCGTGTTACCCATTTCTTTAATATTGCTGGCTTTGTAACAAATGTAAAAACAATTATTATTGTTGTTGGTGCTAATGGTATTGGTATTAGTGGGGATGGTGGTGGTGGTGGTGGTGGTGGTGGTGTTGGTGGTGGTGTTGGTGGCGGTGTTGGTGTTGGTGGTGTTGATGGTGGTGGTGTTGGTGGTGGTGGTGGTGGTGGTGGTGTTGGTGGTGGTGTTGGTGTTGTTGGTAGTGGTGTTGGTGGTGGTGGTGGTGGTGTTGGTGTTGGTGGTGGTGTTGGTATTGGTATTGGTATTAGTGGTGATGGTGGTGTTGGTGGTGGTATTAGGGGCGATGGTGTTGTTGGTCGTGTTGATGGTAGTGGTAGTGGAGGTGGTATTGGTAGTGTTGGTGGTCGTGTTGATGGTAGTGGTAGTGGAGGTGGTATTGGTGGTGTTGGTGGTGTTGGTGGTCGTGTTGATGGTAGTGGTAGTAGAGGTGGTATTGGTGGTGTTGGTGGTGTTGGTGGTCGTGTTGATGGTAGTGGTAGTAGAGGTGGTATTGGTGGTGTTGGTGGTGTTGGTGGTCGTGTTGATGGTAGTGGTAGTGGAGGTGGTATTGGTGGTGTTGGTGGTGTTGGTGGTCGTGTTGATGGTAGTGGTAATGGAGGTGGTATTAGTGGTGTTGCTGGTGCTCGTATTGTAAGGGATTGTGGTGTTGGTGGTAGGGATGGAATGAATGGTGGTAATGGTCTATGGTGTGGTTGTTGTTGTTGTTTGTGGTGAAATTAGTGGTAGTGGTGGTAATAATAGTGGGGTTGTGGTGGTATTCAGGAAATAGGTGGTGGGGATTAGTGATGGTGCTATATACAGTGTAACAACCATCCAGCCTGCAAGCCAACCATCCAGCCATCAAGCCGAGCTAATCTCTATCCATCAATGGATTAGCGGTGCGTGGTAAGTAAGCGCATTAGTCATGTGACCATGATCTCATCGCACCGACCGGAAGCTGCGTGTGGACGTCCGTTACATTCTGTTCTCCCCACGACAACCTACAACCATCACCAACAACAACTGAAACCCTGACACCGCCAGCACCACCGCCATCAACCAACAACACCGCCATCACCAACAACACCGTCATCACTAACAACAACAACAACAACAACAACAACTGAAAACCCCTGACACCGCCAGCACCACCATCATCCCTAACAACAACAACAACCCTAACACCACTAGATCCACCATCCGCACCACAACCACCACCACCACCATCACCACGCCATCATCATCACCATCACCTCAACCACCACCACCTCAACCATTAGACCAAGCTGTGTTGTAATCACGTGACAGGGGCGGATGTATGGTGACAGGAAGGAGGTGGTGGAGGGGCCTTACACAGTTTATTGATCTCCTTCTACATCAATTGCTCTGGAAATATTTTTCCCCGTTTACTCATTCATCCATTTCTTCATTCATTTTTTTTTTCATTCATAACTTTTCTCCTCTCAATCTTCCTTCCATGCTGTTGGCGGACATTTTGGTTATACTTTCTTTCGCTTATTGTAGGTGATACATTTTTTCATTCATTTTTCTGTCTTCATGGTTCTATTCTTCTTCCCTTTATATATATATATATATATATATATATATATATATATATATATATAGCTTTCCTCTGAAGAAGGACTAGCATCCGAAACGTTAAAACAGTCTTTCTGATATTTCTAATGATAAACTAATATATTCCTTCCATATACTGTGCTGTTTCTTTTGTTATTTCTGTTTACATTTTACACACACACACGCACACTCACACACATATATGTATATATATATATACACAAGGTATCCGCAGAAAATGCATACACGCACTTTTATTAGAATATTGATGTGTATATACATTTTGTGGGAAACCCTGTGTATATTATATATATATATGTATATATATGTATATATATATATATATATATATATATATATATATATATATATATATATATAGATAGATAGATAGATAGGGCGGTGCCCCAGCATGGCCTCAGCCGGATGGCTGAAACAGGTAAAAGAGTAAGATAACACATTTCTCTTACTGGTAATAAGGTAGTAATAAATTACTGACCTTCCCTGTTTATAGTTGTTTATAGTATAGTATATACATAACTATAAATAGTATCTTTAATATTATATATATATATTTAGGAAAAAGTATGACCCCGATGGCAGAGCTCAAGCCGTTTCGACGGCTATTTCTGGACTGAAATAGCCGTCGGGGTCATACTTTTTTCTATTTCCCACTCTACTACCCTAAGTATTGAGTACTCTGGTGCGTCATGATCCATCTGGTTCCTTCCCACATTTCCTTTGTTATATATATATATATATATATATATATATATATATATATATATATATAGGAACGAGTAGAACCCCGACGGCTGAGCTCAAGCCGTTTTGACGGCTAATTCTAGTTCAGAATTAGCCGTCGAAACGGCTTGAGCTCAGCCGTCGGGGTCCTACTCGTTCTTATTACCCACACTACTACCCTAAGTATTGAGTACTTTGGTGCGTTATGGTCCACCTGGTTCCTTACCACATTTCCTTCGTTATATATATATATATATATATATATATATATATATACATATATATATATATATATATATATACATATAATTATCCAATAAACAACTTAATATAATTATTCCATTACCCAAGGTTTCATACAGTTTTAGGAAGCCGTAACTATGCTAACACGGGGGGGGGGGGGGGGCTAACGCCGTCTGGTGATGTCCAGCAGAAGCATGGGGGACAACCGTCTAAGCATTTCAGGCTTAACTGGCCTTCGTCAGGACGGTCCCTCCCACCGCTTGCGACGCAGGCGTTGGGAAGGACCGTCCTGACGAAGGCCATATACATACATACATACATACATATATATATATATATATATATATATATATATATATATATATATATATTTCGTTTCTGAATTTGTTTAGCAAGATTCTTTATCTGAAATCGTGTGTTGAAACCGATATTGTTATACTTTGGGAGGGTCATGTTGCCAATAAGAAACACACGCACCAGTTGCTTTCACTTCAATTTAATTTAATATATATTTATAAATTTACAAATTTATAAATTTCTGGTTGGTTGGTTGGTTCCACAACCAGATAGTTGTTTATATATATATAGTCATAGTTCTTTCGTCACACACTCTGTGACCTCTTCAGTGACTGGGGATTTCTTTCTTCGTTTCTGTGCCTTTCCTTTCTTCTATCCTACGCCATTTTGTTTGTGTGTGGGTTGCGTGCTCAGTTTGCGCATGCGCCACATCCGGGTGTCTGTGTGTGTTTGTGTTCATTTTTCTATTTTTCTATTTTTATATTTATATTTGTTTGTTTATTTATTTATTTATTGTTGGTTGGTTGTTTGTTCTATGTGTGTGTGTGTTTTCATTTTGTCTTGTGTGTGTTTTCATTTTGTGTGTGTTTTCAATTGTAAGTTGTTTATATATGTGTGTGTGTGTTTTCATTTTGTCCTTAATTGTAAGTTGTGATGTTGCTGTTCCACTCATATTTTCTATTTAATTTTGGTTTTAATTCTTTTATGCTTAATTCTTTTATGCTTAAAAGAATTAAAACCAAAATTAAATAGAAAATATGAGTGGAACAGCAACATCACAACTTACAATTAAGGACAAAATGAAAACACACACACACATATATAAACAACTTACAATTGAAAACACACACAAAATGAAAACACACACAAGACAAAATGAAAACACACACACACATAGAACAAACAACCAACCAACAATAAATAAATAAATAAACAAACAAATATAAATATAAAAATAGAAAAATAGAAAAATGAACACAAACACACACAGACACCCGGATGTGGCGCATGCGCAAACTGAGCACGCAACCCACACACAAACAAAATGGCGTAGGATAGAAGAAAGGAAAGGCACAGAAACGAAGAAAGAAATCCCCAGTCACTGAAGAGGTCACAGAGTGTGTGACGAAAGAACTATGACTATATATATATAAACAACTATCTGGTTGTGGAACCAACCAACCAACCAGAAATTTATAAATTTGTAAATTTATAAATATATATTAAATTAAATTGAAGTGAAAGCAACTGGTGCGTGTGTTTCTTATTGGCAACATGACCCTCCCAAAGTATAACAATATATATATATATATATTAGAGAAGGCGCCTGCCTGAATGTTTAGAGAATTAGACACTTTATTTCCCGTTGCTTATTCTACCTGGAGTTGCGATCGATAGATAGTATTAGCAATTGGAAAGACCCATGGAAACATAGTTTCCTCGGTCAGATTTGACGAAAGTCGATCGACAAAAAAAAAAAAAATTAGAGAATTTCATCCCTTCTTCTAGTCGCATGTATTTTAGTTATCCATTATATGTATGTACAAATGAATCCGTAATACCTGGTAGAGTCATAGCGACATCGAAGTGACATAATGGCGTATCTTGCTCTTGGATACTTCAAACCTTGCTAGCCCATTCCCTGTCCGTCCCTGAACACAGCCGAATTCTTTTACAGAGATTCAAATTTACATTTATTCTTCAGAAATCGATAGAATAAAGTACCATTCAGGTATTGGGGTCGACTTTATCGGCTTTCCCCTCCCCTATATTGCGAGATTTCCACCTAAAATATCATATAATTTATTATGACATATTGGGTCGTCAAGTATGGAATTTGTAGAAGTATTTAGAAACAAAACAAATTTATACAAATGTCATACTTGACGACCCAATATTTGTTGTTATACACACATTTATTTATCGTTTATGTTAGTCTTCCCTCAATCTTTCATGCATTAAATGTTCATTCCTTGATTGGCAGTATCGGTAGAGGGTCGGACGCCATACTTTACAACATAGAGTTACAGCCCTTTACGGTCTCAGTTCAAATCCAGTCGAGGCTAACTTTGCCTTTCATCCTTAAAGGGTCGATAAAATAAAGTTCCAGTAATACACTGAGATAATGGCTGGCCTTGTGCCAATGGCATTATCGGTAGAAGGTTGGACGCAATGCTTTGCAGCATAAAGTTACGGCCCTTTGCGGTCTTAGTTCAAATCCCATCGAGGTCAACTTTGCCATAATCCTTACGGGGTCGATAAAATAAAGTACCAGTAATACACTGATATAATTGCTGGCCTTGTGCCAAAAGTAGAAACAATTGTACTTTAATTCGTTGAGTGGCAGTATTGGTTGAAGGTCGGACGCTATGCTTCGCAGCATAGAGTTAAGGCCCTTTACGGTCTCAGTACAAATCCCGCCGAGGTCAACTTTGCCTTTTAATCCTTACGGGGTCGATGAAATAAAGTACCAGTAATGCACTGGGATAATTATTGGCCTTGTGCGAAAAGTAGAATGAATTATATTTTCATTCATTCAATATTATATTTTAGTTATTTCATTCAATATCTTCCTTCTTTATTTTCTTTCAACCGTTTTTTCTTTCATTCAATTATTTCTTTCACACTTTCAACTTCACATTCATTAAATTTTGGCAGTATCGGTAGAGGGTGAGACGCCATGCTTTGCAGCATAGTGTTACGGCCCTTTACGACCTGAGTTCAAATGCAGCCGAGGTTAACTTTCATACTTACATGGTCGATAAAATAAAGTACCAGTAACGTGCTGAGGTCGATTTAATCGCCTTACCCCTCGCCCAAAATTGCTGGCCTTGTCCCTAAATTAGAAACCATTAAATTATCTGTTTTATAGTTTTTATTCATTTATTTATTCATATAACTTTTTTTTATGTTTTCTTTCGTGTATTTATTTCTGTGTTTATTTTTATTCATTCTGTGTGTTTGTGGGTGTGAGTAAGTTAGTTGTGTGTGTGTTTGTGGGTGTGAGTATGTGAGTGTGTGAGTGTGTGTGTATGTGAGAGAGTGTGCGTGCGTGTGTGTGTTTGTGGGTGTGAGTATGTGAGTGTGTGTGTGTTTGTGGGTGTGAGTATGTGAGTGTGTATGTGTGTGTGTTTGTGGTGTGTGCATCTGAAGTGTATATGGATGTGTGCAATGTCCATATTTATATATCTGTGTGTGTGTCCACGTGTCTAGTGTCAAATTTTCAATTCATATAGGTATACGTGCGTTTGTGATTGAGTGCATATGCCCTTGTGCATATATATATATATATATATATATATTATATATACGTGTGTGTGTGTATGCGTTTGTGTATGTGCGTGTACAATTGTGCGCTATATATATATATATATACACACACACTTGTGAATGTGTGTGTGAATGCACTTTATTATGAAAATAATGAATTCAATCAGTGATACTTAGTTTAACACTCTCCTGATTATCAGACAGAACTAATCAATATGGACAGATCAATAATCAAGTGATCGATATTGTTTGAAGCTCACATAATAAAAGTGCTGTGTCTGTTTAAGAAAACAATAA
>OZ024751.1:17913921-17916421 GCA_964016885.1 Eledone cirrhosa
GGTTATATATATATATATTAGAAAGTGAGGTTTTTTTTACAAAATGAAAAATAACCGAGGTGTCCTATACGAGTGAAAGTATAAAGAAAAAGAGATGTAATCGAAAATCCAACTGGAGTTTTATTTAAAAAAAATATATATATTTATTTGGTTCCTTTACCGGTTTCGCAGTTCTTCTGTTTTTCAAAAGTAGAGTTGAGATGGAGGGTCTGTGGTTTTTCTCACATCTCACACATATATATATAAATTTGTCCATCGACTCTCGTCAAATCGCACCGAGGAAACAATGTTTCCAATTTCTTATACTATCTATCGGTTGCAACTCCAGGTAGAAGGAGCATATATATATATATGTATATATATATACAGGGTGTCGCCCAAAATGTATACATTCATCAACAGCCTTCTAATAAATATGTGTATACATTACTTTTATTACATGTAATATATTGCATGTAATATATATATATATTATATATATATATATTATATATATATATATATATATATATATATATATATATATATATATATATATATATATATATATATATATATATATATATATATAGTTTAAGAATAGAGAAGATAAACTCAGAGATGCAGAAACACAAAATCTTACTAGTTTTACGCGTTTGGGAAGAAGTAAATGGGTTCTTCGACTTATCAGGCATACGTCCTTCTTCCCACTCACATAGAGAGTATAAGTTTTCTAATGCAGTCAAGTTGCTACAAGCTGGGGTTCCCTTTCTTATTACAATGATTCTATCCCCTACATTTTGTCCTTATATACAATCATTTTCCCCCAGGTTACTCATGCATTTAATCCTGAAGTCATTTGTAATATATAAGCTAAGCATTTATGTAAATATATCCTAGAAATAAATTATTACAGTACTTTGATCTTTAAGCCCTTCCAGGTATCAGTGACCATCTATAGGGTTTCTCTTATGCACACCATTAATATATCTTTTCTTTTTTCTATGCAGAAGACCAGCAATTTGAAGAGAGGTGGGTGGAGTCGATAAAATCGATCCCAGTGCATTGCTGGTACTTTATTTTATCGATCCCGTAAGGATGAAAAGCAAAGCTAACCTCAGCGAGATTTGGACTTAAAACGCAAAGGGCCGTAACTCTCTGCTGCGAAGCAGGTTGGTCGATGCTCTACCCATTCTGCCAATCCACCATACTCTGCACACCATTAATTTATCAAAATGCTAATTTCCAGTTTATTCTTGCATCCCAGTGCAACGTGGATTCCAAAAATTAAATACTTTCAACGATACTAGTCTACTAATAAATATATACATAAGAAAGATTTCGAAGAGAAATTTATAACCAAAAGATTATACTGAACTGGTACTACAGTCAAAATGAGATATATTAACCCTTGAGCATTTAATCTGGTCGCATTCGGCCAGATTTCTCTCCCCTCTTTCTGTTCAAATCGGCCATAACCGGCTGCTCATACTAAATGTTAAGGTATTGTTCTCAAAATAAATAATGTCAAAATCTCATAGGTTCGATGTTATGTGAAATAATTATGTGAGGTAAAGCCTCATTATAATGTTCGGTGTGTTTGTAACAAACACACTGAGCATTATAATAAATGTTCGGTGAATCCATACGTACATATATATATATATATATATATATATATATATTATATATATATATATATATATATGTGCATGTATGTATATATATATACATACTACTGTACGTCTGTATACATATATTTATGTACGTATACATACTTATATTTAAGTAACAGCCGTACTAAGAGTGGGAAATCAAATTTTCGTTTTATTTTTTCCGTTTATATAGCAATATACATCTTGCATATATATATATATATATATATATATTCAAGTTTATCTTCGTTTTAACCATACTTATGTATAATTATATTTTTGTTATATATCTCATTACTTTTTTCATTCTTATTGAGTTGTTAATTGTTTCATTCAAAGACACACACACACACACACACACACACACACACACACACACACACACACACACACACACACACACACACACACACACACACACACACACATACCCCCCCCACCCCCACCCCACACACACACACTCCTTTTTAGAATCCAACAATACGCACTTGACTCCTAAGACAAGCACATACATACTTACTAAGACACACACATGAATATATATCGGGTCGTCAAGAATAAAATTTGTAGTGAGGCTATAGTCAACAGTTCTTTTTCTACAAATTTTATACTTGACGACCCAATATAAAGACAAACGTTCACACACACACACACACGTACTTTTACCCACACACTCACTCTCACACACATCACATACAGACACATACGGATAATTATACAACGTACCTCTACACACGCACAGAACCCACCATGTACCATACCTTATTCAACACACACACACATATACACACACACTCACACTCACACACACACAAACTCTCTCTCTTACTCTCACTATAATATCTCTCTCACAAACGTACAACTCT
>OZ024751.1:17933921-17941421 GCA_964016885.1 Eledone cirrhosa
AATTGAGAAATGAACAAAATCACCTGCGGAAATAACACCTTGAATCTGCCCTATGCAGGAACGTCGTGTTCTTGAATTTTTCCTCCACCTATTTATAGTTGTTACATTACCAGCAGGAATGTAGCAATGAAACTTATCAAGAAGTTTGTAGAGGATTGGAATTTCAAAGCCTGTTTTCCTTTATGTAAAGCTACAACAAACTATTATTTTAACTATAAAATAGCTGAAAATTGTTGGATATTTTATCATTTGAAACCTGAAGAAGTGCACAGAAATTTGCCTGCGAGAATCGTATCATGCACCTGCCATATGCAGGAAAGCCGTGGTGTAACTCACTACAGCAAGACAATCCTACTCTTTCCACTCAACCATTTAATATATCGCAGATGTATTTGTAAGGAATAAATCAGACAATTCAGAATGGTATTTTATCAATCCCACAAAGATGAGCAAAAAAGTCGACTTCAGTGTAAAGGTCTGTGACTAAATATGAAAAGGCATTTTGTCCACCACTCCAAAGATTTTGCGAATTCCCCAACTTCACCATCAACAATAATAATGGTTTCTTATGTAGGCACAAGGCCAGCAATTTGGGGAGAGGGGAAAGTTGATTAAACCAACCCAGTGCATTACTGGTGCTTTATTTTATCGACCCGACCGCGTAAGGATGAAAGGCAAAGTTAACCTCGGCGGGATTTGAACTCAGATCATAAAGGGCCGTAACTCTATACTGCAAAGCATGATGTCTGACCACCATCAACAATAATAATAAATGTTCCTGGTTTAGGCACAAGGTGAATAATTTTTGGGGAAGGCAAAATTGATTAAACGGCCCCCAGTTTTTTTACTAGTATTTTATTAGTAATTATAATAATTGTAGTAGTAGTAGTAGTAGTAGTAGTAGTAGTAGTAGTAGTAGTAGTAGTAGTAGTGCCGCAGCAGCACATTTTAAAGCTAAATTTCATAATTATATATTTATTCTTTCGAAGAAAGAAGCGATAAATGACAAAAATCGATTGTGATAGGATTGGAAACTAAAAGAAAAAATTACGAACAAACCCCCAGAAAAACAACAACCAAAGAACAAATAATAATAATAATAATAATAATAATAATAACAAATACAACAAACCCTAAGTACTTGACATGATAACATTAGAGAGTCCACTGTCATTCCCTACCCTTCATCACCTACTCAAATACCTCCCCAATATTTAAGCATCCTTAAATCATAACCAATCATAAAAAGGAGAGGAAAAAATAAAATAAAATAAAATAGGAAAATATAATACATAGAAATATTATAAAACAAATATAAGAAAAATAATAATAATAAAATAAAATAAATAAAAAGATCAAAATATTAATCATCAGAGAAAACAAAACAAACCTTTTATTCAAGGACAGTTTAATTGCCGTGTAGACAACGTAAGATTTCATATTGTGGTTCAAATACGCTTTATCATTGCTCATAAACTATAATCATCGTTATTGTTTGTGGCGATTTTAGCGTAGTTGGCGGACATCTTGTTTGGTATGTTTTTCGGTTGGCCATCTTATATATGATACATTATTGTTAATAAGGTGCATTTTCATTGACGTTAAATGTAAGCCAGCACATTCTCAGTTCACTCCCCTTCCTTTTCACCTTTTTAACCCCTCTATGCTGTTCTCTGTTAGTGATTGTATGTCTCTTTCTCTCTTTTCCTCGCATTTTATCCCTTTCTCTGTCTGTGTCACTCTCTCTCTCTCCTGTTTCTCTCCTTTGTCTGCTTTCTCTTTTACTTTATTATGCATGCCTCTTCACCCCCTCTCTCTCTCTCTTTATATGTGTATATATATATATATATATATATATATATATATATATATATATATATATATATATATATATATATATATATACATAGCTCACACTTTCTCTCTTTATCCCAATCACTCTCCCGCTCTCTTCTATGTTCCTATATATCTCAATATTTTTCTTTGCTCAATATCTCTCTTCTTCCTCATTTGTTCTTTCTTTATATAAGTCTCTCTTTCTCTCTCTGTCTCTCACACACACACTCTCTCACTCTCTCTTTGTTTTGATGTTTTTATCACTTTGCAACACTTATTCTGCAATTCATTCATTCTTTCTTTCTTGCTATTTTCTATTCTCTCCTGATTAAGTATGTGTGCATGTGAATATGTGCGCTGGTACGTGCATGTGAGTATGAACGGTTCTGTGATATGGTGTGCAATCAAAGTTAAAAGAAGAGTGTTACAGAGTGAAAGAAGAAGGAGACAGTTTGCCTTTGTTCTGGATTCCCCACAACTCTTCCCAACTTGACAGTTCTGGCATTAATGATGAGTGTGTTTGTCTTTGTATTATATATATATATATATATATATATATATATATACATATATACATATATATACATATGTATATATACATATGTATATATATATAAATACATATACATATATATATAAATACATATACATATATATATAAATACATATACATATATATATAAATACATATACATATATATATAAATACATATACATATATATATAAATACATATACATATATATATAAATACATATACATATATATATAAATACATATACATATATATATAAATACATATACATATATATATAAATACATATACATATATATATATATATATATGTGTGTGTGTTTGTTATTTATATATATATATATATATATATATATATACATATGTGTGTGTGTTATTTATATATATATTTAACTGTATACATATTTTCATGTATATATTTATAGTAAAAGAATATGTGTGTGTGTTATATATATATATATTTAACTGTATACATATTTTATGTATATATTTATATATATATTTATATATATATATTATATATATATGAATATATATATATATGTTATATATGAATATATATACATATGTTATATATGAATATATATATATATGTATATATATATGTATATATATATATATATATATATATGTATTATATACATGTATTATATATATTTTTTATATATATATATGTATATATGTATATGTATATATGTGAAGAGATAGTTCTATTAAGATTGGTCTTTTATGACCAGTCTTAACAGAGGTTTAAATCTGTGTCTAGTGACAGATAAAACGTAATCATTGAAAATTAGGCGTTATAGAGAGGCGGACTCTTTATATATGCCTATTTCTCTATTTGCGTGTAAATATGTGTATAAATATCCATTATATATATATATATATATGGGGCGTATGTATATATATACACACACATATATATATATATATATATATATATATATATATAGGGCGTATGTATATACACACACACATATATATATATATGGGGCGTATGCATATACACACGTATATATATATATATATAATATATATATATATATATATATATATGCGTATGTATATACACACGCATATATATATATATGTATATATATGTATGTATATATATATATATATATATATATATATATATGTATTACTATGTATTTAAACAAGTATGTGTGTATAGAGAACTACAAATGGTGAGTGTACAAGAATAAAGAAAAGATTTCAAAAGGCGGACCGAGAGAGAGAGCTAGAGAGAGACAGAGAGAGAGAATGCGAGCGATAGAGAGAGAGAGAGAGAGAGAGAATGAGAGAGAGAGAGAGAGAGAGAGAGAGTTTGTTATATGTGGATGAAGCAAGGAATGTGCGCGAAGCTGGATGACGCTGTCCACTTTTCTAAACTTATCTGACAGTGATACATTTGTCATGGATAATTATCATTAATAGCAGATATTAATTGTTCAGCCGAGCTATTGTACTGATGCACTGATACAATGTGGTATTAGAGCTGTGCTGCTTATAAGAATTTATAGCTGTGGTGAATTGGAAGGCATAAAGACTAGTCACATACACATGCAAATAAACATTATATATATATATATATGCACGTATATACAACTATATATATATATATATATACACATACATATATATACACATGTATATATATATATATATATGTACATATAAATATACATACATAGATGTATATATACAGACACACACACACACATATATATATGTATGTACATGTAAATATACATACATACATGTATACACACAGACACACACACACACACATATATATATATATATATATATATATATACGCACACATGTATATACATATGTACATATAAATATACACACATGTATACACACACACACATACATAATACATACATACATACGTGTGTGTGTGAGAGAGAGGGGGGGGGGAGAAAGAGGGGAGAGAGAGAAAGAGAGAGCGGGGGAAAGAAAGAGGGAGGGAGAGAGAAAGAGAGAAAGGGGGAAAGAGAGAGAAAGATATATATATATATATATATATATATATATATATATATAGAGAGAGAGAGAGAGAGAGAGAGAGAGAGAGAGATGAAACGTCTCATAGTTCGAAACACGGTTGGTTCCATAACATTTGAGTAGAGCTTGTTTATAAAGTACAACATGAAGCACATGTCAACATGAAGAGCGATCAAAATTTACGAATGGGTCATACATGTGATCGCTCTTATACTCTGCACTACCCTGCAGAATCTGGGAAGATGGTCATAATTGGTCCCTGAGACATTACTTAGCGCTTTTTGTTCCGTGTATGAACAAAATATATATGATATGGTAAATTAATAAAAATAATGAATAAAAACAAAGAAACAGTTCCTTATATGAAAAAATTCATCATTTTACGATCGTTTCTAGGATATATATGTTAGTGTTGGTATGCATATCATATAGATCTATGTAAAGTTTTTACAAACTATCAGAGGGAATATACATACCTACACATATATATATATATATATATATATATATATATATATATATATATATATATATATATATATATATATATAGGAACGAGTAGGACCCCGACGGCTGAGCTCAAGCCGTTTCGACGGCTAATTACATATTAGACCAGAATTAGCCGTCGAAACGGCTTGAGCTCAGCCGTCGGGCTCCTACTCGTTCCTATTACCCACTCTACTACCCTAAGTATTGAGTACTTTGGTGCGTTATGGTCCACCTGGTTCCCTACCACATTTCCTTCGCTATATATATATATATATATATATATATATATATACATATAGTGTGTATGTTATGTCTATATCGGGTCACTCTCGAGTGCTACTGGTAACATGTAACCCAGGACAACCTGTCGCATGGTGTGGTCGTCGGCGACTAAATCGGCAATCCTACCAATTTACTTGGTGAGGAGGTTATTTTGGACACCCCGCAGGACAAGAACACAACCTGACAAAGGGTGGAAGAACTCATTAGTCAAGGGCCATCCAAAAAATGTGTAATTGTATATATACACACATATATATATATATATATATATATATATATATATATATATATATATATACCTGTATGCATATGTATGTATATGTATATGTGTATATACATGTATGCATGTATATGTATATGCGCGGGGACATAGAAATAATCGAGATGGATCCCCGATCGCGCAGTTAAACCACTGGGAGTGAAGGACCCTTAGCCTTTGTCAGGGCATTCTTCTGGGAGAAGGAAACTTAGGCATACTATAAATATTAGAAATCATAAATTTGGATTAAACTTGGAATGTACATTATGAAGATAACCTTTAATAAGTTGAGGTTGTATGTGTTCGTTTAATTTGCTATGGGGGAAAAAGCACGGGCCAAGTAAAAATGAACTTAGGTTCACGGAAAACGTCGCCAACTACTGCAAGGCATTTGGCCATTTCTAACATCTTACTGACGTATAGTAACACATTATAAAATTTCAATTAATATCAATATCTAAGGTTGGCACATTACCACACAATATATAAACACTAAAATTATTGTATTATTGAAACTTTTGTTCTTAAATTTGCATTGAGTTCTTGGACGTCCGGTAATTTTTACAATACACATAGGCATATGTATACACATAGGCATATATACAAACATACATGTATATTATATATATATATCCAAAACTGATGGTGAAATATATTTCTTTATTTAATGAAATATATACAAAGGAGATTAATCATTTTAAAAGGTATCTACATTTGAAGTTCTAGTTAAACTTTAATTAGTTACCTACCTAGCTGTGTGTGCTTACACACTTTACAAATTATTCCCTGTGATTGTTTTCTATGTTTATTTTATATATATATATATATATATGTATATACATATATATATACAAATATTTTAAAATAACAGATTAAATTTAGCAAAGAATCGCTGCTTTCGGATGCATCTCTCTCTTTCGCATGCATCTCTCTCTCTCTCTCTGATACTTCTCCACGTTTTTTTCTTTCTCTCTCTCCGTCTTTTTCTAATTGTCCTTAACACTATGACTTATTAAAATAATATAAACAACTCACTATCCGGATGGCTTCCAAAAATAATGGTTGCATTTTAATAGGGTACGTCAAAGCTTATTTGTAAAACTGTTATATATTGTATTTTGTCTGATGAAGGCATACCATAATTTAATTTGGTATCCCTGAAATATGTATAATGAAATAAATATGGTTTTATAAATATAGTTTCCATTTATTAATATCGTATATCTACTCCAAAAACTTGTCGAGTGCTTTATTTCAGTTATAAAAATATTTACTTGTTGTATCCCAACAATTTTAAATAGAACTTTTGCATATATATATATATATATATATATATATATATATATATATATATATATATATATATATATATATATATATATATATATATATATATATATATATATATATATATATATATATATATATATATATATATATATATATATATATATATAAACAATGAGTTATATGCTTTGTTGATGAATATTCAACAAAGTTATGTTCATAATAGATTATAATTCATTATGTTCTACAGCAGAAGGGCGGTGAATTGGCAGTGTCGGTAGAGGGTCGGGCGCCATGCTTTCTAACACAGTTACGTACCTTTACGGTCTGAGTTCAAATCCCGCCAAGGTTAACTTTGCCTTTCATCCTTACGGGGTCGATAAAATAAAGTACCAGTAATGTACTGGTTAATTTGCTGGCCTTGTGCCTAAAGTAGAAACAATTATGTTCTATAGAAGAAATTTTATGTGGAGTATTATAATATCATTAATAAATGGAAAATATCACTTTCGCATCATATATATATATGATGCTATTGTGATATTCTCCATTTATTACTATCTCTCTCTCTATATATATTTAGTTAGTTATTTCTAGGGAAATAAAAAAAATAGTATTGGCTGTTCAGAGTTCAATCCCAGAGAAAAAGAAGAATTTTGATTTAGTCCCTCGTGTGCTTAGTCAGAAGAAGAGTGGAGAGGCCGACTCTCGGGTGTCCTTCGGTTTTGCTGGGCTGTGTTTCGCTCGTCTTGGCTCCAAAGAATCGTGTGTGTGTGTCTGTATGTATGTATGTATAT
>OZ024751.1:17951421-17956421 GCA_964016885.1 Eledone cirrhosa
AACACTACCATTGTGACTACAAACACAACCACCACTACCATCAACACAACCATCGCTACATGAACAACACTACCATTGTGACTCCAAACACAACCACCACTACCATTATCACAACCATTGCTACATGAACAACACTACCATTGTGACTACAAACACAACCACTACTACCATTATCACAACCATCGCTACATGACCAACACTACCATTGTGACTACAAACACAACCACCACTACCATCACAACCATTGCTACATGAACAACACTACCATTGTGACTACAAACACAACCACCACTACCATCACAACCACCACTACATGAACAACACTACCATTGTGACTACAAACACAACCACCACTACCATTATCACAACCATCGCTACATGACCAACACTACCATTGTGACTACAAACACAACCACCACTAACATCAACACAACCACCACTACATGACCAACACTACCATTGTGACTACAAACACAACCACCACTACCATCAACACAACCATCGCTACATGACCAACACTACCATTGTGACTACAAACACAACCACCACTACCATCAACACAACCATCGCTACATGACCAACACTACCATTGTGACTACAAACACAACCACCACTAACATCAACACAACCACCACTACATGACCAACACTACCATTGTGACTACAAACACAACCACCACTACCATCAACACAACCATCGCTACATGACCAACACTACCATTGTGACTACAAACACAACCACCACTAACATCAACACAACCATCGCTACATGACCAACACTACCATTGTGACTACAAACACAACCACCACTAACATCAACACAACCACCACTACATGACCAACACTACCATTGTGACTACAAACACAACCACCACTACCATCAACACAACCATCGCTACATGACCAACACTACCATTGTGACTACAAACACAACCACCACTACCATCAACACAACCATCGCTACATGACCAACACTACCATTGTGACTACAAACACAACCACCACTAACATCAACACAACCACCACTACATGACCAACACTACCATTGTGACTACAAACACAACCACCACTACCATCAACACAACCATCGCTACATGACCAACACTACCATTGTGACTACAAACACAACCACCACTACCATCAACACAACCATCGCTACATGACCAACACTACCATTGTGACTACAAACACAACCACCACTAACATCAACACAACCACCACTACATGACCAACACTACCATTGTGACTACAAACACAACCACCACTACCATTATCACAACCATTGCTACATGAACAACACTACCATTGTGACTACAAACACAACCACCACTACCATTATCACAACCATTGCTACATGAACAACACTACCATTGTGACTACAAACACAACCACCACTACCATCACAACCATTGCTACATGAACAACACTACCATTGTGACTACAAACACAACCACCACTACCATCACAACCATTGCTACATGAACAACACTACCATTGTGACTACAAACACAACCACCACTACCATCACAACCATTGCTACATGAACAACACTACCGTTGTGACTACAAACACAACCACCACTACCATCACAACCATTGCTACATGACCAACACTACCATTGTGACTACAAACACAACCACCACTACCATTATCACAACCATCGCTACATGACCAACACTACCATTGTGACCACAACCACCACTACCACCATCACAACCACCACTACCATCATTACAACCATCGCTACCAACACCAGTACTACCATTGTGACCACAACCACCACTACCACCATTACAACCACCGCTACCATCATCACAACCATCGCTACCAACACCAGTACTACCATTGTGAACACAACCACCACTACCACCATTACAACCACCACCTGACCATCATCACAACCATCGCTACCAACACCAATACTACCATTTTGACCACAACCACCACTACCACCATCACAACCACCACTACCACCATCACAACCACCACTACCATCATCACAACCATCGCTACCAACACCAATACTACCATTGTGACCACAACCACCACTACACCATCACAACCACCGCTACCATCATCACAACCATCGCTACCAACACCAATACTACAATTGTGACCACAACCACCACTACCACCATTACAACCACCGCTACCATCATCACAACCATCGCTACCAACACCAATACTACCATTGTGAACACAACCACCACCACTACCACATAGCTGTAGCATGGCCACTGCTCAGTGAATAAAACCATCAACCGAAAAGTATAAATCAAATCATTTACATCCAAATATTTGTAGCAGAATTTTTGCAAAGACAATAAGACTGTCAACGCAACCCGCTAGAAGTAGCAGTCAAATCTCACTCAAACCACATCCTACTCACTTTAAATAGGCCACGATGAAATAAATTGTTCTAGAAACGCTAAATCTGAATAATACTATTTACCACAGGGAAGTGTGTATGTATGAATGTATGTCTGGATATGTATATGTATCTGTGAGTATATGTACATATCTATGTATGAATGGATCTGTATATGTATATGTAAATATATATGTATGTATCTATGTATGAATGGATCTGTATATGTTTGTGTGAACATATATATATGTATCTATGTATGAATGGATCTGTATATGTATATGTGAATATATATGTATGTATCTATGTATGAATGTATCTATGTATGAATGCATCTGTGTGTATATATATATATATGTGTGTGTATTTATACGTACATAATTTGTGCTCCTTAATTATTTATTAAAAAGAATAAGAAAAAGAAGAAAAAAGATGATGAAGAAGAAGAAAGCAATTTAAGAAATTGGGGGCAGTAAATATTCTACTGTGGGCAGTTTGATATTTCGTCAAAGTTCTAGTCATCACCCAGCCTCAGTTCTCAGTACCCATCCCACTACCCTTGAATTCCCCTTCTCCCTGCCATTAGGCAAAAATTAGGCGCAAGACAAAGAAAGACAAACATATATAAACCCCTATTTAAGAAATATAACCAAAGCAAGAATATTGGTCCATCATTTCCGGTTGAATATTCCAGGCTTCGTTATCTCCCCTCAGTCCATTTCTTTTATTTCATTCTTCTCTTCACCCCTTCTCCACCTATCCAGCACCTTCTTATCCCACTTTTTATTTCACTCTCTCTCTCTCTGTTGTTCTATCTTTCTACATAAACCCCTCCAACTAACTTGCCTCACTTTCATTTTATTTTTTTCCTCTGCCCACACCTTCTCTACTCATTCACTACCTTCACACCACATCACTCATCACTTTCTTTATTTTCGTCTTTCGTTTTTCTGCCATTTTTACCCTCCATCAAACTCCTCTCTCTTATATTCACCCATCCAGATACCCACACCTCTAAACAGAGTGAACGAACAATAATAAATAAATAAATAAGTTTGTGTTAGCCTCGCTAGGCCCCCGTTACTTGCGCGTTTTAAGGGTCCGATGCACATAATGCATTAAGCAAAGAATCGCCGCCCAGTTAGTAAATAAGTACAGCTAGAGACGCCATGATTGTCAAAACCGGAAGTAGCGGCTAACTAATGTTATGTTTGTTTGTTAGTTTGTTATTTATTTTGTTTTGTATTTTATCTCCATCTTGATTTTGATATTGATTTTTTTTTTTTTTTTTTGCATTCACTCAACCAACGGACGTTATGTTGCTCTGGGGGGTGCCGTATAAAGTTTCTGAAACTCTTGTGGGTGGACAAGAGAAAAATAAACGAAGCAAGAAATAAATACACGAGACAATGAAAAATAATGGTTTCTTATATAGGCATAAGGCCAGCAATTTTGGGGGAGGGGGAAGTCGATCAAACCGACCCAAGTGCATGACTGGTACTTTATGTTATCGACCCCGTAAGGATGAAAGGAAACGTTTACTTCGGCGGGATTTGAACTCAGACCATAAAGGGCCGTAACTCTATGCTGCTAAGCATGGCGTCCGACCTTCTACCGATACTGCTAATGCTCAGGATCATAATAATTGTTTCTACTTTTGGCACAAGGCCAGCAATTACCCCAGTGCATTACTGGTACTTTATTTTATCGACCCCGTAAGGATGAAAGGCAAAGTTCACCTCGGCGGGATTTGAACTCAGATCATAAAGGGCCGTAACTCTATGCCATTAATAATGGTTTCTTATATAGGCACAAGGCCAGCAATTCTGGGGGAGGAGGAAGTCGATCAAACCGACCCCAGCGCATGACTGGTACTTTATTTTTATCGACCCAGTAAGGATGAAAGGCAAAGTTAACCTCGGCGGGATTTGAACTCAGATCATAAAGGGCCGTAATTCTATGCTGCTCTACCGATACTGCTAATCCCCCCCCCCCCCTCAATGAAAAATAAGAAGAAATAAGTTTAGCAACCAATTGACATAACGAACGCAACCAGCTGACCAACCTTTCCACCAACCAACCAATATTTCCAAACAAACATATATACAAAACAAGTATTGTTTATTTTGTTGTTGTGTTAGTCAAATAATATTTTGATATATTTTATAATCTTTACCCGGTAGGTATGGCTAAACATTCCCGCCTGTTACTTTCTAAAAAATCTAAATGGTTACATATGTATGTGTGTATTTAGATACGTGTGTATTTATATATAATGGTGACATATGTGTGTGTATAGTTAGGTAGGTATATATATATATGAGTGTTTGTGTATGTATGTAATTAAACAACCTCACACACAAACACACACAAACATATATATTTATATATCTCTCTCTCTCACACACACACACGCTCTCCTTCTCTCTACCTCTCTCTCTCTCACACACACACACGGTCTCCTTCTCTCTACCTCTCTCTCTCTCACACACACACACGGTCTCTCTACATATATATACATATATATAAGTTTATCCCGGGTTCAATCGTGAGTAACCATACTAAGTAACGTACTCAATACATAGCAGAGTATACAAATTTAATATAGAAATGGCTTCTACAGGACTATAACT
>OZ024751.1:17961421-17963921 GCA_964016885.1 Eledone cirrhosa
AACTCATCGATATGTCCAGCTCCTGGGTGTGTTGTGAGTCCGCTGAGGAACTGGAATCATATAATTCAACACCATGTTTACCTGTTTTTTCTACATTAATTCGTACTGCCTGATGAGGTAACAGTCAATAATGGCTGTCACTGAAATATATATAGCAGAGAATTTATAATAAACGAAGCCAAATTTAATATGTTTGACTTACTTATTTTATATTACTCCGGAGTAATCAAACCAACCTGTATACTTCGTCGATGCTCCACCCTGCATACTGAGGTGTCGTTAAACAACCAACATATACTCAAAATTTATACGTTTATATATGTACATATATATATATATGAGTAGTGTTAAGTGATTCCGTAGAACAGGTTTCAACTAAACTGTTTTGAAGTTCATCATAGTATATACTATACTCTCTTTCTTTATCTATATGTCTATCTATCTATATATATATTTATATAAACAATCAAATGTTTGCTTAATACATTTAATTGCTGACGATCGTTTCTTCCAGACAACTCTAAATTTTGTATTTCTGCTCTGTAATACATCTGATAATTTACATTGAACTACTTTTTTTTACTGATAATTGGGTAGTACAACATAATACACTTTCGTAGTTACTCTGGAGTTCTGCCTGTTTATCACAGTGTCTTCATGTGTGCGTTGGGAGGGGGGGGGTCGTATTTGTATGTGTGTGTGTGTGTAATTATATATAGGTAGATAGATAGATATACATACAGCCATATATATATATATACATACCTATGTATATGTGAGTTCAATTCTCGGACCGGGTGATGAGTTGTTTCATCGATCAAGACACTTTATTTTCACGTTGCTCCAGTTTCCTCAGCTGTAGAAATGAGATGAAGAGGTGCCGGTCTGCCAGTGGGATGGCGTTATCTTATTGCTAAAACACCACGATGTGCTGTGACCAGCGGCGCCGAATGGACGCCCGATAGACTGGTCGGTCAAGGTCAAGGTGATATATATATATATATATATCATAAATATACTCCAAATACTTGTTGAGTGCTTTTATATCAGTTATAAATATTTACTCGTTGTTAACCCAACAATTAAAATATAACTTTCCATATATATATATATATATATATTTATATATATATATATATATATATATATATATATATATATATATATAGAGAGAGAGAGAGAGAGAGAGAGTGAGAGAGAGAGAGCTATAACTATTGAGGAATTGATATAAGTTGTAGATAGTAAAACATATGTTAACATACTTGTAAATGTAAAAATGACACACACACACACACATATATATATATATATATACATATATATATATGTGTGTGTGTCATATATATATATATATATATATAAAGAAGGAAATGTAGTAAGGATCCAGATGGACCATAACGCACCAGAGTACTCAATACTTAGGGTAGTAGAGTGGGTAATAGGAAAAAGTATGACCCCCGACGACAGAGCTCAAGCCGTTTCGACGGCTATTTCTGGAAACGGCTTGAGCTCTGCCGTCGGGGTCATACTTTTTCATATATATATATATATATATATATGTAACGAAGGAAATGTGGTAAGGAACCAGATGGACCATAACGCACCAAAGTACTCAATACTTAGGGTAGTAGTGGGTAATAGGAACAAGTAAGACCCCGACGGCTGAGCTCAAGCCGTTTCGACGGCTAATTCCAGAATTAGCCGTCGAAACGGCTTGAGCTCAGCCGGCAGGGTCTTACTTGTTCCTATATATATATATATATACATTTTGATGATGCGCATGTCTGTATACCTGAATATAAATTGAAATGCTTATTTAGCAATGAGAATACACTGATAGTGCACCTGAGACATTATCTTTTTATAATATATTCATGTACATAATTATACTGCTTTTATGCTTGCATGTATCAAATTTATCACACCTCTATACTTTGTTCTATAAGGAAATGTATGTGCATCCAAGTTTATCAGAATTTCTATATACATTTATCTATCTATATATGTGTGTATGTCTGTCGATCTAAGTCTCGGCCTGTATATATATTATATACACACACATATATATATAGTATGTTAATCAATATACGTATAACACACACACATATATATATTATGTTAATCAATATACGTATAACACACACACACACACACACATATATATATATATATATATATATATATATATATATATACGTATATTGAACAATATAATATATATGTGTGAGTTTATAATATATATATATGGAGAGGAATATCTCTCTCTCTATATATATATATATATATATAAATGCATGTTTTTATGTATATGTCATTGTATGAAGCACATACATACATACATACATACATACATACATACATACATACATACATACATACATACATACATATACATATATATATATACACATATATATAGCCCACTAATTATCTATCAATCTAAGTGAGTTATCCTTAGGTAAGGATGTCTCTTCTGATCAGAAATTGCCAATAACCCTTG
>OZ024751.1:17981421-18001421 GCA_964016885.1 Eledone cirrhosa
TAGAACTATTATCATATCAAACGTCTTGCTAGTAAAAAGAAAGGTCTCACAAATCTATTTCCATCAACGTTGTTGGATTTCTGTCATCGGGTTTGGTACTGACGTGGCGTGGGCGGTATAGGTGTCACACACCTGAACTTTGAACTCTGACCTTAACTGTCAATCTACCTTCAGTCCTGTCTCATTCTGATGATGTCAGCAGAGCCCATAATTAGGAGCGTGATTACGACGTAGATGAGAATGGTTTGGGGTGGCGTCGGGGGATAATGATGACGGTGTCGATTGAATGTGGTGATGGTATTGAAGGTGGTGGTGTTATGACGGTGTGGGCTGAAGGTGGTGCTGGTGGTAATGAAGGTGGTGGTGTTATGGCGGTGTGGGTTGAAGGCGGTGGTGGTGGTAATGAAAGTGGTGGTGTTATGGCGGTGTGGGCTGAAGGTGGTGATGGTAATGAAGGTGGTGGTCTTATAACGGTGTGGGCTGAAGGTGGTGGTGGTGTTATGGCGGTGTGGGTTGAAGGTGGTGGTGGTAATGAAGGTGGTGGCGTTATGGCGGTGTGGGTTGAAGGTGGTGGTGTTAATGAAGGTGGTGGTGTTATGACGGTGATAATGATGGTGGTGGTGGCGGTGACGATAATGATGACGGTGTCAGCTCAAGGTGATGATGGTATTGAAGGTGATCGTGTTGGTGGTGGTGGTGATGCTGTTGGTGGTGGTGATGTTGGTGATGTTGTTGTTGGTGGTGATGTTGTTGGTGGTGGTGATGTTGGTGATGTTGTTGGTAGTGGTGGTGGTGATGTTGGTGATGGTGGTGATGTTGGTGGTGGTGATGTTGGTGGTGGTGGTGATGTTGTTGGTGGTGGTGGTGATGTTGTTGGTGGTGATGCTGGCTGTGGTGGTGGTGGTGGTGATGCTGGCTGTGGTGGTGGTGGTGGTGGTGGTGATGCTGGCTGTGATGGTGGTGATGTTGTTGGTGGTGATGCTGGCTGTGGTGGTGGTGGTGGTGATGCTGGCTGTGATGGTGGTGATGTTGTTGGTGGTGATGCTGGCTGTGATGGTGGTGATGCTGGCTGTGATGGTGGTGGTGGTGATGCTGGCTGTGATGGTGGTGATGTTGTTGGTGGTGATCTTGGCTGTGATGTTGTTGGTTGTGATGATGGTGACGTTACTGATGGTGCTGGTGATGTTGGTGTTGTTCTTCGTGGTGGTGCTGCTGCTGTTGGTGCTGCTGCTGGCAAATGATTGTGGTAATGTTGTTTTTGTTGTTGTTGTTGGTGGTGGTGGTGTTGCTGCTGGTACTATTGCTGGTGATGATGGTGATGGCCATGTTAGTAATATTAACGTAAATGACGATGACAATGACGATAATTGTTTCTACTTTTGGCACAAGGCCAGCAATTATCCCAGTGTATTACTGGTACTTCATTTTATCGACCCCGTAAGGATGAAAGGCAAAGTTAACCTCAGCGGGATTTGAACTCGGACCATAAAGTGCCGTACCTCTATGCTGCAAGGCATGGTGCCTGACCCTCTAGCGATACTGCCAATCCACCGCTAACGATAATGATGACAATGATGGGGGACGATGATGTTGATAATCAGAAGATAATGGAAGTGATGATTATTATGATCATGTTCATCATATTGATGTTTCTGTTGATGATGATAGTGATGAGAAAAAGGATGACGGGAAAGAACCAGATTGTAATGATGCCGATGATGATGATGATGGTGACGACGTTTCCTTTTTTAGGACTTATATTCTATTCTGTTTGCATTTCTTTATGAATGTGATGACAAGAACAGGAAAAAAAAAAAAACGGAAAATGACAATCGTGATGATGATGATGATGATGATGATGATGATGATGATGATGATGGCATTACAATTATTATTTTGTCATTTTTTTCTTTCTCTCTACTCGAGAATAATTCACAAACACAATCATTATGATTTATAGTGGCATTATAGATGTTTATATATATATATATATATATATGGGTATGTGTGTGTGTGTGTGTGTGCAGAGAGAGAAGGAGAGAGAGAAGGGGAAGCAGAGAGAGAGAGAGAGAGAGAGAGAGAGAGAGAGATAACTATTCTAAGGCCAATAACCTTCTATATTATATTCTAACCACCATTTTAAAAGGAAAATAGTCGAAATAAGACACGGATGGGTTTCGAATCTCGTATCAATGACTTAACAGATAGATAGACTGACAAACACACATACCTGTCTACATATATATATATATACACACACACACACACACACATACCTACCTACGCGCATACATACACTGACACACACACACATTACCTACCTACATACATACATACATACATACATACATAGAAACACACACATATACCTACGTACATACATAGTTACACACACAGACCTACCTACCTACATACATATATATACACACATATATACATGTATACATATATTCATACACATACGCACGTACATATATATATATGTAATTAGAAAGTGAACAACACAGTATATAACTACTCCATTACCAAAGGTTTCAGGACTCAAAACAATATTAACATGTCTGGTTCGCTCATCAGACAGAGGAGTTATATATAACGAACCAGACATATGTTAATATTGTCTAGAATCCTGAAACCTTTGGTAATGGAGTAGTTATATATTGTGCTGTTCACTCTCTAATTAAATAGCTCTATTTTATACATAGAGCACTCTTTTTTCCTTTGCAACATATCTCTCTCTCCCTCTCTCTCTCTCTCTCTCTCTCTCTATATATATATATATATATATATATATATATATATATATATATATATATGTATGTGTGTGTGTGTGTTCGATCATAGAGGGAACAAAACGTTTATATATGTGTGTGTGTGTGTGTGTGTTCGATCATAGAGGGAACAAAACGTTTATATATATGTGTATGTGTGTGTGTGTGTGTGTGTGTGTGTGTGTGTGTGTGTGTGTCTATAGAAAGATAGACAGACGGATAGATAGATAGATAGATAAAAGAAGCAGCAAACCTAACACGACAAAAATATCAGACGAACTTATCAGCTGACAAATAAATGGACTGACCCATCTATACACGCGTAGAAACGTTATCCTTCTATCGTCACACGCAATATCATATTATATATATATTTATCATATATATATTTGTCATATATATAAATATGTGTATGTATATATGTATATATATATATATATATATATATATATAGTCACTGTTGTGCATAGGATGTGGCTTTTTCGTACAAAGCCTCTCGCAGCGGGTGGGTAAAGTTACAAACCGGAAGTTAAAACACTGACCAGGAATATCTCCAGTGTGTCCTGCCAACTTAGCTGGAATCTCAGCATCGGAGACAGCTCAGTTAACACTTCCGTTTTCTCTCTTCTCGCCTCTTCTTCTCTCCACCCTCTCTCTTTCGCTCCACCTCTTCAGCTCTCTAACTCTCTCAACCCATCGCTCTCTCTATCTATCCCTCCCTCTTTCTACACTCGAGATGTAACATCGACAAAAATCACGAAGGACACAAAGTTAAACAGATGAAAAAAAATAAAAATAAAAAAAATATATATCAATAAAAATGCTTCCAGGAAAAAAAGCTGAAATAGCAAAATGAGAATTCCTACTATTATTTGTCACTGTATATATCCGCGTGTGTGTGTGTGTGTTATTTTACATACATTATATGTGTGTGTGTGTGTATATATACCTATCTCTCTCTCTATATACACACACACACACACAGACATATGGATTGAGGAAGGCGAGGCTGTGTGGTTATTGTTAACGAGTGTTAGAAGGTAAGGCGACACAAACAAGAGATGGACAGTTTCCCTTCGTCAGCTGTTATAAACAGAACATCTATCCATAACGCGCCCATAGCCTTTTATCTATCAAAAAGCCATGAGTGAAAGAAGTGATAGCGAAGAGAAAGAAAAAATGGGACGAAGAAAAAAAGGAAAAAGTGAAGTAAACTTACTGATAGTATGGGGAACACAGGACAATGGCACATGTAAGTGAGTAACCGAAGAGATAACAGATCAAGTTAAACAAAGCCGTTGGGCTTAAGCCCGGGGGCCATATAACAGAGAAGCTAGGTAAATCCTTGACAATTCTCAGTAAAGTTAGTGCAGAAAGAGAGAAATACGGAGAAACCGGAAGTGAAAGAGTGTAGAACGCAGAGCGGGTGAGAGAGAGGAGGAGGGAAAAGGAGTTAATCCAAAAGGGTGTACGACGCACATGCAACCGGGACCGACAAGCAGGCCAATCGATAGAGAGATAAAGATAGAGATAGATAGAGATAGAGAGAGATAGAGAGAGAGAGAGAAAGGGAGGGAGTTGATCCAAAAGCGTGGCGAGAAATATATCATAAATGTTTCTACATTTGGCACAAGGCCAGCAATTACTAGTGTTTTATGTTATCGATCCCGTAAGGATGAAAGGCAAAGTTAATCCCGGCGGGATTTGAACTCTCACCGTAATATAAATCTAAGTTGTAGCCGCAGTATTAGCAGATAACAATCGAATCCTTTAAGGCAGCTACAAAGCACTCAATGGTATGAAAAGTTAATACGTTTTCACCCAAAGTAAACACAAACAGTTAATAAAGTTTAACACCAAGAATAAAGTGCCCCAAAGGATGTTGCCAAATTCAACAACGATATACACAATTAGGTCGAACACTAATCTATATATATGTATATATATATATATATATATATAAATATATGTATATAAATAGGGAAACACAAAGCAGGCTTTGTTTACAAGTGGTTAGCACATTTGAAAAGTATGTAGTAACACGTGTTACATCGTATTTGACTCCATAGCTTTAGTGACTTAGTTGGGATTTTTAAAAGAACCTCTGAATGGAAAAAAGGATGAGTATTGACGTACATGGGACACGAACCCACATCTTTGGTTTGCTGGACCAATGTGTTACCATATATATATATAATGGAAAAAAGATGAGTATTGACGTACATGTACGTCAGTGTTCATCTGTTTCCATTTCTCTGAGGGTTCTAAACCCCACTATCAGGCTAAAATTTCTTTAGTGAAAAAATACGGTGAAAGCTTCTATTTTCTAATTTAAAACTTGTTTCAAAACATACATACCCCCCCCCCCACACACACACACTCTCAAAGGCGTGAATCTAATAAACCTTTGTTTGTCTGCCTCTCTGTTTTGTTCCCGTATAAATGTGCACTATATATATATATATAATAAATGCGAAGACTAAAATCCGAAGAGGGTTCGATAAGGATTATATATATATAAATATATATAAGAACCGTAGAGTAAATATTTATTAAAATAAAAAATATTTATACATACATGCGTCTGTGCTGATATATGTATATATATACATATATGCAGACATATATTATATAAGGAGTTTTGAAAATATAAACGGTGTCTAGATATATTACATCCATTTTCAAATCATATTGTATCATCTCACGAGAGAGAAAATAAATGCGTTGCCATGGCTGGAACGCCTTTTATCATAGGTGTACTAAGTTTCTGCCAATCACGGAACCACTATTTGCTAGGTCACATCATATACGAGGGGCTGCAGAAACGATCCTAGCTATGGGTGAAATAAAATACAGGAGAATCAGTTAGTTATAATTTCATTCAACAAATTCTTTTCACAGATTCACACACTTATTACAGCGGTACTGCCTCCCTTGTAAAATAACAGCTCTACCCTTTCTCGATACTCTTAAAACCAGGGTCTTTTCAGCACCCCCTCGTAGCCTTATAATGGGGTAATATTTCCTCCGTAAATCATGTTCTCATCGTCGAAACCGACGGAATTCTATTCGCCAATGTAAGAAAAGAATTTTAGATATATGGGTATATACAAGGTGCGGACGGTATTTGAGGACAGATTTATGATTTAAAAAAAAAAAGCTCATATATAATAGAAAAAAATTGTATTCTTATAAATTTAATATAAACATAAAACTAAATCATCAATTTAATAATTTCATTCAATAAAACCAGCATCAGCATCAATAACTGCCCCCCCCCCCCCCATCTTATTTCTCATTCTTTCTTCTGATGAAGGACTAGCGTCCGAAACGTTAAGACCCTCTCCCTGCTATATCAAGCGTCAACCTAATATATACCTTCCATATACTGTACCGATTGTGTTGTTATTTCTGTTTACCTTTTACATTATATATATATATATATATATATATATATATATATATATAGTGAGAGAGAGAGAGATTAATAGATAGATCAATGTTGGGCTAAAAACTGGCTGTTCTTGAAACGCCATCGTCAGTTCTTTTATATCTTTATATTGACAGATAAATTGATATCACGCCTGCACAGTTTCTATTACAAATATCAGAGAGTAAAGGTTGCTTAGTTCCAATAGCACCGCGTGATATGTGATTTTAGAGATATTTATATGATATATATATATGGTGGGGTCTGTCTTTCTGTCTGTATACATACATAAGTGTGTGCACGCACACACCCAAACACGCACACACACATTATATATTTATACACACACATATATATATACAGAGAGAGAGAGAGAGAGAGAGAGAGAGAGAGAATTAAAATAAACCATTGCAGATATCGGAATCATTAATATATATGTATATTCTAGACAAGATTGCCAAAGAAAGACATTTCTCTACCTACATGTTCGTTGAACACAATACCAGTTCTTTAGTCAACTCTTTCAAACCACAGACAAGAAAGAGTTAAAATGTTCCCAACATTATTACATGTGTATTACTCTACCATTCTATACACGTCCATTAATCTATATGTCTATTACTCTACCACTTTTATACCCCTCTTCCAACGTGCAGTATTTTTCCAGTGTGCAGTATTTATGTTTTATAACTTTGACAAAGCCTCCAGTATTTACAGCTTGATGTCCACAAAAGTAATGCTGAGTTCCTGAGTTCAGTTTCAAATTTTGAATTACTTTGTTATAAATATAATATACACATACACTCATTCCTGTCTAAGTATAAATATCTCTTCTTTTTGATTTTTATCATCATTGTTTATCAAAATGTGTATAGGTTTAATTATAACAGGAGCCCTTAAAAAATTCATTTAGATGAATTATTTCTTTGGTAGAGATACTGTGAAGCATTGATCTGCACACACAAAGACATTCATTTTGTTCTATGATAACTGAAAATGGACAAATAACTAAGCAATGCTTTCTTTCATGTCAATATCGTTTCGAAGGATTTAGCTGAGATTGACGGTATGGACAATATAATAGAAATACCAACATAGAATTGAAACTAGATATCACATATGAAAGACAGAATTTACAAATGTCTGCACATAGAGTATTGGGTATAAATATATCTGTATATATATATATATATATATATATATATATATATATATATATATATATATATATATTCTATTTTCTCTAAAGTATGGATTCCTAAGTTGTGCGTGTGTGTAAAAGGTAAACAGAAATAACAACACAATCGGGACAGTATATGAAAGGAATATATTAGGTTAACGCTTGGTATAGCAGGGAGAGGGTCTTAACGTTTCGGATGCTTGTCTGTCATCAGAAGAAAGAATGAGAAATTAGAAAGATTGAAGGGAGGGGTTAGGCGAAATCGGAAAACAAATAGTTTTAGAGAAAAATAAATGCAGTGTCTCAAAAAATGTATACATACTTCAACAACATTCTAATAAATATGTGTATACATTTTGGGAGGACACCCTGTATATATGAGTCTTGTCTAAATGATCCTGTAAGTGTACAAGTGAAACTCTTGAGTAACAAGACTCACAATTTAGCCATAAAATACATACATACATATATAATATATATATATATATAAATATATAAGTGTGTGTGTGTCTGCGCGCGCGTACGTGTATATATGTGCGAGTGTTTGAACAAGCGAAATATGCTTGCTCCTCCAACAGCCAAAGTAATGCTATATGACTGGAGGTAAACAATTGCTGTTTGTACAGCTAGCTACTTAAATGATCTAAATTTGACATTATACTATAGTGGTCTATGCAAGGGGACAGTATGTTCCCAATTAGTTGTTCGAATCCCATAGTTGCTTTTTGTCAAAATTCCCTGTCATATATAAATGGCAGTAGTTCCAGTTGCACGCATTTAAAGACTGTTGCAGTGGTTCTGAGAACAATGCGGCTTTGCAGACGATAAATGCAAATTGACAATGGAAACGTGCTCCCGCTCGAGTTAGAAGAGAACTATTGATCTTCAGGAGAAGATGCTACATCTGATTGTATTCAGCAACCGAAATAAATATGAAGTACACCAAATACAATGCTCCTAGGGGCGGCCCTGGTCCTTCTTATTTGCGAGTGTAAACTCAACCAAATTACATTAGATTAGATATTTAATTTTATTTAATTTTAAATTTATCATAAAATAACTTAACCATATATATATATATATATATATATATATATAACGGAGGAAATGTGGTAAGGAACCAGGTGGACCATAACGCACCAAAGTACTCAATACTTATGGTAGTAGAGTGGGTAATAGGAACGAGTAGGACCCCGACGTTCCTATATATATATATATATATTTGCAAGTGTGCATATAAATATGAAACATAAGATAGATAAATAGGTATATAGGTAGAGAGATAGATAGAGAGACATGTAGATTGATAGATATATAGATATATTTCTTTATTAGCCACAGGGGCACAAAAGAAGGGGACAAATACATATATAGATAGATAGATAGATAGATAGATAGATAGATAGATAGATAGAAGGATAGATAGATAGATAGATAGATAGATAGATAGATAGATAGATAGATAGGTAGGTAGGTAGATAGATAGATAGATAGATATATTTCTTTATTAGCCACAGGGGCACAAAAGAAGGGGACAAATACAAAGGGGGAAGTTTACATACAATAAAAACGTGTAAAATGTTATCACAGATGGAATTTAAAAGTTAGTCGATTTTCCCCAATAGAGGGAGACAGTTTATATGGGTAACACATACCCCCGAAAAAATGTGCAACCCTCATCTCCAGGAGTACGAAGAGCTTGTACTCCTTTCCTCTCCTCCTCCTTTTCCTCAATCTACAGATAGATAGATAGATAGATAGATAGATAGATAGATAGATAGATAGATAGATAGATAGATAGATAGATAGATAGATCGATGTATGATAGAGAGACAGAGCGAGAAGACTGAGAAAGTGACAGAAAAAAATAAAGACATATGAGATTCTGAAACAATGTGGAAAAGTGTGCTGATAGAAAGTAGGAAGGAAGGAAATTCTACTTCTTTTCTTCCATCCCATCCAACCCCAACCACTGTGCCACACAATTCCTGTGTTTCTCCTTGGGATACTGGAGCTGAATTTGTTTTTCTCGGCCCATACAAAAGGGATCACATTTACATGAGAAACTTGGCTTCTCCTCTTTCTGAACCTGGTTGTGATCGAATTCGATACGATGAAAATGTTTGGTGGAGGAAACGACGGACGTAGAGAGGACATATACCAACAAGAGTAGATGTAAGAAGGAGAACAACAACAACAACAGAAGCAACAATGAGCTCAAGAAGAAGAAGAAGAACAACAACAACAACAACAACAACAACAACAACAACAACAACAACAACAACAACAACAACAACAACAACAACAACAACAACAACAACAACAACAACAACAACAACAACAACAAAAGCAACGGTAAACACAAGAAGAACAGTATCAACAACAAGAATGATTACAACAAAAACACAAAAATGCTGCAATGTTAAAACAACAACAGAGGCAACAGTAAATACAACAACAACAACAACAATAACAACAGAGGCAACAGTGAATACAACAACAACAACAGAGGCAACAGTAAATACAACAACAACATCAACAGCAACAGATAACACAACAAGAACAACAACAACAACAGAAGCAACAGTAAACACAACGACAAGAACAACAACAGAGGCAACAGAAAATACAACAATAACAACAATAACAACAGAGGCAACAGTGAATACAACAACAACAACAACAGAGGCAACAGTAAACAACAACAACAACATCAACAGCAACAGATAACACAACAAGAACATCAACAACAACAGAAGCAACAGTAAACACAAGAACAACAACAAGAATGATCACAACAAAAACACAAAAAATGGTGCAATGTTAACAACAGACAAAACACCTACAACATAAATAACAAGAGCAACAACAACAATCAAAACAACAATAACATTAACAACAGCGATGACTAATTTGACAGTCCAAAAAACAAACAAACAAACAACCGATGACATTGAAATCAACATTTTTGTCATCAACTTTGCCTTTCATCCTTACGGGGTCGATAAAATAAAGTACCAGTAATACACTAAAATAATTGCTGGCCTTGTGCCTAAAGTAGAAACAATTATTGTCATAAAAATGAATAACAACATAAACATTGATAATAATAATAGTTTCTACATTAGGCACAAGGCCAGCAATTTGAAGCAGGGGCGAAATGTCTATTAAAGCGACCCCAGGGCATTACTGCTAATTTATTTCATCGAGCCCGTAAGGGTGAAAGGCAAAGTTAACCTCGGCGGGATTTGAACTCAGACCGTAAAGGAGCGTAACTTTATGCTGCAAAGCATGGTGTCCGATACTCTACCAATTACAGCCTATCCACCAATCTTAATAATAATAATAATAATGATTTCATTTATTGGCCACAAGGGCCGACATATAGGGGACAACACAATAGACAGGGACAGTGGGGGTTTACATAGAGATCGAGTAAGTATAAATAACAAAAAAAACAAAATAACAATAAAAATACAACAATGAAAGTTCCCCAATAAGAGGGATCACCACCCAGGGTTGACTCAAGCACCCCACCAGTCCTGAGCCACCCGACGCTCCTAGGGCACCCGGGAAGGGCACCCCTCTCCTTCTCGAATTCACCAGCCTACAGGCGCATGATCAGAGTAGGCCCACTCACGCGGGCCATTCTCGCCACATTCACCCACCTTTCAGTAAATGTACTGGGGGGCAGCACTTCTCTCTCCACCCTCACCTTCCTTTCCAAGTGAAACTTGAAGAAGTTGATGAGGGATTGGCCGAAGAGAAAAGTGTCTGTCTTCAGTCCTTTCAACCTGGTCCACCATGCAACCTCTTTCGCTACTGCCACCAGGCAGAGGAAAATTGCCTGCCCTTCCTGACCAAAAGAAGGCGGCGGGTCAATCTTCACTATGGACTCGGACGATAGCCGGATCCGTTCTACACGCGACAATAGCTGTTCGACATAACCCCACAAGTCAGCAATGCACGGACACTGGACGAGTGCGTGCAGAACGGTTTCGTCGCTCTGCGCGCATCTCGGGCAGGTTCGTCTGACAGCACTTCCGTGCCTGTAGAGTTTATCCCGAACCGGCAGCGCCCCCCGGTAGCACTGCCAAGCGAGGGATTTCTGGAAGTTATCCATCGTCCCCGGCTCGAAAGTCCTCCGGAACATACTGGTCAGTTCTACTTGGTTGACGCCCAGAGCCTCTCCTAGTACGTCATCGCACTTGCCCTCCACTAATCCTCTATAGAAATCTTGAGTGGAAGTTCCACTGACCGCATTGCCCACCTTGCAGAGTGCAGTGAGCGCCTGGCAACATTCCAGATGCCAGTCGCCCAGTCTCGGTCTCTTCTTGACCCAGGACTGCAGCTCAGTCAAAGAGATGAGCTGCGGAAAGGCCCGTCTAACAAACGGCGACCACACCTGTTCACCGTTTAGGCAAAATATCTGGAGATGTCGCAGCCTCAGCGCATGTCTGCGCATCATTAGCCACGGCATGCCCAGCCCTCCACGAAGAGGGTGCTGGCAGCAGATGGACCGCCTCACCAACGGGACCCGTCCCCTCCACAAAAATTTGAAAAGGAGCCGTTCCAAATTGGCGAGGCGTGGACGGGGGCAAGGCACGACGGTCAGGCGGTAGTAGATGACGGACGCGATGTACGCGTTCGCCACCTCCGCCCGCCCTTTCAGTGATAGCTTTCTCTCAGCCCATTTCTGGGTGAGGTTGGCTATCCTGCTCGTCACCTCGTCCCAATTCTTATCCACCTGGAGGTCTGGTCCGAACCAAACCCCGAGCAACTTTACCGGTCCGTCTGTCCAGCGCCCAACGACGCTGTTGGACGGCATGGACTTGCCTCTCCAGGTGCCGAGCTGCAAGCCCACCGACTTTTCCGGGTTAAGTTTTGCTCCCGTCAACCTTTCATATTCCTCCAAATGGGTGCGGATCACCTCGATTTCCGAGGTGTCCGACACCATCACGGTGATGTCGTCCGCATAAGCGGACGCAGCCTTTCTACGTCCCGGTTCGAGCGGGATGCCCTGCAACAACTCCAGCTTCCGCAGTAGAGGCTCAAGAGTCAATACGTACAGAAGTGAGGAGAGAGGGCACCCTTGACGGACCGATCGAGAGATCTGAAACGGTTCCGAGAGGTGGCCATTAACTTTGACCACCGAGCGGATGCCGCTGTACATTGCAGCGATCCAGCTTCTGAAGACGGGGCCGAAGCCAGCCGCCTCGAGGACAGCCTCCAAGTACCGATGGTCGACCCTATCGAATGCTTTCGATTGATCTAAATTGATCAGAGCCCCACCGAAGCCAGGTTTGCACCCAACCCTCTCTATGATGTATCGCATGAGGTGGAGGTTGTCGTGTATGGACCTGGTCGGGATTGCGCAAGTTTGCGCCTCCCCAACCAAATCTTTGACGACAAGCGCCAACCTTTTCGCTAACACCTTGGCCAAAATCTTAAACTCTGTGTTGAGCAGGGTTATGGGCCTGAAATTATCTAGTGTGTCCCTCTTGTTCTCGTCTTTCCTTATCAGCGTCACTACGCCACGGCTCACAGAACTGGGAATGCTCCCGTTCTGCTGCCAGTTGCAGTAGAGCGCTTCGAGGAGATCGGAGAACAAGTCTGGCATATTTACGTAAAGCTCGTAGGGCAGACCATCCAAACCGGGTGACTTGCGACTCGAGCAGCCGACAAGGGCGTCCTGAATTTCGGCTGATGTTATCGGCTCTTCGCAGCGCTCAGCGTCGGCCGTCGAGAGGCGTGGCAAGCCGTCGAGGTAGGGACTGAAGTCCGCCGCCGTCTCCGACTCACCCATCCTCCCGAACAATCGAGCAAAGTGCTGGCGAAAGGCCTCACACATCTGCTTGGAATCGCTCAGTTCGTGTCCATCTCGATCCGTCAAAGACCGAATTGTGGTTTTATTTCCACGCTGCGTCTCTGCAAAGCGAGCCCATCGGGCAGCTTTGGTTCCCTCGTTCCTCAGAGCACGCGCCTTAGCTCTGACAATGCAACCTTCGTGTTTCGCATTGAAGAAATGGTCTAGTGCCATTCTCGCCGCTAGCACGTCTGTTGCAATGCCACTACAAATAGCCTCGTCTAACTTAGCTATCAGCCCCTCCTCCTTTCTATTTTTCTCTATTGCTACTTCTTTGCTAAATCCTATCGAGGTTGCTCTAATCTCTCTTTTGAGTGCCCCCCACCACCTGTTGTTGACAACCCCCCCTGTCAACTTTTGCTTAACTAAGTTGTTGACCCGGTCCCTGTAAGCTTTACGTGCCGGAAACGACATGTTTAGCTTCCAGTAGCTAGGTCCTAACCTACGTGTCTTATCTAGGTCGACCATACAGATCACAAGCTTGTGATCTGAATAGGCAACCGTTTTAAAATGTGGACATCCTACACTATTTCTATCTCTTTTCCTAATGAAAATCCTATCTATGTACGATCTAGATGACCCTATGCGATTGGTCCAGGTCCATACTGGCGCATTAGGGAAATCTAGTCGGTACCTGTCAGACAGTTGAAACTGGCTGATCAGGTACTTGAGGCTTTTGCACCCCCCGCTCCTATCAGATACTCCCACACAATCCCAGCGTGCTTCTAAGATGCCATTCCAATCCCCTATTAACAGTAAAGGGCGAGACGTAAGCAGAAAGTTTTCCAGGCGCCTAAAGAAGTCCGGCCGACCGGCCCCAGTAGGGGCGTAGACGGCCACCAGTCTAAAGGCACCACCTTCGCTATTGCTCACGTCCAGGACCACCAACTTTCCGTCAGGATCCCGGAAGATTGACCTTACCTCGAGATCCAGACATTTCCTAAACAGCACAGCCACTCCACCTCCCATTCCCGGCCGACTAACAGATGCAAAGATCTGATAATCGTCGAAAATCGGCGCCAGTGCGCGTGTGTCGGAAATTCTGGTCTCGCTGATGGCAATTACATCCATTCCTAGTGACCTGAGGTCGTTGAGCAAGTGACCTTGCTTCCAGGGCGACCCCAGGCCACGAACATTTAAACTTCCTACTCTTATGGCCATGCTGGCAGGATGAATGGGAGAGGAAAGGTTTACTTACCTTCCGGGGTCTTGTGAAGGTCGGGTGGTTCGACCTCCATGGTTTGTGGGGTTTCTTTTGGGAACCCCTTTAATAGTCTTGACGTGGGTTTTACGTTCGGGGTTCCCACATCCCGAGGAAAGCTCTTTCGAATTTCTTTGTATGAAGCGAGCGACATTCGCATCAGAAGCAAATTATCTGGTACGCGAAATGTGCTCGCTTCAAATGTTTCCCCGTCTTTTTCGATGTTTGTGCTTCGTGCTACATGGGCCATCAATTCCTTGTTGGCCCTTCTGGCGAGCACGAAGTTTTTAATGTTTTGTTGCTCGGGTTTTATTTGTTCGTGTGATTGTGGTGGTGATAGCTTTGTTAGTGTTGTTTCTATTGTGTCTGCGTTTGTTGTGGGTGGGGTGTCTGTAGTTTCTGATGTTTGTGTGTCTATTTGTTCTTGTGTCTGTTTAGCTTGTTTGCGTTTGGGGGATTTTGGTGGTTGTGTTGGTGATGCTGTGGGGAAAATGTTTGTGTGGGTGGTGTGTGTATTTTTTTTTGTGGGGGTGTCTGTGCTTTGTGGATTTCTTTTTTTTTTGTGTTTTGTTTTTTGTATTTTGGGGGACTTTGGTTTTCCCTCATCTTCACTGCTGGAGGATGAGGGGTCTGTGGCTGTGAGCGTGTTTGTGTCTGAGTGAGTGTTTATGTTCTTGTTCGTGTGTGTATTTTGGGGGGGAGGGGGAATGGGAGAGCTTTCCTCGTTTCCCCCCTGGGTGTGCAATTTTGGTGGTTCCATTGTTGACGGTGTTGCTGGTGGTCCTTGTCCCGGCGTCGCCAGCAGTGGAATCTTTCGACCCCTTGCGCTTTTCGGCAGTTGAGGGCAGAAGGCTCGCAAGTGTGTCGTTTCCCCACAAAGGAAACAATGCGGCCTTTTGCCCTCAGTCATTATATGCAACACCCTCCCGTTTTGGAGGCGGATGTGGTCCGGGATTGTTTTTACGTTTTCGGGTCTGATTTGGAGCAGTATCTCCAGATCAACCCCGGACCAGTCGTCCCTGGCAGTTCTCGTTGCCTCTACCGGGACTGTATCCGTTCCTTCCACGATTACGCAACCCAGGAGCCACCACATATCAAGTCCTGGTGGAATCCTGGGAATGCGCACACGTGCTATTCGTTTTCCCATGTGGGAGGGGTACATTATGACCTTGCTGGTTTTGCAAGGGGTCATTGAATGCTTCACAGCGAGGGCTTCAGACTTGAACAGCACCGAAACGGTGCCGTATTGCCTGCCCCTCTCTATGAAGTCTGTGTCCTCTCTGATGTATTTCAGTGCGGCTTCTATGTCAGCTTGGGCGATTATCGCTGCCCTCTTTGTCTCTACTGAGATGCATCTGAAATGCACCGTTCTTTTTTCCACTGCCTCAATGGCTTCTGCCGGGACAGTTAAGTTTGCCCAGGTCTGCTCTTGATTTATGATTTTCCAGGCCTGGGCCAACTTTTCCTCTCTGTTGGTTAAGTCGATGCTGTAGCATGGTCTCCTTTTAGCCGCTGCCACAGCAGCGAAAGTGTTCTTGTTGGTGTTGTCACTGTTGTTGTTCTTGTTGGTGTTGCTGCTGCTATTGCTGTTGTTGTTCTCCCCTGTGTCGTGGTTACCTTCTGTGCTGTTGGCCTTGTTGGTGCTCTCGCTATTACCACCTTCTGCGCTGTTCGGCTTGTTGGTGTTGGTGTTGTCGCTGTTACCACCTTCCGCGCCGCTCGGCCCGTTGGTGCTGGCACTGTCGCTGCTCACATTCGTGCTGGTGGCGCTCCTCGCCTCACCTCTCCTCTCAACGCTCAAGTCGCCGTTGCACGACAGCAGACCCGCCTCTAGGGGGCGTGGCTCCGCCATGTTTTTTTGAGAAAAAAATTATTATTTTTTTTTCAAAATAAAGTTCAAATATTTGGGCCAAAAGGCCCAAATATTATGAGTTATTCCTTCACAGGATACAAATTAATGTCTTATAATGCTTCAGCGGTACAAAAAATAAACAATTCTCTACAATTAATCCTCAAAAATTGCTTACTCACGGAGCTTCAAAAAACGTACATCCACTTTCGTCAATAATAATAATAATAATAATAATTTCTGCTATTGGTACAAGGCCAGCAATTAACCCAGTGCATTACTGGTACTTTATTTTATCGACCTCGTAAAAGATGAAAGGCAAAGTTAACCCCGGCGGGATTTGAACTCAGACCATAAAGGGCCGCAACTCTATGCTGCAAAGCATGGTATCCGACCCTCTACCGATACTGCCAATCCACCGCCCTTAAGAATATAAGTGTTTCTACTTTGGGCACAAGGCCAGCATTTACCCAGTGTATTACTGGTACTTTATTTTATCGACCCCGTAAGGATGAAAGGCAAAGTTAACCTCGGCGGGATTTGAACTCAGAATGGCAAAGGCCATCACTCTATGCATCAAAGCATGGCGTCCGACCCTCTACCGATACTGCCAATCTCCCACATCAATAATAATAATAATAATAATTGTTTCTGCTATTGGCACAAGGCCAGCAATTATTCCAGTGCATTACTGGTACTTTATTTTATCGACCTCGTAAGGATGAAAGGCAAAGTTAAACTCGGCGGGATTTGAACTCAGACCATAAAGGGTCGTAACTCTATGTTGCAAAGCATGTGTCCGACGCTCTACCGATTTCTGCCTAATCCACCACCCTTAATAATAAGAAGAGCAGTAGCAGTAGTAGTAGTTGTTACATATAATACTCCCAATATAATAGAAATAATAACACTAAAATCAAATCTGAACAGGCCCAAGGCTCAGACAGCTGTGCTCATGTCGTGGAAGGATCAGTTTATCATTTTAGTTATTGAAAAAAAACACAAGAAAAACTAGTTAAGTTTACTTTACATTTAACATTTAATACTTGGTGTTGCAGTGTTTGCGACCTGGTCACTAACCGGATTCTACTAGAACCCATTGGAAACCTATTACTGGCCAGCTTTCATTCAGCCAACAAAATATAATCTGACCAGTAATAAAGTTTCAAAACAGTTGCAATAGAACTTTGTGGGTGACCAAGTCGCAGAGACACGACAAAGATTTTGGCTATAGGAAACCTATAATAAATTGAAGTGAAAACGAACAGGTGCATGTGTTTTTATTGGCAACATGACCCTCCCAAAATATAACAATATCTGTTTCAACATATATTTTCAGATAAGAAATCTCGCAAAACAAATTCAAAGATAAATATAGCATTTTTTACCTTTGGTTTCAATGGCTACAATTACAGTTACACCTTGTAATTGCTTTGGCAAATGATTACAACTCCGAAACGTCTGTACATCAAATGTATAAATAGAAATGTTCTAGAAATATGTTAGATAGAGTTCTAAAATTTTAGAAGTTGTAGATATTTGTATTTGAACAAAGGGCCAAAGGGAAACGTAGAATAAATGGACGCATGCATTGATACACATATATACACTCGTGATTACAATAAATATATACATACATGTTGGCCTACATAGCGTCTAAATATTCACACGTACATACGTACATTCAAGCTTCATTATCGTCCCCAAAACATCGTACGAAATACCAGCACGAGTAGCATCAACTCCACAACACCCACCACCAATATTATCATTGAACACCACCACCAGAATTACCATGACAACGACCACCACCACTATTAACAACAACACTGTCAGCAGTAACACCAACCTCCAGCATCACCATCACCATTAACCCCTTGAACATCATTACCACCAACACCATCACCACTATCACCACCACCATCACTACCACTAACACCAACAGCAATAACACAAGCCCCAACACCACCACCATCAACAACAACAACATCACTACCACCGCTACAACAATCAACACAACAACCACCAACACCACCACCACCTGCACTACCACAACAATCACCACCACCACCACCACAACCACCATCAGCAACAACATCACTAACACCATCAGCAACAACATCACAGCCGCCACCACCACCATGAGCAACAGCATCACTACCATTAACACTACCACCAACACCAACAACAACAACAACATCACTACCACTAATACCACCACCACCGCCGCCATAATAATCACCACCACCACCACCAACACCATCACTACAACTAACACCAACAGCATTAACACAACCACCAACATCACCATCAACAACAACATCACTACCACTAACACCACCATCAACGTTAGCACAACAACCACCACCATCAGCAACCACATCACTACCACTAAGACCACCACCACCACCATTATCAACAACATCACCCCACCCCCACCCCCCACCATCACCCCACCCCCCACCACCAACACCACCAACACCACCACCACTAACACCACTACCATCATCAACAACATCACCAACACCACCACAACCACCAACACCATCACCACCACCACCAACACGACCCCCACCCCCACCAACACCAACAACACAACCACCAACACCACCACCACCACAACCACCAACACCACCACCACCACCAACACCTCTAACACCACCAACACAACCACCAACACCACCATCAACATTAGAACAACCACCAACACCACCACCACCATCATCAACAACATGAACACCACAACCACCACCACCACCTCACACCACCACCACCCCACACCACCACCAACACAACCACCACCACCACCACCACCACCCCACACCACCACCACCACCACAACCACCATCACCACACCACCACCAACACAACCAGAACCACCATCACCACAACCACCATCACCACAACCACCAACCACCACCACCACTTCCACCAGTACTATCAATGTCAGAAAACAAAGAAAAACAGCACGGAATAAATATATAGGTCAAATGACGTCATATCAATCAACACCCAGCTTCTCTACACTTGTGACCTACAAACCTCTGAGCCGGGCGTTCGATATCAGCCACTGACAACTGATCTCTTTTATACTATTTGTTAGCATAGGGATCAGATTAAGTGAGATACATAGCGACTCTCCTTACCTACCAACATATACGTCTAACTTCCTATACACACCTTAACTACCTTCCTTCGTACCAAAACCTACCTCAAATCTAACCTGGCTGCTAGCATGTTATCCTATCATACTTGTCATCATACTTGTTTACATGTGTGTACGTGTGTGTGTGTACGTGTGTGTGTGTGTGAGGGGGGGTATGTGTGTACGTGTGTGTGTATGTGGGTGTGTATATATATGTATATATGCACACGCATAGACACACATATATGTGCATATATATTTGTATGTGTGTTTGTGTGTCTGTGTGTGTATATATATATATATTTATATATATGTATATACGTGTGTGTGTGTGTGTATATATATATATGTATATATCCACACGCATAGACACATATATGTGCATATATATTTGTATGTGTGTTTGTGTGTCTGTGTGTGTATATATATATATATATATATATATTTATATATATATATATACGTGTGTGTATGTGTATATGTATATATGCACACGCATAGACACATATATGTGCATATATATTTGCATATGTGTTTGTGTGTCTGTGTGTGTATATA
>OZ024751.1:18003921-18008921 GCA_964016885.1 Eledone cirrhosa
ACACATACATACACTAAGACACCTACTACACACACACTTACATACACTGAGACACCTACTACTACTACACACACACACACACGAAGGGCTAGGTGCGGACGCACGCTCGCTCGCACGCATGCATACACGGCGATCAACCACAGGTTAGAGTTTCTATTTAACTCCAAGGTTCAAATAGTTTAACATTTTTGGCATATTTAATCCGCTCATCATTGAAACTGTCTGGGAGAGTCGCATCCATGTTCTGATAATTAATTGTTTCTACTTTTGGCACAAGGCCAGCAATTACTCAGTGCATTACTAGTACTTTATTTTATCGACCCCGTAAGGATGAAAGGCAAAGTTAACCTCAGCGGGATTTGAACTCAGACCATAAAGGGCCGTAAGTCTTTGCTGCAAAGCATGGCGTCCGACCCTCTACCGATACTGCCAATCCATAATTAATGAATTCTGATTTAGGCACAAGGCCAATAATTTTGGTGGAGAGAAAGTCGATTAACTCGATCCCAGTGCGTTACTGGTACTTTATTTTATCGACCCCGTACGGATGAAAGACAAACTCAGAAAGTAACGGGAGGCAACTCTATGTCACGAAGCATTTTTTTGTTTTTACGCTGTACCGATACTGCCAATCCACCACTTTTTTCATAATTGTTTCTACTTTTGGCACAAGACCAGCAATTATCTCAGTGCATTACTGGTACTTTATTTTATCGACCCCGTAAGGATGAAAGGCAAAGTTAACCTCGGTGGGATTTGGACTCAGACCATAAAGGGGCGTAACTCTAGGCTGCAAAGCATGGCGTCCGACCCTCTACCCATACTGCCAATCCACCGCCCGTGTGTTAAATAATGAATCTTGATTTTTACGAATTCAAGCGCTCAACTTAAAGGAAATTTGTATTTTGATCCTCTGGTTCAAATTGAATATTATTGATTTTCTTTTGTTTCTTTGTTATATTAGCTTGGTTTTCTGGACTGCTTCTCTATTTTCTGGTTGTTACGTTTACCATCCTTAATATACCAAAATCTAAGGCGTCTTATAGGTGCCAACGTCCAGAATGGATGGTTATGAAATTGGCTTTGCAACTACATGATTCTGGGCTTAGGGATACTGCAAGATACGATGGTCAAGTACCTTTTATTAAAGCCTCAAGTTGAACATAGCTTTACGAGTCAAGTTGTATGATCAATCTGATGATGTGATGGGGCTGTGAAAAGCACGAATCCGCAAGACAATGTATTATGGAATGTTTTTTCATCTCGTTTTCTAACCTATTATTTTATATAGCGATCAAATGTTACAGTTATTTTCTGCGTTTGGGATTCCTGCATTTTCAAATATATGTATATTTACACTCTGCACAATACAGCCGCTTTAATTCTGGAATACGTGTGTGTGAGAGAGAAAGTTATATATATATATATATATACAGAGAGAGAGAGAGAGAGAGAGAGAGAGAGAGAGAGGGAGATAGAGAGAGAGAGAGAGAGAGAGAGAGAGAGGCAGACAGACAGTGAGAGAGAGAGGGGGGGGTCGGAGAGGCAGACAGACAGTGAGAGAGAGAGAGAGGGGGCGGAGGGGCAGACAGACAGTGAGAGAGAGAAAGAGTAAGAGTGAGAGTGATATATATATATATATATATATATATATATATATATATATATATATATATATATATACCTACATAAGAGACAAAACAATATATATAAAATATTTGTTTGTCTCTTCCGCTCCCCACCACTCTCCCCGCCTTCCTTTCTTTCTCACTATGAAGATGTCCCTCCTCAAAAAAAAAAAAAAAAAAAAAAAAAACAGATTGCAGAACCTAAAGTGAAAAGTGACAAAAAATATAGAAATCAAATGCAACCCAAAGACTTGCTGAAAAGTACTTAAGTATATTTATGTATGTTTTATGCTTGTATGTCTGTATTCGCGTGTGTGTGTGTGTGTGTGTGTGTGTGTGTGTGTGTGTGTGTGCGTCTGTGTGTGTGCGTGAGTGTTTTTGTGGGTGTGTATAGGGGTTTCCTTATAAACGTATACTTGATTGTCACGCACGGAAAAATACAAAACCGCACAAAGATGTACAGGTATCCACATGAAGAAGCGCACTTAAAAAACATGTATATATATATATTTAACAAACATACATATATATATATATATATATATATATATATATATATATTATATAATATATATATATATATATATTATATAATATATATATATATATATATATATATATATATATATATATATATATACATATATATATATATATATGTATATATATATATATATATATATATATATATATATATATATATATGTATATATATATATATATATATGTATATATATATATATATACGCAAAATACGCTGTTATATACACACAATATAAGTGCTGACTTAATGCACCAACGATAAACGGCCAATTAAGTCGGCGGATATCGGGCAGTGGGGGGTCGAATCGACCTCTAACAACTAAAGGTTTTTTTCGCATACCAGGCTTAGTTTTTTTTGTATAAGTAAATACATTCATATGTATATATATATATATATATATATATATATATATATATATATATATATATATATATATATATTGGGAGAGACAGAGAGAGAGCAGACACGTTTATATACACACGTTTATATACACAATAAATATATATATATATATATATGTATATATATGTATATGTATATATATATATATTATTATATATTTATATATATATATATATATATATATATATATATATATATATATATATATATATATATATATATATATATATTATTATATATTTATATATATATATATTATTATATATTTATATATATATATATTATTATATATTTATATACATATATATTTATATATATATATATATACATATATATATATGCCTCAAACTCTTCTTCGTTCCAGCACAAATCACACACAACACATAAAATAAAGCGAACATAGGACAAACATTATTACTGGGTGTGTCACTGGTCAAGAATACACATTAAGTTGCCTATATATATATATATATATATATATATATATATATATATATATATATATATATATATATATACCTCATACAAACACTCACATATACATACACTCGCTTCTACACACATTTAAATACACCATATATGTGAGTGATTGTATGTGTGTGCATTTATTTTTATCTTTTCGTTCCTCGATAAAATAAGTAGGACGGGACAAAAAAATGTGTAATAGGGAACAGCAGGTAAGGACATACTTGCATACATATATGAATACATACACATACATCCATGTACACATAACTATATATATGATATACGATAGATATATGTGTGTGCTGTGTGTGTATGAATCTATCTAAATATCTATCTATCTATCTATCTATCTATCTATCTATCTATTGGGGAAAATCGACTAACTTTTTAAATTCCATTTGTGATAACATTTTACACGTTTTTATTGTATGTAAACTTCCCCCTTTGTATTTGTCCCCTTCTTTTGTGCCCCTGTGGCTAATAAAGAAATATATCTATCTGTCTGTCTATCGCATGGACAGAGTGGAAAACCCCGCCCGCTGGAGATCACCACGATTTCAGTAACATTATGTATAAATATGAAGTTCAAATCCAGCCGAGGTTGACTTTGCCTTTCATCCTTGCGGGGTCGATAAAATAAAGTACCAGTAATGCACTGGATAATTGCTGGCCTTGTGCGTAAATTAGAAACAATTATGTATAAATATGAAGGGCGGTGGATTGGCAGTATCGCAAGAGGGCTGGACGCCATGCTTTCTAGCATAGTTACGTCCCATTACAGTCTGAGTTCAAATCCCGCCGAGGTTAACTTTGCCTTTCATCCTTACGGGGTCGATAAAATAAAGTACCAGTAATGTACTGGATAATTGCTGGCCTTGTGCCAAAAGTGGGAACAATTATGTATAAATATGAATAGATATATATAAATATATATATATATATATATATATATATATATATATATATATATATATATACACACATATGTGTGTGTATGTATATAGGTACGTATGTATGCATATATATATATAAATATGTGTGAGTGTGCGTAACGAATGTAACGTAAGACAATGTGACTACTAACACGGTTGGCAATAAAGACATAATCTGTAAACGGTGCTGCAAGCAACAATTTAATGTGATGTTCAGCTACAAAATTACGATTCACATTTACCCACACTTCTCACACACATACACATACGTAAAAGGATGTGCATATATATATATATATATATATATATATATATATATATATATATATATATATATATATATATATATATATATATATATATATATATATATATATATATATATATATATATATATAACAATATGACGCTCCTCAAATATAACAATATATATATATATATATACATATATATATAGGCATACGAGATATCTTTTTTGTTATTACTAGTTCAGGGCTAGAGTAACATTGTAATATATTCTTTTGCATTTCAATTCGATTTTTCACAATTGATAATTCTGAATAACGATTTCAAGACACCAACCAGACAATGAAACTTATGTAAATTATAAAAATAAACCCTACTGTATCGCTTATTTAAGTTAAACCTCTTTGTACTCTTTTACCTGTTCCAGACATCCGGCCGAGACCATGCTGGGGCACCTCCCTTGCTATATATATATATATATATATATATATATATATATATATATATATATATATAACGAAGAAAGTGTGGTAAGGAACCAGGTGGACCTTAACGCACCAAAGTACTCGATACTTAGGGTATGAATTGAAAGAGACAAAGAAACATCTGAGATCCACAGCAGACAACTGATGAGGGGAACTGTCTATGTCTATGTTCCTTTACATTTCTAAACACTATATATATATATATATATATATATATATATTTATATATATATATAATATAAAACAACTAAAAATCAGTGAGGCATCTAGACTCAGTGTATTGCGTGTTACAATT
>OZ024751.1:18014826-18019826 GCA_964016885.1 Eledone cirrhosa
ATCCACTCATATACATATTAGCTGAATAAGTCGGCCTATCCAATTTCACACTACTACAAGCATTGGGACCTTTCTTCAGTAATTTATTATATAATATATATAGTATATATATATATATATGTATATATATATATGGAAAAAAATGAAACGAAATTTCATTTCTCACTCTTAGTACGGCCGTTACTTAAATATAAGTATGTATACGTACATACATATATGTATACAGACGTACAATAGTATGTATTTATATACATACATGCACACATATATATATGTTCATATGGGTTTACCGAGCATTTATTATAATGCTCGGTTTGTTTGTAAACAAACATCCCGAATTAAGCCGTACAGTGTTCGGCAACCATCGCTGCCCTTTTGTTCAACACTGACAAAGGAACGATATACTAGTTTCAAGCTTATTAGCTATATATATATATATATATATAAAATTTCAGGTTATCAATAATGTAGTGATAATATATCGTTACATTAGTGAATGAACAGCGTACGTGTAGGTTTGCTCAACGAGTGTAAATTATATTCCGGAGAAAATGTAGAAAAGATGAATATAAAATGAAAGTGCTTTTTTTAAAAATAGGAATTTATTAGGTATTGACATATGTTTCTGTAACAGACGGAATACCTATGTATCGCTGCTTGCGTAATCATATAATGTTAGCAAGTATTCGATAGCAAATGTATAATCAGCTGTCACTTCTTCAGAGATATTGGATAAATTGGAAAAAATCAGAAAAATTGAAGTATTTATATTAGTTGTAATAAAGGAAGAAGAGAGGGGATAGTATATGACAGATGGCAATTCAATTTACTGATTTTTTCCAATATCTCTGAAGAAGTGACAACTGATTATACATTTGCTATCGAATACTTGCTAACATTATATGATTACGCAAGCAGCGATACATAGGTATTCCGTCTGTTACAGAAACATATGTCAATACCTAATAAATTCCTTTTTAAAAAAAAAGCACTTTCATTTTATATTCATCTTTTCTATATATATATCTATATATATATATATATATATAGAGAGAGAGAGAGAGAGAGAGATTTATAAACACGCGCGCGCACGCACAGACATACACATTGTGAGATGACGATGATGATGATGATGATGATGATGACAGTTGAACTAGTTGAGAACAACAATTATCATAACCCGGTCATGAAATTTTTCGAAACTATTCTACGAAAGGGAAATTAAAACAAAAGCATACAACAACAACACATTATCAGTACCCTCCCCCGTCCTGTTTCTGTCCGCCCACTTCATACAACAACAACAACTCAACAACAACAACAAGTACACCTTATCACTACCCTCCCCCGTCCTGTTTCTTTCACCCCCTTCATACAACAACAACAACAAGTACACCTTATCAGTACCCTCCCCCGTCCTGTTTCTTGTCACCCCACTTCATACAACAACAACAACAACAAGTACACCTTATCACTACCCCCCCACCGCCACCACCACCGTCCTCTTTCTATCCACTACACTTCATAAAAAAAAAAGAAAAAAAAACAGTCAGAATCAAAGCAATGAAGAATGTTATTCGGTGGCCAATATTATCCGGGTCCTCATTAAAAGAAATATATAGGGGGTATTTACACTACCCCCCGGGGTGGTCGGGTTGGCTATTGGGCTTGAAGTACCTATGGTCTGATCCATCCGGACTGTCCAGCCGTGATGGCCGGAAGTTAAGCAAAAACACCCTCATATATTCTTGTATGTGTTGTATATAATTATGTGTGTACATGTGTATGTGTGTATGTGTGAATGTGTGAATGTGTGAATGTGTGAATGTGTGTATGTGTGTATGTGTGTATGTGGTGAATGTTTGTGAATGTGTGAATGTGTGTATATGTGAATGTGTTTATGTGTGTATGTGTGTATATGTGAATGTGTTTATGTGTGTATGTGTGTATGTGTGAATGTGTGTATGTGTGTATGTGTGAATGTGATTTGCGCATTGATATACGTGTAGGCGTATGTATGATATCTTTATATGTATATCAATGTGTGTTTTTCTGTGGTGTGTGGTTTGTGTGTGTGATGCATATCTTGTGTATATATGTTTATATTTGTGTGCCTAAATACGTATATATATATATTTAGTATATATATATAGTATATATATACTATATATATATATATATATACATATATACAGTATATATGCAAAACATATATGTGTGTGTGTATATATATATGTACATATACATTATATATAGATTGTATATATATATATATACATTATATATATATATATATATATATATATATATACATTATATATATATATATATATATATATATACTATATACATATATATATATGCCAACATATATATATAGATATATGAACATATATATATATATATATACATACATATAGCAACATATATATATATATATACACACATATACCAGCATAATATACATATATATATACACATATAACAACATATATATAATACATATACAAACATATATATATATATACATATATATATATATACATATACCAACATATATATATATACAAATATGTGTGTGTCTGAGTATACATATATATATATATATATATATGTATATATATACATCTATATATACACACATATATATGCGTGTGTGTGTGAGTGTGTGTGCATGTATACATATATATTGAAATGTTAAAAATATATAAATATGAATAAGAGAATAAGTATGTATATATATATAGTATATAGTATATATATATATATATATATATATATTATATATATATACACACACATATATACAGACACACACACATATATATATATACACACGCGCATATACACACACACATATATATATATATATATATATAGATATATATATATATATACACATACGCATATACACAAACATATACACACACACATATACACACACAGTATATATACACACACACACACACATATATATATATATGTATTATATAATGTATGTATATTCATGCACATGCATGCTTATGAACTTCGTGATTAACATCATGATAATCAACCTAACCATCACCCTCATACAGATGCTATTATATCCCTATTCAAAGTTTATTTATATTAATCTGACATTACATTAAAATTAAAACAACGTCGCTCACTTTTCTTTCTGTATTTATCAACATGGCAGGAAGTGAAGTTCTCTGGAAATATGCAGTGTATATGATATATTGATAATACACTTTAGAGAGAGAAGAAAGGGAGATAAAAACTTTCAGATGAAGATGAAATAAAAAAATTATATATGGATTTATGAAATAGTTCGTATACAGAGAAATGGAATAAATGAGATTTTTAAAAAAGGAATGAAAGAAAGAAACGAAGAAACAAACAACCAAAGGGACAAAGAAAGAAAGAAAGAAAGAAAGAAAGAAAGAAAGAAAGAAAGAAAGAAAGAAAGAAAGAAAGAAAGAAAAAAAATATATATATGGTAAATGAACTAAGTAATTACGCGATGTACATTAAGAATGAAAGAACAGCCATATTAGATTCGAAAATAAAAAAAAAAAGATTTAGAGAAGTATACAATCAAATTTTACGAAATATCATTTTTTTTTTTTCAATTGGATTTGCTAATTAAAATTTCAATTTTTAAGGCAATAATGCAATAATAAAATAATAAAATAATATAAAGTAAAAAGGAGAAAAAGTATATGAAATTTAATTATATTTTGAGGGTAAAAGAAAGGTATATATGGAAATGATTGGAATATATTTGGAAAAACTCTAAAAAAACTCACTCATATACATACATAAATACATGGATACATATACACATTCATACATAAGTATATATACACATACATAAATACGTAGATACATATATACATACATATATACATAGATACATATATAGATACATATACATATACACATAGATACATATACACTTACATACATAAATACATATACGCATATATAAATACTTAGATACATATACATACATAGATACATATACATACATAGATACATATACATATAAATACATAAATACATATATACATGCATATGCATACATATATACATATACACATACATAAATGCATAGATACATATACACATACATAAATGTATAGATACATATACACTTATATACATAAATCCATATACACATACATACATAAATACATACGTAAATATATATACACATACACATACATACATACATAAATAAATACATATACACATACATAGATACATATACACATACATACATAATATATATATATAGAATACATACATACATACACATATACACACAATGAAACAGGAAAGGAGAGCGCGAGAAGGTGTAGGAAAAAAACGTTTTAGAGAGAGAGAGTCAGAGAGTGCTTGTGTGTGTGGATGTATGTGTGTGTGTGGATGTATGTGTGTGTGTGGACGTATGTGTGTGGATGTATGTGTGTGTGTGGATGTATGTGTGTGTGTGGAAGTCTGGGAGACTGATATATTATATATTTATGAGATGCAATCAAATAAATAAAAGTACAAACACAAATAAGTATAATATATATATATATATATATATATGTATATGTATATATAATACTTATTTGTGTTTTATTTTATATATATATATAACTAAATATGTATAATCACACACACACACATATATATGTTTATATACACATACATATACACATACATATATATATATGTATACACACAGATACATATATATATATATATATGTATACACACTCACACACACAGATATATATATATACACACACAGATAGATAGATAGATAAATTTCTTTATTAGTCACAAGGGCACAAAATAAGGGGACAAATACAAATGGGGAGTTTACATACAGGTACATGAAAATAAAACTATTAATAAAATAACAAATAACAATTGATATCCCCAATAGGGGGAGGTCTTATACAGGGGTTGTACACACCCCGAAAAAATGCACAACCCTCATCTCCAGGAGCACCAATAGTGAG
>OZ024751.1:18029826-18054826 GCA_964016885.1 Eledone cirrhosa
ATATTCGAATTGAACTAAAAGATATGTAATACAATACATGTAATATAATGTATCCATCTATTAATCTATGTTTTTTTATCCCTGTTTGTTATCCAAATACTTGATATTGTTGCTTTGGGGACCACACAATAAAAACAGGCTGTGTTGCGGATGTCAGCTGCCTCACATGATGTCAATGTGGTTCAAAATATTTATATAGGAGCAAAGAAATATATAAGCTGACCACTAGTGAGGAATTTACAAATAAACTTCACCAAATAACGACCAGCTTTATGTCGATTATCGCTGGTGAACCAGGAGAGGGACAGATGGGGTCTATAAGAATTGGTTTCAGTCGGTACGTTGTTCTGAATCTCTTTCTCAGGACATAGGAATATATTACGGTAGAAAAATAATCCCTGTTTCTTACGATTTAATTATTCTCCGTCCAAAACTGCATTGCCTTGGCTTTCAAACTTCGAATTTCTTATATATATACTTTTCCTTTCTCTCTTTTCTCTCTCTCCTCTTCTTTTCTCTCTCTCCTTTTCTTATTATTTTCCTCTTAGAGTTTGCTCTTTTTTTTTCTCTCTTTTTTCTATCTCTCTTTTTTCTCTCTCTTTTTTCTCTCTCTCTCTCTCTCTCTCTCTCTCTCTATAACCCAACGGCTTATTTAAATCTACTCTGATTTAAAAATATCCGAAACTAATTTACATAATAGTATTAATAAATTTATAACCCCACTATCCGGGAGCTTCCAACAGAAATGGTCGCATTCTTTAAGGGTATGTCAATATTTATTTATAAAACTGCTCTATATTATATTTTATCTGATGAAAGCACACCATAATTTAACTTGGTGTCCTTGAAATATGTATAATGAAATAAATATGGTTTTATAAATTATAGTTTCCATTTGTTAATATATCGTATTTTTACTCCAATAATTTGTTGAGTGCTTTATATCAGCTATAAAAGTATTTGCTTGTTGTATCCCAACAATTTAAATAGAACTTCTACATATATATAAATCTCTACTACGGTAACCCTTCTACCTTTGTTTTGTTTTCATCTTTGTCTCTCTCAATTTTCACTTTCACCTGTTTTTCCTATCTATCTTTCACTTCCTACCTCGAGATTTCCCTCTGCATTGTTGTGGCTTTCTTAACTACGTATTTTACACATTTCACAATGCTTCAAGCAAACTTTAACACCCTACATATATATATATATATATATATATATATGTAGGGTGTCCCCCAAAATGAATCCCTCGCTCTCTCTCTCACACACACACACACACACACACACACACACACACACACACACACACACACACACACACACACACACACACACACTTAAATTGAAGCTTTCTTCTTCCTCTCTGAGAGAAATCGGCTCTATTTAAACCTGGAGAGGGGATAGGCTCCGTAGGGATTTAAAACGGCTCACCTCTCACCGTGTAGAGGAATGGCCCATGTTCATAGTCTCCATAGACCTTTTTAAGTTTTTACCAAGCTGTATTCTTTGGTCATATACATATATGAACATAGATATATGCCAACTCGTTTTTGTCGTTCGTATTATTTTGGATTTAGGAAAAGGAATTATAACAACACTTTAGGTAAGATACAAAACACACAATAAAATAAAAGCCAAGAATATTTCATGGGGATACATTAATAGCAAAATACAGACCTGCAATCAATATACACACACAGGACACGTGAAATTATGAAATCTACACACACAAACTCACTCATATATACATATATATATATATTTCTAGAGCGATGGAGAAAGAGAGATGTATACATACACCTACAACCACTCATATATATATATATATATATATATATATATATGTGATAAATGTAATCTGAGTTTTTCGAATATTAAAAACAATATTCGATTTGTTTGCAATTATGCAACCTGCATCTTTTTTAAAGCCATGCCAGTAGAATGAGCTCTTGTGTTGGCATGTAAACAGAACTGCAGACACTAATGTTTCTGGGTATTACCCTTCATCAGTACAGTTCATTGTTCACCTACCAACTGTCAGTGCTAGTGAAAATATATGATATTTTCTAAAATATACTGTGACTGATCGGCCTGATTTGCATATTAGTAGACTGGCTGATCAGTCAGATCTACGTATACATCTACGTATTAGATCTGACTGATCAGCAGGTGAACAGTGAACTGTACTGATGAAGGGTAAAACCCAGAAGCATTAGTGTCTGCAGTTCTGTTTACATGCCAACACAAGAGCAAGAATGAGGAGCTCATTCTACTGACATGGCTTTAAAAAAGAGGCCGTTTGCATAACTTGAAATGAATCAATTATTACTTTTAATATTCGAAAAACTCAGATTATATTTATTGTATCAGCCATGTAGAGAGAAAATCTTTTTTTATTTTAATTCTTTTATTATATATATATATGTGTTGTAGCTCTGGTTCGTTAGAATCTATTGAGCGCTTGCCACACATCTCGGAAGTTGTTTTTCGCTAATTTCCAAAGCCGAAATACGATTCTCGCTAATTTATATTTGTATTAATCTCCCGAGTCTAGCTATTGACCAGTTAATTTTCTTGATTTTTTTAGTTGATTCTATTGACTGATGAATGGCTTTTGTTAACTTTAAAACCATTCTGTTGAGAACTTAATTCGTTTTGTGATATTTTGCAATTTTGCAATAATATACACATACTGAATTCATCCGCCAAAAATAAGGGTTGCCTCCCTTGTCGAGCCCCACGTGGGTATTGGTAACGGTCAATCCGTGGCCTGGCACTTGAACTAAAAGCCTGTTGAGAAAGTGACTTACTTGTTCAATCATCTTATGCCGGCAAGCGCTCAATGGACTAGAAAGAAGCCAGAACAATTAACATACGTTATAAGGACCTGACACATTATAAAAATGGCTGTGATGTGACATATATGGATATATCACAGATTATCAGTGACATAGCTGCATGGTTTAACTCAATCCCATTACTGCACTAGGGCTGGGTGAACACAACCACAAGGATATGGTCCGAACGTGGAAGAGCCGAACACCCACTGTCATCGCCTCCATCTCTCTCACCCTCCTCATCTCTCCGTAGGGTGTCGTTTCGGCAGTGAGCAAGAGAGAGCTATATAGAAAGAAGGAGGAATTAAATAAGGGTGAAGGGAGACTATAGACGAAAGAGAGAGAGAGAGAGAGAGAGAGAGAGAGAGAGAGAGAGAGAGAGAGAGAGAGAGAGAGAGTATATGTGTGAGGGAAATATGTGTAGATGAGGGTAAGGAAGAGATAGTAAAATAGATAAGGAGGAGGTGTAAGGTAGTTAACTCTTTTATAACTCTATATCATATTTCATTGGAAGGGTCAGTTTAGTGTAAGGAGGAGAAGGAGGAGGAGAAGGATAGTAGTAGTAGTAGTAGTAGTAGTAGTAGCAGCAGCAGCAGCAACAACAGCAGTAGTAACAGCAGCAGCGGCGGCAGCAGTAACAGCGGCAGTGGCAGCAGTGGTGGTAGTAGTAGTAGACGAAAGTGGTGGTGGTGTTAGTGGAGTTAGAGTTGTGCCTGCTGTTGATGGTCGTAGTGGTAGTGGTTGCCGGATAGGGACTGATAGGTGGTGGCATATGGTGGTGTGGTGATGGTATGTGGCGAGGGTGATGGTGGTACCGTGGAGGGTGATGGTAGTATGGTGGATGGTGGTGGTGGTGGTGATGGTATGTGGCGAGGGTGATGGTGGTACCGTGGAGGGTGATGGTAGTATGGTGGATGGTGGTGGTGGTGGTGATGGTATGTGGCGAGGGTGATGGTGGTGGATGGTGGACGGTGGTGGTGGTGGTGATGGTATGTGGCGAGGGTGATGGTGGTGGATGGTGGACGGTGGTGGTGGTGGTGATGGTATGTGGCGAGAGTGATGGTGGTGGATGGTGGACGGTGGTGGTGGTGGTGATGGTATGTGGCGAGGGTGATGGTGGTGGATGGTGGACGGTGGTGGTGGTGGTGATGGTATGTGGCGAGGGTGATGGTGGTGGATGGTGGACGGTGGTGGTGGTGGTGATGGTATGTGGCGAGGGTGATGGTGGTGGATGGTGGACGGTGGTGGTGGTGGTGATGGTATGTGGCGAGGGTGATGGTGGTGGATGGTGGACGGTGGTGGTGGTGGTGATGGTATGTGGCGAGGGTGATGGTGGTGGATGGTGGACGGGGGTGGTGGTGGTGATGGTATGTGGCGAGAGTGATGGTAGTATGGTGGATGGTGGTGGTGATCATGATGGTATGGTGGCGAGAGTGATGGTGGATGGTGGTGGTGATCATGGTGATGGATGGTGATGTTGGTGGTGATGTGATGGATGGTGGAGGAGTGATGGTGGTGGTGGAGGTGATGGTGGTGGTGGAGGTGATGGTGGTGGTGGAGGTGATGGTGGTGGTGGTGGTGGTGGTGGTGGAGGTGATGGTGATGATCATGATGGTGGTGGTGGTGGTGGTGATGGCTGGTGGTGATGTTGGTAGTGATGATCATGATGGTGGTGGTGGTGGTGGTGAGGTGATGGATGGTGGTGGTGGTGGTGATGGTGATGTTGGTAGTGATGGTGATGATCATGAGTGATGGTGGTGTGATGGTGGTGATGTTGGTGTGATGGTGGTGATGGAGGTGATGGTGGTGGTGGAGGTGATGGTGTGGTGGAGGTGATGGTGATGGTGGAGGTGATGGTGTGGAGGTGATGGTGTGGAGGTGATGGTGTGGGAGGTGATGGTGGAGGTGGTGGTGGTGGTGGATGGTGGTGGTGGGGTGGTTGTATGGGGTAGTGTTTTTTGTCTGGATGTTGTGGTGGCTGGTGGTGATGGTGATGGTCGGTGGTTGGTGGATGGTGCAGTGGTGGTGTGCTAGGTGGTGAGTATGTGTTGGTTGTGTGAAAGTGTGTAGTGTTGTAGTGGTGGCTGGTGAGTGGTGGGTGAGGTTGTAGTGGTAGGGTGGTGATGGTGATGGTGATCATGGTGATGGTTGTGGTGGTAGTGGTGTTAGTGGCGATTGTATGGCGTTGTTGTGGTGGTGAATGGTGGTGGTGGTGGTAGTAGTGGTTGTATGTGTTTTGTGGGAGGTGGTGGATGTGGTGGTGGGTGGTAGTAGTGGTTGTATGTGTTTTGTGGAGGTGGTGGATGTGGTGGTGGTGGTGGTAGTAGTGGTTGTATGTGTTTTGTGGGAGATGGTGATGGTGGTGGTAGTAGTGGTTGTATGTGTTTTGTGGGAGGTGGTGGATGTGGTGGTGGTGGTGGTAGTAGTGGTTGTATGTGTTTTGTGGGAGATGGTGTGGTGGTGGTGGTGGTGGTGGTAGTAGTGGTTGTATGTGTTTTGTGGGAGATGGTGGATGTGGTGGTGGTAGTAGTAGTAGTGGTTGTATGTGTTTTGTGGGAGATGGTGGTGGTGGTAGTAGTGGTTGTATGTGTTTTGTGGGAGATGGTGGATGTGGTGGTGGTGGTGGTATGTGTTTTGTGGGAGGTGGTGGATGTGGTGGTGGTGGTGGTAGTAGTGGTTGTATGTGTTTTGTGGGAGGTGGTGGATGTGGTGGTGGTGGTGGTAGTAGTGGTTGTATGTGTTTTGTGGGAGATGATGGATGTGGTGGTGGTGGTGGTGGTGGTAGTAGTGGTTGTATGTGTTTTGTGGGAGATGGTGGATGTGGTGGTGGTAGTAGTAGTAGTGGTTGTATGTGTTTTGTGGGAGATGGTGGTGGTGGTAGTAGTGGTTGTATGTGTTTTGTGGGAGATGGTGGATGTGGTGGTGGTGGTGGTAGTAGTGGTTGTATGTGTTTTGTGGGAGATGGTGGATGTGGTGGTGGTGGTGGTAGTAGTGGTTGTATGTGTTTGTGGGAGGTGGTGGATGTGGTGGTGGTGGTGGTAGTAGTGGTTGTATGTGTTTTGTGGGAGGTGGTGGATGTGGTGGTGGTGGTGGTAGTAGTGGTTGTATGTGTTTTGTGGGAGGTGGTGGATGTGGTGGTGGTGGTGGTAGTAGTGGTTGTATGTGTTTTGTGGGAGATGGTGGATGTGGTGGTGGTGGTGGTGGTGGTGGTAGTAGTGGTTGTATGTGTTTTGTGGGAGATGGTGGATGTGGTGGTGGTAGTAGTGGTTGTATGTGTTTTGTGGGAGGTGGTGGATGTGGTGGTGGTGGTGGTAGTAGTGGTTGTATGTGTTTTCTGGGAGGTGGTGGATGTGGTGGTGGTGGTGGTAGTAGTGGTTGTATGTGTTTTGTGGGAGGTGGTGGATGTGGTGGTGGTGGTGGTAGTAGTGGTTGTATGTGTTTTGTGGGAGATGGTGGATGTGGTGGTGGTGGTGGTGGTGGTAGTAGTGGTTGTATGTGTTTTGTGGGAGATGGTGGATGTGGTGGTGGTAGTAGTGGTTGTATGTGTTTTGTGGGAGGTGGTGGATGTGGTGGTGGTGGTGGTAGTAGTGGTTGTATGTGTTTTCTGGGAGGTGGTGGATGTGGTGGTGGTGGTGGTAGTAGTGGTTGTATGTGTTTTGTGGGAGGTGGTGGATGTGGTGGTGGTGGTGGTAGTAGTGGTTGTATGTGTTTTGTGGGAGATGGTGGATGTGGTGGTGGTGGTGGTGGTGGTAGTAGTGGTTGTGTGTGTTTTGTGGGAGATGGTGGATGTGGTGGTGGTAGTAGTGGTTGTATGTGTTTTGTGGGAGGTGGTGGATGTGGTGGTGGTGGTGGTAGTAGTGGTTGTATGTGTTTTGTGGGAGGTGGTGGATGTGGTGGTGGTGGTGGTAGTAGTGGTTGTATGTGTTTTGTGGGAGGTGGTGGTGGTGGTGGTGGTGGTAGTAGTGGTTGTATGTGTTTTGTGGGAGGTGGTGGATGGTGGTGGTGGTAGTAGTGGTTGTATGTGTTTTGTGGGAGATGGTGGATGTGGTGGTGGTGGTGGTGGTGGTAGTAGTGGTTGTATGTGTTTTGTGGGAGATGGTGGATGTGGTGGTGGTGGTGGTAGTAGTGGTTGTATGTGTTTTGTGGGAGATGGTGGATGTGGTGGTGGTAGTAGTGGTTGTATGTGTTTTGTGGGAGGTGGTGGATGTGGTGGTGGTGGTGGTAGTAGTGGTTGTATGTGTTTTGTGGGAGGTGGTGGATGTGGTGGTGGTGGTGGTGGTAGTGGTTGTATGTGTTTTGTGGGAGGTGGTGGATGTGGTGGTGGTAGTAGTGGTTGTATGTGTTTTGTGGGAGATGGTGGATGTGGTGGTGGTGGTGGTAGTAGTGGTTGTATGTGTTTTGTGGGAGATGGTGGATGTGGTGGTGGTAGTAGTGGTTGTATGTGTTTTGTGGGAGATGGTGGATGTGGTGGTGGTGGTGGTAGTAGTGGTTGTATGTGTTTTGTGGGAGATGGTGGATGTGGTGGTGGTAGTAGTGGTTGTATGTGTTTTGTGGGAGGTGGTGGATGTGGTGGTGGTGGTGGTAGTAGTGGTTGTATGTGTTTTGTGGGAGGTGGTGGATGTGGTGGTGGTGGTGGTGGTAGTGGTTGTATGTGTTTTGTGGGAGGTGGTGGATGTGGTGGTAGTGGTGGTGGTAGTGGTTGTATGTGTTTTGTGGGAGGTGGTGGATGTGGTGGTGGTAGTAGTGGTTGTATGTGTTTTGTGGGAGATGGTGGATGTGGTGGTGGTGGTGGTAGTAGTGGTTGTATGTGTTTTGTGGGAGGTGGTGGATGTGGTGGTGGTGGTGGTGGTAGTGGTTGTATGTGTTTTGTGGGAGGTGGTGGATGTGGTGGTGGTAGTAGTGGTTGTATGTGTTTTGTGGGAGATGGTGGATGTGGTGGTGGTGGTGGTAGTAGTGGTTGTATGTGTTTTGTGGGAGATGGTGGATGTGGTGGTGGTAGTAGTGGTTGTATGTGTTTTGTGGGAGATGGTGGATGTGGTGGTGGTGGTGGTAGTAGTGGTTGTATGTGTTTTGTGGGAGATGGTGGATGTGGTGGTGGTAGTAGTGGTTGTATGTGTTTTGTGGGAGGTGGTGGATGTGGTGGTGGTGGTGGTAGTAGTGGTTGTATGTGTTTTGTGGGAGGTGGTGGATGTGGTGGTGGTGGTGGTGGTAGTGGTTGTATGTGTTTTGTGGGAGGTGGTGGATGTGGTGGTGGTGGTGGTGGTAGTGGTTGTATGTGTTTTGTGGGAGGTGGTGGATGTGGTGGTGGTAGTAGTGGTTGTATGTGTTTTGTGGGAGATGGTGGATGTGGTGGTGGTGGTGGTAGTAGTGGTTGTATGTGTTTTGTGGGAGATGGTGGATGTGGTGGTGGTAGTAGTGGTTGTATGTGTTTTGTGGGAGATGGTGGATGTGGTGGTGGTGGTGGTAGTAGTGGTTGTATGTGTTTTGTGGGAGATGGTGGATGTGGTGGTGGTAGTAGTGGTTGTATGTGTTTTGTGGGAGGTGGTGGATGTGGTGGTGGTGGTGGTAGTAGTGGTTGTATGTGTTTTGTGGGAGGTGGTGGATGTGGTGGTGGTGGTGGTGGTAGTGGTTGTATGTGTTTTGTGGGAGGTGGTGGATGTGGTGGTGGTGGTGGTAGTAGTGGTTGTATGTGTTTTGTGGGAGATGGTGGATGTGGTGGTGGTGGTGGTGGTGGTGGTAGTAGTGGTTGTATGTGTTTTGTGGGAGATGGTGGATGTGGTGGTGGTAGTAGTGGTTGTATGTGTTTTGTGGGAGGTGGTGGATGTGGTGGTGGTGGTGGTAGTAGTGGTTGTATGTGTTTTCTGGGAGGTGGTGGATGTGGTGGTGGTGGTGGTAGTAGTGGTTGTATGTGTTTTGTGGGAGGTGGTGGATGTGGTGGTGGTGGTGGTAGTAGTGGTTGTATGTGTTTTGTGGGAGATGGTGGATGTGGTGGTGGTGGTGGTGGTGGTAGTAGTGGTTGTATGTGTTTTGTGGGAGATGGTGGATGTGGTGGTGGTAGTAGTAGTAGTGGTTGTATGTGTTTTGTGGGAGGTGGTGGTGGTGGTAGTAGTGGTTGTATGTGTTTTGTGGGAGATGGTGGATGTGGCGGTGGTAGTAGTGGTTGTATGTGTTTTGTGGGAAATGGTGGATGTGGCGGTGGTAGTAGTGGTTGTATGTGTTTTGTGGGAGATGGTGGATGTGGTGGTGGTAGTAGTGGTTGTATGTGTTTTGTGGGAGGTGGTGGATGTGGTGGTGGTGGTGGTAGTAGTGGTTGTATGTGTTTTGTGGGAGGTGGTGGATGTGGTGGTGGTGGTGGTAGTAGTGGTTGTATGTGTTTTGTGGGAGGTGGTGGTGGTGGTGGTGGTGGTAGTAGTGGTTGTATGTGTTTTGTGGGAGGTGGTGGATGGTGGTGGTGGTAGTAGTGGTTGTATGTGTTTTGTGGGAGATGGTGGATGTGGTGGTGGTAGTAGTGGTTGTATGTGTTTTGTGGGAGGTGGTGGATGTGGTGGTGGTGGTGGTAGTAGTGGTTGTATGTGTTTTGTGGGAGGTGGTGGATGGTGGTGGTGGTAGTAGTGGTTGTATGTGTTTTGTGGGAGGTGGTGGATGTGGCGGTGGTAGTAGTGGTTGTATGTGTTTTGTGGGAGATGGTGGATGTGGTAGTAGTGGTTGTATGTGTTTTGTGGGAGGTGGTGGATGTGGTGGTGGTAGTAGTGGTTGTATGTGTTTTGTGGGAGATGGTGGATGTGGTGGTGGTGGTGGTAGTAGTGGTTGTATGTGTTTTGTGGGAGATGGTGGATGTGGTGGTGGTAGTAGTGGTTGTATGTGTTTTGTGGGAGATGGTGGATGTGGTGGTGGTGGTGGTAGTAGTGGTTGTATGTGTTTTGTGGGAGATGGTGGATGTGGTGGTGGTAGTAGTGGTTGTATGTGTTTTGTGGGAGGTGGTGGATGTGGTGGTGGTGGTGGTAGTAGTGGTTGTATGTGTTTTGTGGGAGGTGGTGGATGTGGTGGTGGTGGTGGTGGTAGTGGTTGTATGTGTTTTGTGGGAGGTGGTGGATGTGGTGGTGGTGGTGGTGGTAGTGGTTGTATGTGTTTTGTGGGAGGTGGTGGATGTGGTGGTGGTAGTAGTGGTTGTATGTGTTTTGTGGGAGATGGTGGATGTGGTGGTGGTGGTGGTAGTAGTGGTTGTATGTGTTTTGTGGGAGATGGTGGATGTGGTGGTGGTAGTAGTGGTTGTATGTGTTTTGTGGGAGATGGTGGATGTGGTGGTGGTGGTGGTAGTAGTGGTCGTATGTGTTTTGTGGGAGATGGTGGATGTGGTGGTGGTAGTAGTGGTTGTATGTGTTTTGTGGGAGGTGGTGGATGTGGTGGTGGTGGTGGTAGTAGTGGTTGTATGTGTTTTGTGGGAGGTGGTGGATGTGGTGGTGGTGGTGGTGGTAGTGGTTGTATGTGTTTTGTGGGAGGTGGTGGATGTGGTGGTGGTGGTGGTAGTAGTGGTTGTATGTGTTTTGTGGGAGATGGTGGATGTGGTGGTGGTGGTGGTGGTGGTAGTAGTGGTTGTATGTGTTTTGTGGGAGATGGTGGATGTGGTGGTGGTAGTAGTGGTTGTATGTGTTTTGTGGGAGGTGGTGGATGTGGTGGTGGTGGTGGTAGTAGTGGTTGTATGTGTTTTCTGGGAGGTGGTGGATGTGGTGGTGGTGGTGGTAGTAGTGGTTGTATGTGTTTTGTGGGAGGTGGTGGATGTGGTGGTGGTGGTGGTAGTAGTGGTTGTATGTGTTTTGTGGGAGATGGTGGATGTGGTGGTGGTGGTGGTGGTGGTAGTAGTGGTTGTATGTGTTTTGTGGGAGATGGTGGATGTGGTGGTGGTAGTAGTAGTAGTGGTTGTATGTGTTTTGTGGGAGGTGGTGGTGGTGGTAGTAGTGGTTGTATGTGTTTTGTGGGAGATGGTGGATGTGGCGGTGGTAGTAGTGGTTGTATGTGTTTTGTGGGAAATGGTGGATGTGGCGGTGGTAGTAGTGGTTGTATGTGTTTTGTGGGAGATGGTGGATGTGGTGGTGGTAGTAGTGGTTGTATGTGTTTTGTGGGAGGTGGTGGATGTGGTGGTGGTGGTGGTAGTAGTGGTTGTATGTGTTTTGTGGGAGGTGGTGGATGTGGTGGTGGTGGTGGTAGTAGTGGTTGTATGTGTTTTGTGGGAGGTGGTGGTGGTGGTGGTGGTGGTAGTAGTGGTTGTATGTGTTTTGTGGGAGGTGGTGGATGGTGGTGGTGGTAGTAGTGGTTGTATGTGTTTTGTGGGAGATGGTGGATGTGGTGGTGGTAGTAGTGGTTGTATGTGTTTTGTGGGAGGTGGTGGATGTGGTGGTGGTGGTGGTAGTAGTGGTTGTATGTGTTTTGTGGGAGGTGGTGGATGGTGGTGGTGGTAGTAGTGGTTGTATGTGTTTTGTGGGAGGTGGTGGATGTGGCGGTGGTAGTAGTGGTTGTATGTGTTTTGTGGGAGATGGTGGATGTGGTAGTAGTGGTTGTATGTGTTTTGTGGGAGGTGGTGGATGTGGTGGTGGTGGTGGTAGTAGTGGTTGTATGTGTTTTTTGTGGGAGGTGGTGGATGGTGGTAGTGGTGGTGGTAGTGGTTGTATGTGTTTTGTGGGAGGTGGTGGATGTGGTGGTGGTGGTGGTAGTAGTGGTTGTATGTGTTTTGTGGGAGGTGATGGATGTGGTGGTGGTGGTGGTAGTAGTGGTTGTATGTGTTTTGTGGGAGGTGGTGGTTGTGGTGGTGGTGGTGGTAGTAGAGGTTGTATGTGTTTTGTGGGAGGTGGTGGATGTGGTGGTGGTGGTGGTAGTAGTGGTTGTATGTGTTTTTTGTGGGAGGTGGTGGATGGTGGTAGTGGTGGTGGTAGTGGTTGTATGTGTTTTGTGGGAGGTGGTGGATGTGGTGGTGGTGGTGGTAGTAGTGGTTGTATGTGTTTTGTGGGAGGTGGTGGATGTGGTGGTGGTGGTGGTGGTAGTAGTGGTTGTATGTGTTTTGTGGGAGGTGGTGGTTGTGGTGTTGGTGGTGGTAGTAGTGGTTGTATGTGTTTTGTGGGAGATGGTGGATGTGGTAGTAGTGGTTGTATGTGTTTTGTGGGAGGTGGTGGATGTGGTGGTGGTGGTGGTAGTAGTGGTTGTATGTGTTTTGTGGGAGGTGGTGGATGTGGTGGTGGTGGTGGTAGTAGTGGTTGTATGTGTTTTGTGGGAGATGGTGGATGTGGTGGTGGTGGTGGTAGTAGTGGTTGTATGTGTTTTGTGGGAGGTGGTGGATGTGGTGGTGGTGGTGGTAGTAGTGGTTGTATGTGTTTTGTGGGAGGTGGTGGTAGTGGTAGTAGTAGTAGTGGTTGTATGTGTTTTGTGGGAGGTGGTGGATGTGGTGGTGGTGGTGGTAGTAGTGGTTGTATGTGTTTTGTGGGAGGTGGTGGATGTGGTGGTGGTGGTGGTAGTAGTGGTTGTATGTGTTTTGTGGGAGGTGGTGGATGTGGTGGTGGTGGTGGTAGTAGTGGTTGTATGTGTTTTTTGTGGGAGGTGGTGGATGGTGGTGGTGGTGGTGGTAGTGGTTGTATGTGTTTTGTGGAGATGGTGGATGTGGTGGTGGTGGTGGTAGTAGTGGTTGTATGTGTTTTGTGGGAGATGGTGGATGTGGTGGTGGTAGTAGTGGTTGTATGTGTTTTGTGGGAGGTGGTGGATGTGGTGGTGGTGGTGGTAGTAGTGGTTGTATGTGTTTTGTGGGAGGTGGTGGATGTGGTGGTGGTGGTGGTGGTAGTGGTTGTATGTGTTTTGTGGGAGGTGGTGGATGTGGTGGTGGTGGTGGTGGTAGTGGTTGTATGTGTTTTGTGGGAGGTGGTGGATGTGGTGGTGGTAGTAGTGGTTGTATGTGTTTTGTGGGAGATGGTGGATGTGGTGGTGGTGGTGGTAGTAGTGGTTGTATGTGTTTTGTGGGAGATGGTGGATGTGGTGGTGGTAGTAGTGGTTGTATGTGTTTTGTGGGAGATGGTGGATGTGGTGGTGGTGGTGGTAGTAGTGGTCGTATGTGTTTTGTGGGAGATGGTGGATGTGGTGGTGGTAGTAGTGGTTGTATGTGTTTTGTGGGAGGTGGTGGATGTGGTGGTGGTGGTGGTAGTAGTGGTTGTATGTGTTTTGTGGGAGGTGGTGGATGTGGTGGTGGTGGTGGTGGTAGTGGTTGTATGTGTTTTGTGGGAGGTGGTGGATGTGGTGGTGGTGGTGGTAGTAGTGGTTGTATGTGTTTTGTGGGAGATGGTGGATGTGGTGGTGGTGGTGGTGGTGGTAGTAGTGGTTGTATGTGTTTTGTGGGAGATGGTGGATGTGGTGGTGGTAGTAGTGGTTGTATGTGTTTTGTGGGAGGTGGTGGATGTGGTGGTGGTGGTGGTAGTAGTGGTTGTATGTGTTTTCTGGGAGGTGGTGGATGTGGTGGTGGTGGTGGTAGTAGTGGTTGTATGTGTTTTGTGGGAGGTGGTGGATGTGGTGGTGGTGGTGGTAGTAGTGGTTGTATGTGTTTTGTGGGAGATGGTGGATGTGGTGGTGGTGGTGGTGGTGGTAGTAGTGGTTGTATGTGTTTTGTGGGAGATGGTGGATGTGGTGGTGGTAGTAGTAGTAGTGGTTGTATGTGTTTTGTGGGAGGTGGTGGTGGTGGTAGTAGTGGTTGTATGTGTTTTGTGGGAGATGGTGGATGTGGCGGTGGTAGTAGTGGTTGTATGTGTTTTGTGGGAAATGGTGGATGTGGCGGTGGTAGTAGTGGTTGTATGTGTTTTGTGGGAGATGGTGGATGTGGTGGTGGTAGTAGTGGTTGTATGTGTTTTGTGGGAGGTGGTGGATGTGGTGGTGGTGGTGGTAGTAGTGGTTGTATGTGTTTTGTGGGAGGTGGTGGATGTGGTGGTGGTGGTGGTAGTAGTGGTTGTATGTGTTTTGTGGGAGGTGGTGGTGGTGGTGGTGGTGGTAGTAGTGGTTGTATGTGTTTTGTGGGAGGTGGTGGATGGTGGTGGTGGTAGTAGTGGTTGTATGTGTTTTGTGGGAGATGGTGGATGTGGTGGTGGTAGTAGTGGTTGTATGTGTTTTGTGGGAGGTGGTGGATGTGGTGGTGGTGGTGGTAGTAGTGGTTGTATGTGTTTTGTGGGAGGTGGTGGATGGTGGTGGTGGTAGTAGTGGTTGTATGTGTTTTGTGGGAGGTGGTGGATGTGGCGGTGGTAGTAGTGGTTGTATGTGTTTTGTGGGAGATGGTGGATGTGGTAGTAGTGGTTGTATGTGTTTTGTGGGAGGTGGTGGATGTGGTGGTGGTGGTGGTAGTAGTGGTTGTATGTGTTTTTTGTGGGAGGTGGTGGATGGTGGTAGTGGTGGTGGTAGTGGTTGTATGTGTTTTGTGGGAGGTGGTGGATGTGGTGGTGGTGGTGGTAGTAGTGGTTGTATGTGTTTTGTGGGAGGTGATGGATGTGGTGGTGGTGGTGGTAGTAGTGGTTGTATGTGTTTTGTGGGAGGTGGTGGTTGTGGTGGTGGTGGTGGTAGTAGAGGTTGTATGTGTTTTGTGGGAGGTGGTGGATGTGGTGGTGGTGGTGGTAGTAGTGGTTGTATGTGTTTTTTGTGGGAGGTGGTGGATGGTGGTAGTGGTGGTGGTAGTGGTTGTATGTGTTTTGTGGGAGGTGGTGGATGTGGTGGTGGTGGTGGTAGTAGTGGTTGTATGTGTTTTGTGGGAGGTGGTGGATGTGGTGGTGGTGGTGGTGGTAGTAGTGGTTGTATGTGTTTTGTGGGAGGTGGTGGTTGTGGTGTTGGTGGTGGTAGTAGTGGTTGTATGTGTTTTGTGGGAGATGTTGGATGTGGTAGTAGTGGTTGTATGTGTTTTGTGGGAGGTGGTGGATGTGGTGGTGGTGGTGGTAGTAGTGGTTGTATGTGTTTTGTGGGAGATGGTGGATGTGGTGGTGGTGGTGGTAGTAGTGGTTGTATGTGTTTTGTGGGAGGTGGTGGATGTGGTGGTGGTGGTGGTAGTAGTGGTTGTATGTGTTTTGTGGGAGGTGGTGGTAGTGGTAGTAGTAGTAGTGGTTGTATGTGTTTTGTGGGAGGTGGTGGATGTGGTGGTGGTGGTGGTAGTAGTGGTTGTATGTGTTTTGTGGGAGGTGGTGGATGTGGTGGTGGTGGTGGTAGTAGTGGTTGTATGTGTTTTGTGGGAGGTGGTGGATGTGGTGGTGGTGGTGGTAGTAGTGGTTGTATGTGTTTTTTGTGGGAGGTGGTGGATGGTGGTGGTGGTGGTGGTAGTGGTTGTATGTGTTTTGTGGGAGGTGGTGGATGGTGGTAGTAGTAGTAGTGGTTGTATGTTTTGCGGGAGGTGGTGGATGGGGGTGGTGGTGGTAGTAGTGGTTGTATGTGTTTTGTGGGAGGTGGTGGATGGTGGTAGTAGTAGTAGTAGTAGTGGTTGTATGTGTTTTGCGGGAGGTGGTGGATGGGGGTGGTGGTGGTAGTAGTGGTTGTATGTGTTTTTTGTGGGAGGTGGTGGATGGTGGTGGTGGTGGTGGTGGTAGTAGTGGTTGTATGTGTTTTGTGGGAGGTGGTGGATGTGGTGGTGGTGGTGGTAGTAGTGGTTGTATGTGTTTTGTGGGAGGTGGTGGATGTGGTGGTGGTGGTGGTAGTAGTGGTTGTATGTGTTTTTTGTGGGAGGTGGTGGATGGTGGTGGTGGTGGTGGTGGTAGTAGTGGTTGTATGTGTTTTGTGGGAGGTGGTGGATGTGGTGGTGGTGGTGGTAGTAGTGGTTGTATGTGTTTTGTGGGAGGTGCTGGATGTGGTGGTGGTGGTGGTAGTAGTGGTTGTATGTGTTTTGTGGGAGGTGGTGGTTGTGGTGGTGGTGGTGGTAGTAGTGGTTGTATGTGTTTTGTGGGAGGTGGTGGATGTGGTGGTGGTGGTGGTAGTAGTGGTTGTATGTGTTTTTTGTGGGAGGTGGTGGATGGTGGTAGTGGTGGTGGTAGTGGTTGTATGTGTTTTGTGGGAGGTGGTGGATGTGGTGGTGGTGGTGGTAGTAGTGGTTGTATGCGTTTTGTGGGAGGTGGTGGATGGCGGTAGTGGTGGTGGTGGTGGTGGTGGTGGTGGTGGTAAGGCTGAAGAAGAACAAGAGAAGCAACATCAATAATAATAACATGAAAAAAGAAGATAGCAACAATTAGAACAACAACATCGACTTCAACATCAACAAAGACGTGGGGAGGTGTTGATGGGTGTGTGTGGGTAAGGGCAAGGGGTGTGATGATAGGGGCACATTCGGAAGGGTGAGTCGGTGTAGTTATGGGGTAGAATTTGACTGAAGGTACGGGAAATTGACTGACAAGGAGCGTCTGTTGTCTATATTAGTTAGGAGGTAATGATGATGATGATGATGATGATGATGGTGGTGGTGGTGGTAATGGTGGTGAGGGAAGAAACAGAAAAAGAAAAAGAAAAAGAAGAACAAGAAAAAGAAGACAAAGAAGAAAAAGAAGAACAACAACAAATGACTGACTGAGAAACTGAAGACAGAGAGGGAGAGAGAGAGAGAGAGTAAGAGAGAAAGAGAATGGGTAGAAATAATATAGGGCAGAGTCGATTATATCGAATCTAGCATTTGATTGGTAATATATTTTATCGAATCCCGAAGGATCAATTTCGAAATAGTATTAGTAGTAGCAGTAGAAGAATTTGTAACAGTAGAAGTTGTACTATGTAGTAAAAATAATTGTTTCTACTTTTGGCACAAGGCCAGAAAAAATCCAGTGTATTACTGGTACTTTATTTTATCGACCCCTTAAGGATGAAAGGCAAAGTTACCCTCGGCGGGATTTGAACTCAGACCGTAAAGGACCGTAACTCGTTGCTGCAAAGCATGGCGTCTGACTTTACCGATTCTGCTAAACCACCGCCCTTATAATAATAAGTAATAATTGTTTCTACTTTTGGCACAAGGCCAGCTATTACCCAGTGCATTACTGGTACTTTATTTTATTGACGCCGTAAGGATGAAAGGCAAAGTTCGCCTCGGTGGGATTTGAACTCAGAATGGCAAGGGGCGTAACTCTATGCTGCAAAGCATGGTGACCGACCCTCTACCGATACCACCAATCCACCCGTTGTAATAATAGTAGTAAAATGTTATGGTGAAGTGTAGTTCGATTAAACCGAACCCAATTGCTAGAAACACATCTAAAACACCTCTATTCTATGGTATAAAGAGGATCATTTTCAACTGTCTGTACTTCTATTGATTTCTGGTTTCTCACAAGACCAGCAAAACTTTTTTGGGGGGAAAGTGCAAAATTGATTAACTCAACATCAATACATGACTGTTATTTTAATTTATCGATTAAGGAAGGATGGAACGGATAGTAGGCTTCGGTGTGTGGGGGAGGAGGATTTGAATTCAACTTAAAGAGGCAGAACAAACAACACAGTTGAATTTTAATCGATAGTCTACCAATTGTATTAACCCACCATCCTTGTTTAATCATATATTAAAACCTTCCATCTTATTTTTTTTAGAAACATAATATTTATTAAGTAATGTTCAAAACATTAGCTTACTAATTAAAGAAATTGATAATTTTACTTGAATTTATTATAAATAGTGTGACAAAAACGTTTAGCAGAGTTGCAGTGCTGTGTTACGTAACCCCTGATAGAGTTGCAAAAACACCGTCGTTACATATGGTGTTTCCTGATCATTTTAAACCTGGTGGAGTTCATCCCCTCTCCAAGTTTCAACACAACGGATTTATTCCAGAAGAGGGCAAATGATAGAATGAAAGTGAGCAAGAGCTTAGAGGAAGAATCGACCTACTACTGGACTGGTATTTAATTTTATATCGACATCAAACTGATGAATAACAAAGATGAGCTCGACAGGATTTGAACTCAGAACACAAAGAGCCGGGAGTAATACAGCAAAGCATTCTCACCATCGTTTTCACGACTCAACCAATTAGCTGCCAAATAACCAAGTGTAAAGAGGAACCGAAAGTAAAGTATCAAATGTTCGTATACGGTTGATCTCTTGGTACAGTGGAAAATATTATTGAACTAACGTTGACAATCTCAAACTGTGAAGAGATTGTTAAAGTATGGTGTTTATTTCACACGCAGAAATCACCCCTAGGGATTCTTGGCGTGAATATACACACGTACACACTCACATACAAGTGTGTGGTGTATATATATTTATATATACATACCTATCTGTATGTATCGTATATATGTATAGAGAGAGAGAGAGTGTGTGTATTATAACACGTGTATCTATGTGCGTATATATATATATATATATATATATATATATATATATATATATAGAGAGAGAGAGAGAGAGAGAGAGAGAGAGAGAGAGAGAGCGAGAGAGAGAGAGAAAGTGTGTGTTATAACAGTTATAACACACGTGTGTGTGTATGTGTATTATATATATATAGTGAAGTTGGACTAATGATCATAATGTCGAGGGTTCGAATCACATGGTTGTGTTGAGTCATGAATAGAATATGTCATTTCCCGATTCCTCAGTCCACTAAACAGAAAATGAAGACCACCAGAAGTTACGGTTACCAATTTTATAGACTGGCGTCCTTTCCAGGGGGGGTTCTTGAACATTTACTAACACCGACGAAAAATGAAAACAATTATAATCACAGGCCTCACGAGCCTGTTGACTTTCGGCAGACTTTAGTTTATATATATATATATATATATATATATATATATATATATATATATAGGAACAAGTATGACCCCGACGGCAGAGCTCAAGCCATTTCGACGGCTATTTCTGGCCTAGAAATAGCCGTCGAAACGGCTTGAGCTCTGTCGTCGGGGTCATACATGTTCCTATTACCCACTCTACTACCCAAAGTATTGAGTACTTAGTGCGTTATGGTCCATCTGGATCCTTACCACAATTCCTTCGTTATATATATATATATATATATATATATGATGGCGTAGACATTACAATACAATAGAAGAGAACATAATAGTGTTGATGTTGCAGATGTGCAACGAAAGAACTTTGATAGACTATATATATATATATATATATATATATATATATATATATATTTATATATGTATTTTTAACTGCTGGTCAGTCAATGATAAACATTGATTGCCAAATAAATTAACTATGGAGATATAAAAGATACAGAAACGAAAACCAGCCAAACAGTGAGTGTGCTCTGTTATTATTTCTGGCAATATTACAACAATATAACCCTCCCCAAGTATATATATATATATATATATATATATATATATATATATGTATATATATATATATATATATATATAATTAGAAAGTGAACAACACGATATATAACTATCCCATTACCAAAGGTTTCAGGACCCTAGAAAATATTAACATATGTCTAGGTCTCTCATCCCTCTTTCTGATAAGCGGCCTAGACGTATGTTAATATTGTCTAGGGCCCTGAAACCTTTGGCAATGGAGTAAATGGTGTAATTATATATGTTGTTCACTTTCTAATTAAATAGCTCTCTTTTATACATAGAGCACTCTTTTTTCCTTTGCTTTTTCTTCGGAAATACTTAAAACACACACACACACATATATATATATATATATATATATATATATATATATATATATATATATATATTTATTTATTAATATAACAGATTAAAGTTTAAGCAAAGAATCGCTGCTTTCAGCCCTAACGGGATCTTCTGAAACTCACACTCACAGCCTTCTTTAAAGGCTTCAACCTCTCTATACAGGTTGAGGCCAACCTCTGGGTCGTTAATTACCTCGACGTTACCCTCAATTTATCGAATGGCTTGTATTACCCGTATAGAAGGCCGAATGATACGCTTAATTACATAAGTAAGCATTCCAACCATCCTGCCAGCATAAGCAAGAACCTGGTAAGAAACGTTTCGTTGAGGCTTTCCCGTCTATCTACTAACGAGCATATTTTCAACGACCATACCACTTATTACAATGAAGCTCTTGCTCGGAGTGGATTTGTCGATAAGGTAGCATATACAGAGTACGAGAATAGACCTAGAAGAAATAGATCCCGTCGCATTATATGTTATAACGTTTCCACGAACCAAAGTATCGTCTTCCTGTCTTCCTCCGGTTGCAACGTTTTTAGAAATATCCACTTCTACGTTTACAGATTGACTTTGTTAGTTTCAGAAGATCCCGTTAAGGGTGAAAGCAGCGATTCTTTGCTTAAACTTTAATCTGTTATTTGAATAAATATTTGCTCTATGGTTCTTATATATTTGATATATATTTATCCTTATCGAGCCCTCTTTGGATTTTAGTCTTCAAATTTATTATTATTACTATATATATATATATATATATATATAATACATTAACTGAGAAAGATTTAAGCAATACTCCGACCGACATTCATCTCACTCAGCAAACATTAGGATAAACCTGAGTATAACCCTAATTATATTTTGGGGGTGCTAACTGTATTATATTTTGCAGATAGCCGGCTGTATTATTTTATATGAGACACACACACACACACACACACACACACACACACACACACACACACACACACACACACACACACACACACACACACACATATATATATATATATATATAACATGCAGACATCGAGAGATATATAAAAACGTACATATTTAAGAGAGTGTGTGGTTTTGAATATGCAATGAATACCAGATTTTAACAATTTCTAACTCCTGTTTGAAAGCATTGGTGTTAATTCCAGCTGGACACACGTCGGTCACTATGTCACCATCGTGTTGCCCAGAATACGATACCCTTTTCATCACACTGGGGACTTTTTGTTGTTGGAATTTTTTGATTTTGTTTTTACACATTTCTATCTTCGTTATAACCTTTTTACACGGCCAAAACCCACTTTGTATCGTCCTCTGCCGTTCTGTGCCATCTGTAATGTTTTTCTTTCATGTTAACCCTTGTGGCCAATAAAAAAAATCACCACCACCACTATTATTATTATTATTATTATTATTATTATTATCTTCATCTTCCCAAATGACAAACAGGCAGCACCACCTGGAATAACTCTTGTTGTTCCTTTGCTCTTTCTTTTTTTTATCTGAGTTCAATACCCCTAACGTCTGCTCCTCGCCGCTACCACCTCAACCCCAACCACCAGTAAATGTTTTCTTAACAACGAAAGTCCTGCTCTAAAGTTTATCCAGAAAACATCATTGTTTGTCTTTCGGTGTTCTTTAGTTAAGTTATGTTAACTGATCTTGTAGGTCTTGGGTCTGGTTGGTTAAGGTCGGGATGTTAGGGTTGAGCTAAACTGGGCTCGGCTTTCTTTCTTTTTCTTGTTTATTTTTCTTTCTTTCCTTTTTTCCTTATATCTTTCTTTTCATCTTTTTCTTCCTTTCTTTCTTTATCTTCTGTCTCTATTTTTATTTTTATTTATTTCTCGCAGATTTTCTTCTTGGTTTCTTTCTTTCCAGTCTTTTTCATTCCTTCTTCAAATCTTAACATCCTGTACCACATGAAACCACATTAATAAGATATTCTTCAAAAGTGCAGTACTACACCTTTATCACATTAAAACTTGACACCTTTTTAAAAAATATAGCACATTTTTACAATGATCTGTCCACCATGAAATATATTATAAACATATCTCCAAACTATTTTCTGCTGAATCATTGAAGAATGTTAAGAATAAATTAACCCTGTCTGTTTCCTCTGCACAGTGTATGTAGCTATCACTCTTAACTATACTTATTCAGATGTGCAGGCAGCGAATTGGTGGAGTCGTTAGAACGTCGGATAGAATGCTTACATGGTATTTATTCCGGCTCTCTGCTCTGAGTTCAAATCCAATCGAGGTCAACTTTGCTTTTCATCCTTTCGAGGTCGATAACAAAAGGTACTAGTCTAGCACTGGGCTCGATTCTTACTCTCTCTGGAAGAAATCTGCTGTACTCAGGCCTAGAGACAGGTATGGTCCGCTAGGCTTGAAGTACCTAAGAAACGCCGTATGTCAATACGGTGCCCCTACGACTCTAAGGACCATGCAAGCATTCAGATGTACACCATTTTCATACTAACCACTGATACATTAACTACACTCAACTAGACATACTACACTCTTATATTTTAACTAAAAACACCTGATTTTGTTCTATTCTATTTTACGTGAGGTTTATATTTACCAGTGTCGAGATCCAAAGTGTGGTCTAATATGTTGATCATACATATATTGAGGTTTAACTAATCTAAGGAATGATCATTTCTGTGAGGCTAGACTGCAACACAATCAACGCTATATATTTCGTATCTAACGTTATGAATTTTGTTAATAGTCTATCCCAAATGTATAAGTATTTGAGATCAAATACCTCAGCACTGGCGTAAATAACTACCTATACAAACATCAAATGGATCATTCATGCTTTTCACCAATAAAATTTCGTTAACGCAAAGCAGACATTTTCTAGCGTGCATGATTATTTCGGCAACATTTCTACTGATGTTGCTCCATTTGTTATCAAATTCTCATACCCTCCCTGCTTAGAAGTAGCTAGGAGATTGAGTGATATATCTCAACAATGTCGAATTAAGTTAACTTGCAGCTACATTTGCTCTTGATATTATTAAACCAGCCATCTACAGCGCTGCTGTTGTATTATTGTCGCAAGTTAATGGTTTTCCTAATATTGTCATTGATATTATAAACGTATGCTTGCTGACCATACCAAGTTCACACTTTGCAGGATTTGTCAGCCAGCATTTGGGGATTGCTGTAAAATGTTGCTAATGGTCTTTGAAGTAATGTATGCTTCGCGCTTCGTTAAATAATCTATCCTCTTATTTAATTTTAGTCCAGCTGCTATGCTTTTAGCTTCCTTGTTGATATCTACGGAGTAGGTAGTGATGTTAACTGTCGTATATATTCATCTAAAATTGTTTATAACGCTAGTTAGCTATATAGCTGAATATAGATTTATCGTTATGTGTATATATGAGGGTTTATATATATAAGTATGCACGTAAGTATTGCATATATATGACATGATCACACACACACACACATATAAATATATATATATATATATATATATATATATATAATTGTTTCTACTTTAGGCACAATGCCAGCTATTACCCAGTGCATTACTGGTACTTTATTTTATCAACCCCGTAAGGATGAAAGGCAAAGTCAACCTCGGCGGGATTTGAACTCAGATCGTAAAGGGACGTAACTATGCTGGAAAGCATGGCGTCCGACCCTCTACCGATACTGCCAATCCACAATGTATGTTCAGAACATGGGTTCTCTTCCAATCACGAAAATTAACCAACGCCCAGACACTTTAGATCTATAAATAATCAAGTGAGTCATGAATTCTGGCCCACCCTGTATATATATATATAATATTCAAAATATAAGAGATTGGCTGCTCGACCCCTAATGTCTTGAACCTTCAATACCACTACAGGTATTGAAGGTTCAAGATCTGAGGGGTATGTCGAACAGCCAATCTCTTATGTTTTATCTGATGATGGCGTACTTAAAAACCACAGTACCCTTGAAATATGTATAATAAAATATATATTTTTGTTATGAAAATTGTCATTTATTAATATTTTGAATATTATAGATACTCCAGATCAATTTTTGTTGAGTGCTTCTAATCTATTGTAAAATTGTATTCGTTGAATAATCAACGAATCATATAAACCTTTCGTTTTATATATATATATATATATATATGAACAACAATTTTGAGGTTTAAGAAAAATATTGAGAAACGGAAGAAGACCAATACAACAACAACAACAACAAATCAAGGAGGATCATTCAAGAACGATATGAAAACAGGATAACAACAATAATATCTATAGCACAAACAACAGCAATAAACAAAACAACCACAACAACAATTACTAGAGAAATAAAGCAAAACAAACAACAACACACAGAATAAAGAATAAGAACAACAGTACCAACAATGAGCGATATTTGCAAAGAGTTACATCCATGAAGGAAATCAGGTAGAGGAATATGAACTCCAATAACTAAAATAACAAAACCAACATCAACAATGATACAGGAAATTTTGGTTAAATGAAACATATAAATGACGAAAAAATGCTTGCCCACCCCCCGAAATGATTCAAACAACCTTAGAAAATGGAATTACAACAATAGACAGCAAGAAAACACCAACAATAAATACCAACAATAATAACAATGACAAGCATAGCAACAAGGAGAGCAAGTAAGGAAAGCTTGGTTGGTCGGCCATAATTAGGGTGTAATAGGAAAATTGAAAGTTGTAGCCCTTAAGGGATGAGAAAAGTAGAGGGTAATTTAATGGTATTTCTTTATTATATATACATATATATGTGTGTGTACATTGTGTGTATTATATACATACACTTATATATATATATATATACACATACATATATACATACATAAACAAACATATATACGCATACATAAGTACGAACATACATACACACCCATAGATATATATACATATATACATGCATACATAAATACATACATATACATACAGACATATATATACATATAGACACAAATATATATATATATATATATATATATACATACAGACATGTATAAATATATATACATAGATATACATACATATACGTATAGACATGTATAAATATATATACATATATATATATATACATATACGTACAGAGATGTGCATATATAAATACAGACGTATATATATATATACATACAGACACGTATATATATATATATATATACATAAATGTACATACACATACAGACATGTATACATATGTATATATACAGACATATGTACGTATATATATATATATATATATATATATATATAGACATATGTATGTATATATATATATATATATTTATATACATATGCAAACATACATGTATATATTTACATAGACATATATATATATATATATATACATACAGACATATATATACATAGACATTTATATATATATATATATACATACATACAGACATATATATATATACATATAGACACATATATATATATACATGTACATACAGACATATATATATATACATATAGACACACACACATATATATAT
>OZ024751.1:18057326-18062326 GCA_964016885.1 Eledone cirrhosa
GTCCCATAATTATATATTTATATATATTACATTGAGAGTCGGCTTTCCTGATGATTTCTCCCGAATGAAACAGTTCTAGTTCTGTATAAGCCATTTCTATATCAAATATATATATTTATTATTTAATTGGCAGTATCGGTAGAGGGTCGGACGCCATGCTTTCCAGCATAGTTACGTCCCTTTACGATTTGAGTTCAAATCCCGCCAAGGTTGACTTTGCCTTTCATCCTTACGGGGTCGATAAAATAAAGTACCAGTAATGCACTGGGTAATTGCTGGCCTTGTGCCTAAAGTAGAAACAATTATTTAATGAGGTGTAAGATACAAATCTTTTAATAAAAACGGGATGACAACAAAGAGAAAAATATGGTTTCTTTTGGAATATCTAAATACACAGACAGAGATGTAGGCCTGATATAGCTGTCTGTCTGGTTTCATCATATGGTGTTGGACAGATATAGATATATAACAAGTACATGATGAAATGACAAGTCAGTCAATCATATTGATAACCTCCCCACAGCCCCGGTGGACAGAATAGAGAATGTGTTTCCTCGGCGGACGGCATGGGAGACGCGCTGAAAGAGCTATTCCAACTCGCGAGGCTCACACCTGCGGCTGGCCAGCTCAGCGCCATGTATATATATATAACAGTCGATCGACAAGATCTCAGGCCTCATGCCCTTAACGAGTGTGGTGGCACTCGTCAAATCGGACCAAGGGAACAATGAGAAAGACAGAGATAGACAGAGACAGAAACAGAGACAGGCAGAGAGACAGCAGTAGAGATAGACTACTGCTATTTCTAGTAGAATGGGTTGCCACATAGAAACTACCCCATTAATGGTGTAGTTGGCGTCCATGGTCTTGTAGTTTGGAGAATTGATGTTATTGATGTGAAACGCCATGTTAGATATAACCGGGCACACCTATGTTCAAAGACATTCCAGGCCTAGCCACTTCATTTATTTTTACATGCACATTTTTATCTATCGCTAAAGACTCAAGGCTTATTATTTCGGGTGCATTGCGCACGATGGTACGATCATGAACTCGATTCTCAGCAGGGCCTTTCTTGTGTCCTTAAGCAAACAATTTATTTCATGTTGCTTTAGTGCAATCAACTATCAAATATGATTTATACCTGTAATTCAAACGGCAAGTCATGTCACACACGCATGATCCACACCACGCTGAATACCTACCTACCTTAGAGTACATATATATATATATATATATATTATGAAAATAAAACAAAGAAGCCTTCAATACATCAAAAGTCTTTATTAGCCAACAATGTTTCGTCCTATTAAGGACTCATCAGGGCAATTAAAACTACAAGAGGCACTATCGGCCAATACAAGCCGAAAACTCAGACGAATATGGCTAATAAAGACTTTTGATGTATTGAAGGCTTCTTTGTTTTATTTTCATAATTCTTCGGCTCTGTTTAATTACACTAAGCTATACCTTTTACTGTCATTTCTATAATACGAAGAGGGTGTTTAACTCCAACACGCTCCAGTATTTCAATCCTTATATATATATATATATATATATATATATATATATATATATATATATATATATATATAGCATATATATATATATATAGCATGCTCAACTTCTTGCATGTTAAATGCTGTTCGGTTGATTATATCTCATCATCATCATCCTCAGCCGAAATGGACTCAACAATTGATCTCCACGTGGGTCTGTGGTTCATTGTCGTTGCGAAGTCCTGGATTTCAACACCAGAATCTCTGGCGATGACGTCGGGGCAGGAGAGCTTGCGCCCCTATTATTAGTGACTGCTTGTGGTTTCCAAGACACTATTGGGGACACAGTCTCATAGGTAGTACGATGGCAGTGGACAGCAAATCTTATTCTCCTCTTACGTATAACGACTGATATGCATAGGATATGCGGCGTATATTTCTCTCAAAGTCAGATGTGCGCCAACATTTGTTCTGAATGCGCTGAAGCAGGCGAGTGTAAGTGTCACCAAGGTGCTTTTGTTTATATCTACTGGAACACTACATGCTGGAACAAACGACTGGCCGACTACAACAATAAATTTATCTATGATTATATAATGAGATGCTCGTTTCCGAGTATCTTAAAAGACAGTAAGGCGGGAACTGAAGGGAAAATATGGGGGCTGTATTTAATAAGACTATCAATGGAGAAAAACTTACATCATGTGTGGTTGAGATGATACTAATGCATCATTGTTTGATGAGCAGGGCCAAAGAATGTGGACATAATGATAAATAATCTACCCGAATATAAGATAGATAGATATACATTTTGTACACCGTGTAGATGGAATCGTTGCGGTCGTCAGCTCGTGATGACGCCTTTGCGTTTTGTATAAAGATATATGTCTGCATGTACTTATGTGTGTTTATACAGATGTCTGTACATGATTTAGGGCTGCGAATTGGTAGAAGTGTTAGAGCATCGGAAAAATGACTTGTGTATATGTGAGAGAGAGAGAGAGTGTGTGTGTGTGTGTGTGTGTGTGTGTGTGTGTGTGTGTGTGTGTGTGTGTGTGTGTGTGTGTGTGTGTGTGTGTGTGTGTGTGTGTGTGTGTGTGTGTGTGTGTGCGTGTGCGTGTGCGTGTGTGTGTTGTAACACTGCATTTTGTTTTTCGTTTTGGTTATTATCCCTTGTTTATTATTTAGATGATTGTGGTCTTCCTCCCAAATTTAGAAGTCATCATAATCATCATCATCATTATTATTATTATTAGTTTATTTATCTATTCATTTTTCATTTTATACAATGTCCGAAATTGTAGTTTATACGGATTGAGACAGGACCTGCGGATACAAAACAGGTTTTTTTTTTTTTTTTTTTTTTTTTTTTCAGTTTTCCCGATAGAGTCTCACGGCAATAATGATACAAATTTTTAGGCCATTTTTTTAGGGTCTTCATAAAATATGTACAATCTTTACCTCTAAAATTAAATATACGTTGAGGCCGAAACAAAAAAATATCAAGTAAACAAATTAGAGCTGTCCCCAAACCCCCACGAAGAAAAATATTAGAACGGAATATTTTTTCGGGGGGGTCCAGATTGTTTTACTAATTATTTGCATTCTTTCTCTTCCATACTCACTTTCTTGCAGAGATATATCCTATATATATCACAATACCTCACTCACTCTCTCTCTCTCTCTCTCTCTCTCTCTCTCTCTCTCTCTCTCTCTCTCTATATATATATATATATATATATATATATATATATATATAGTAATAATAATAAATGTGAAGACTAAAATCCGAAAAAGCCTCGATAAAGATAATATATATATATCAAAATATCCCGTTAAGGGTGAAAGCAGCGATTCTTTGTTTAAACTGTAATCTGTTATTTTAATATATATATATATATATATATATATATATATATATATATATATATCGCTCTCCGTTTGTTTTGCCGAGACTAAGTAAGTGACATAGTCACTACTTTAAAACTCATAGCGAATGGTCTTCTAAATGTTTTTAATTAAGCATACAGTATCTTGCCAAATATACTGAACATACATTCATGTATACATCGCTATTTCAGAGCACCAATACTAATATATATATATATAGTAACCCCACAAAAAATGTATACACACATTAACAGCATTCTAATAAATATTGCCTGTGCAGGTATTCAAAGTGTGCATACATTTTTGGACACCATATATATATATATATATATATATAACGAAGGAGGTGTGGTAAGGAAACAGATGGACCATAACGCACCAGGGTACTCAATACTTAGAGTAGTAGAGTGGGTAATAGGAAAATGTTTAACCCCGATAGCAGAGCTCAAGCCGTTTCGACGGCTATTTATGGACTAAATTACAATTTTTAGCGTCACTAAACATTCTAATTTAGTCCAGAAATTGCCATCGAAACGGCTTGAGCTCTGCCGTCGGGGTTAAACATTTTCCTATATATATATATATATATATATATATCGTTGAGGAAGTAAATTCCGGTCCGCTGGCTTCTAGAAGTCTTATATATTTTTATGTGAGCTGATAGAGGGCAGTTTAAGGATTTACAGAAACCCAAGAAGCTAGATTTACCATCTTTCTAGCGAGTCCGGGTATGCTTTTTACATTCATTTGATTTATTGATTTATTGATATTTTATCTGAGTGTCCCGAATCTTCCAGATCGCAATTTTTCGGTCGTATGGTTGATTGTAGACATGTTCTATGTGTGACGGTATTTTAACGATAGTTATAGCTCTGATTTATCTGAATTATTGAGCCCTCTGCCGCTCATTTCGAATTTTGTTTATCGTAAATTCGTGAGCTGATTTTCCGATACTCGATTATTCTACTATATATATATATATATATATAATTATGTAATAAACAACACAATATAATTATTCCATTACCCAAGGTTTCACGAAGTTAGACGATTCTAACAGAAACGTCTGTTTCCTTCATCAGATGAAATATCTTTATTATGGATATAAGATATGAAATTGAAATCTATTACAAATGAAAGCGAGGCTGAATTAAAATAACGGAAAAATACATATTCACACAGAATCAGATATAAATTTTATCACACGTTTCTGTTAGAATCGCCTAACTTCGTGAAACCTTAAGTAATGGAATAATTATATTGTGTTGTTTATTATATAATTAACTAGCTCTGTACTATACATAGAGCACTCTTCTTTCCTTTACCTTTTCTACGGAAATACTTAACACACACACATATACGTTTATATATATATATATATATATATATATATATATATATAGTAATAATAATACATTTGAAAACTAAAATCCAAAGAGGGCTCGATAAGGATAAATATATATCAGATATATAAGAACCGTAGAGCAAATATTTATTAAAATAACAAATTAAAGTTTAAGCAAAGAATCGGTGCTTTCACCCTTAACGGGATCTTCAGAAGATCCCGTTAAGTGTGAAAGCAACGATTCTTTGCTTAAACTTTAATCTGTT
>OZ024751.1:18069826-18114826 GCA_964016885.1 Eledone cirrhosa
ATATATAATTGTATATATAATTGTATATATATATATACACGTACGCATACACATTTATACACACTTATATATATATATATATACACACACATAAGTATACATTTATATACATATATATACACATACATAAGTATACATTTATATACAAATATATATACACACATGTATGCATATTTATACATATATTTTTACATATGTATATACGTGTGTAATTGTGTATGTGTGTATGCATGCTTATGAGTGTTTGTATGGGTGTGGTATGTCCTGTGCCTGATATGTGTCATGTTTGTATGCATGTATGTATGTATGAATGTATATGTATATATACGTGTGTGTGTATGTGTGTGTGTTTGTGTGTGTGTGTGTACTTGTCTGACAATGCGTGATTGGGTTGGGGTTGCCCTGTGTCTGATATGTTCTCTGTGTGAGAATGTCTTCAGGACTGAAACCCTAGTAGATGTGTCCTGGTCCCGTTGATTGTTGGCAGAAAAAGTGTTGCAGTATGATCAGCTAAAAAATGAAACCACATATATCAACGATTGTAACGATAGCAGTATTATCAACATCAACAACAATACTAGCATAAATAATTGTTTCTACTTTATGCACAAGGCCAGCAATTTGGAGGGGCGAACCCAGTTCAGCGGTGGAAAGTCTATTAAATCGAACCCAGATCAGCGGTGGAAAGTCTATTAAATCGAACCCAGTTCAGAGGTGGAAAGTCTATTAAATAGAACCCAGATCAGCGGTGGAAAGTCTATAAAATCGAACCCAGTTCAGAGGTGGAAAGTCTATTAAATCGAACCCAGATCAGCGTGGGAAAGTCTATTAAATCGAACCCAGTTCATTACTGGTGCTTTATTTTATCGACCTCTTAAGGATGTAGGGCAAAGCTAACCTCGGCGGGATTTGAACTCAGAACATAAAGGGACGTAACTATGCTGCGAAACTTAGTGTGCGATGCTCTACCCATTCTGCCACTTAATACTAGCATAACTAATTGTTTCTATTTTTGGCATAAGGCCAGCAATTATCCCAGTTCATTACTGGTGCTTTATTTTATCGACCTCTTAAGGATGAAAGGCAAAGTTAACCTCGGCGGGATCTGAACACATAACGTAAAAGGACGTAACTATGCTGCGAAGCATGGGGTCCGACGCTCTACTGATTCTGCCACCTAGTACTAGCATAAATTATGGCAACAGCAATGTCAACAACAACAACAAAACCAGCAACTGTGTGAGCAAATTCAACAGTAACAACGACGAAGATCGTATAAGAAAAATCATCAACAACGACAGCATCTCCAACCGTAACAACAACATGAAGAACATACGTTGACATGAATGTTGTAGTACATAGTTGCATTAATACTGACAACAGAACAAAAAACCAACATGGACTACAATAGCAACAAGGACGACAATACAGTCAATAACAACATCAATTAACCTTTATGAGATCGTAAAAGATCAAATACGCAGGTGTGAATGACTCGCGAGGTGGAATGACTCTTTCAGCGCATCTCCCTAACCATTTCCGGGGAAACGCCTTCTCCATTCTGTCCGCCAGGGCTGTGGGGAGGCCAGCACGTGGGACCCCATTTGCTAACCATATGGATTAAGACATATAACCTCTCTTTTTCTTTTATTTGCTCTTTTACAACAGTTACAGCAACGACAACAATGGCGGCATTAACAATGGTAACAACAGTAGCGCCAGTTGTAGAAGTAGCTAGAATGAAAAAAAAAAAAAATAACAGCGCAAGAATATCTGGGTGCTATGTAAAAGCTTCGTCTATTAAAGGCCCCCCCCCCCCCCTTTGGGCGGTTTCAACTTTTGGGTGGGTGATGATCCACTGAACAGACGTTCTTGGGTGATTGGAAATTTGGGTAGGCGATATAGGATTTGAGTATTACTAAAGTGTTTGAAAATATGCTACACTTTGATCATTTTTACTACATCATAAAATGTCAGTTTACGAACCAGAAAAATACATTTTACCTAACATTTTTTATATGCTTTTAAATATTCACTTTTCATGTGGGCGGTAGACCATTTTACCATGTCAAAGTGGGCGATGACACATAAAATCTCTATTAGAACCTTTGTTCTATTAGAAATACCTCTCAGATCTAACAATCATTATCTATACGATGAAGGCGGGGATTGGCAGTATTGGTAGAGGGTCGGGCGCCATGCATTGCATCATAGAGTTACGTCCCTGTACAGTCTGAGTTCAAATCCTGCCGACGTTAACTTTGCCCTTTATCCTTATAGGGTCGATAAAATAAAGCACCAGTAAAGTACTGAGGTAATTGCTGGCTTTTTGTCAAAAGTAGAAACAGTTATCTACACGACGAAAATTGTTGCTACTGGAATATTTAAACCTCACGTTCTCTGTTATTACTTGAACAAATAAACAATACTCTCTCGAAAAAAAATTCATTGGGTAATAAGGTTGTGTTTCCTACAATAGCGAACTTACTCATAAGTCTTAAGTATACACAACACTATTATTATTAGCAATCAATACAGAACATTATGAGGCAACGACAATGTTAACTTAAGAGATAGCTCAATGAAGATTGCAATTGGTAAATTAATGTGTGAGACAACCCGAAGAAACACCCTCTTATCTAATGCTATGGCAGCCATAACATGGGTAGATAAACTGTATGAGAGAAATCACTAATGTGTTTTGCTATACTTCAAAAAGTCACTGGATTGACGACTGTAACGGAAATATGAACGAGAGATCTCGCATGAGTTTGATTCCTGGTTTAATCGAAATATCGGCTAGGATGAGAAACAAAAGATGGAAAATTACTACCAAGGTCATTATCATCAAGGTCATCACTAAGTCAGTAACAAGGTCATTTTTTTCAAGTTCACTACAGCTGTAAATACCTCAAATGAATAGTGAATATGTTGGAATAAACTTAGACAACTGAAACAACCAACACTAAACCTCTAACTTATACCACTACAATCATCATCACTTTTACTACTAACATCACCACCACAACCAGTAGCACCACCACCACCAGCACCACCATCACAACCAGCAGCACCAGCACCACCATCATCACAACCACCACCACAACCACCACCATCACAACCAGCAGCACCAGCAGCACCATCATCACAACCACCACCACCACCACCACAACCACCACCATCACAACCACCACCACCACCACCAGCACCGCCACCACCACCACCATCACCACCACCACCATCACAACCACTAGCACCATCACAACCACCACCACCATCATCACAACCACCAGCACCACCAGCACCACCACCATCACAACCGCCGCCGCCACCGCCACCACCACCACCACCACCACCACCACCACCACCACCTGGGGCTATGTTATACTGCAGCAATATGAATGTTGATTTTCCTCACGAAAAGATACCTTGTGTGGCTCCCCAAACTTGATCCTTGCCTACAGCGTTGTCATGGAAATTGACCTCGGTTTACTCCTGGGAGGTAGTGGTGGTGATAGTGGTGGTGATGGTGGCTTCGGTAGGGTTAGTGGCAGTGGTTGTGTTGGTGGTAGTGGTGGTGATGGTGGCTCTGGTAGGGTTAGTGGCAGTGGTGGTGATGGTGGCTCTGGTAGGGTTAGTGGCAGTGGTGGTGTTGGTGGTAGTGGTGGTGGTGTTGGAAGTAGTGTTAATAGTGATGCTGATGGTTGCTGTGGGTGGTGAGGTTAGTGGTGGAGGCTGTGGTATTGTGGGTGGAGCTGTTAGTGATCGTGGCTGTGATGAGGTTAGTGGCAGTGCTGTTGTTGGTGGTGGTAGTGTGGGTGGTGATAGAGCTGCTGGTGGCTGTCGTTAGGTTATTTGGGGTGGTGGTGGTGGGGGTGGGGGGTGGGGTGCTGAAGGGGGGGTGACGGTGTTGGAGCCATTGGTGTTAGTGGTAGCGTGAGGAATAGGTTTAGTTGAGTTTGTAATATTAATTTTCATAATAATTGTTTCTAATATTAATATTAATTTTCATAATAATGATTTCTACATTGAACACGAGGCCAGCAATTTGAGGAGAAGTAAAAGTCTATCAAAATCGACACCAGTACTTCACTGGTACTATGTTTTATCGACCCCGTAATGATCTTGTCTTAATGTCTTCTAGTTAACAGAACCAAGCTAACATGAGATCCACAAATCCGGCCGCACGCTGGGCATTTGAGGTTTTGTTGGGGAAAAGCCTAATGAAACCTCATTATCGAATTTACTGCTTTGACGCATAGAGTTACGGCCCTTGCCATACTGAGTTCAAATCCTGCCAAGGTTAACTTTGCCTTTCAATCTTACGGGGTTGATAAAATAAAGTACCAGTAATGTACTGAGTAACTGCTGGCCTTGTGACAATAGTAGAAACAATTATCGAATTTACTGTCTTCTTGTCTTGAAATATACGACGTTTGGCTGAAAAGCTCATAGGCTGACCATGATACTTTCATGGAATGACTAAATGAGGTTTATTTTTCAACATAGGCCCTATTATTAAACAATGCAGTTATTAATCAGAAGACTTTAATGAAATTAATGCATGCATGATTTTACAGCTCTAGCATCACTCCTTCATTGTCAGCCTATGAACTTTTCAGTCTACTCTCGTGACCTTGTTAGAAATTGTTATCGTGGGCTATGAATTTACCCCTAAAACGTTCCTCAGTATGGTACATTCGCGTGCAAGCATCCTTTTGTTTTTTTCTAAAGCTGCCATCAGTTAACTATGAAGGCATGTGTCCTCACTCCAGACTGCTGATGTTGTCCAAAGGAAAGGCAAATGCTGATATAAATTAGCATATGTGTCATTATTGGTGACAACAGTAAATGAGTCGAGACTGCAAATCATTTGATCAGACATTATAATTATTCCGAGGTTAACTTTGCCTTTCATCCTTACGGGGTTGATAAAATAAAGTACCAGCAATACACTGGGTAATTTCTGGCCTTGTGCCAAAACTAGAAACAATTATAATTATTCCGTCAACCCAAACTTTCACTGTTACTTTATTTGTGATTTTATTTGTTCCAAATCATAATCTGCTCGCAAATAGATACTGAACGAACAAAAATAAAATTATACCGTTGCGGTATTTGAACTCAGAGTGCCCATATAAATACGTCAAAATGTTATATTTAATGTTCTAACAACCTTTAAAAAAACTAAAAACTGCCCCACCTACAGTTTTCACCTGTTTAGTGCTGAAATGTTGGTTTATTTGTTTTATATGGCTATAACATAAGAGTACAGCTTCCTTCTTTATAATATTATTGACAGAATCGTTAGAGCGTCGGACAACAAGCTTTGCAGTAAAGAGGTAGACGCGTTACGTTTTGAGTTCAAATCCCGCCGAGATTAACTTTGCCTTTCATCCTTACGGGGTCGATAAAATAAAGTACCAGTCACGTACTGGGGTAGATTTAATCAACTTCCCCTTCCTCAAAATTGCTGACCATGTGCCTATATATGAAACCATTATTATTTTAATTATTATTATTATATTGCTATAACGTAAGGGTACATCTTCCTGAGTTCAAATCCCGCCCTGTAACGTACTGGGGTCGATTTAATCGACCCCCCCCCCCCTCCAAAAAAAAAAATTACTGGCCTTGTGCCTATACTAGAAATCATTCGGTGGATTGGCAGTATCGGTAGAGGGTCGGACGCCATGCTTTGAAACAGAGTTACCTCCTTTTATGATCTGAGTTCAAATCCCGCCGAACTTTGCCTTTCATCCTTACGGAGTCGATAAAATAATGTACCAGTAATGTACTGGTGACTTTGCTAGCCTTGTGCCAAAAAGTAGAAACAATTATTACTAATACGATTACAATTATTATTACTACGCTGTGGATTGGCAGTATCGGTAGAGGGTCGGACGCCATGCTTTCCAGCATAGTTACGTTACTTTACGATCTGAGTTCAAATCCCGCCGAGGTTGACTTTGCCTTTCCTCCTTACGGGGTCGATAAAATAAAGTACCAGTAATGCACTGGGTAATTGCTGGCCTTGTGCCTAAAGTAGAAACAATTATTATTACTACGCTGAGGTTAACTTTGCCGTCCATCCTTACGGGGATCGATAAAATAAAGTACCAGTAATGCACTGGATAATTGCTGGCCTTGTGCCTAAAGTAGAAACAATTATTATTACTACGCTGAGGTTAACTTTGCCGTCCATCCTTACGGGGATCGATAAAATAAAGTACCAGTAATGCACTCGATAATTGCTGGCCTTGTGCCTAAAGTAGAAACAATTATTATTACTACGCTGAGGTTAACTTTGCCGTCCATCCTTACGGGGGTCGATAAAATAAAGTACCAGTCACCCATTTAAACGACTTTCCCCATCTCCCCCAAAATTGCTGGCCTTGTGCCTATATAAGAAACAATTATTACTATTACTTCTAATATTACTATAACTCTTCTAGTAGTAGTAGTAGTTCTGTTGGCGGCGGTGGTGGTGGTGGTGGTGGTGGAGAATTTTGCTTCTCATGTCTATTCAATAGCATTCCATCTTCCAGTTAAAGCTACCGTCAACAAGAGAAAAAACTATATACTTCCATTCTGACATGCGCGAAAACTATGATTAATGACGGCGGAAGTCGGTGGACATCATTCATTTCATTCCGGCTTATTTTCTTTCTGTCTGCGTGTATATATATGTGTATATAATATATGTATATATATATATATGTGTATATAATATATGTATATATATATGTGTATATAATATATGTATATATATATATATATATATATATATATATATATGTATATATATATATATATATATGTATATATATATATGTTTATATATATATGTATATATATATATATATGTATATATATATACATATATATATATACACACTTAGACACACAAATATATATATTATATTTATACACACACACATATATATATATATATATATATATATACACACACTTACACACACGCATATATATGCACACACTTACACATATATATATATACCTGTCTAGAAATTAGCCTGTATCTTCCACACTTCACCCCAATTCACCCTTATTGTACAACGGACGCATCACTAAGTCAGGTCAGCTTACAGTTTTGTTGGTCCTACAATTATTATTTTTATTATTATTGCAGTTTTTCTACTTTTTGTTGCTTTTATTATCCACAGCGCTGTCGTCTTTGACCATGTGACATACGGCTGCCCTCAAGCACTTAGTAAAATCAACCTGAGTCAGTCTCTAGATACAACTCATGTGAATCGTTCTCCCCTCACACCCCATTTCTTTCATATTCCTTCCTTACAACCCACATCTAACATCCCACATTTCACAGCAAAGGGTCCATATCCGATCCTTCTCAGCGTCTCATTCAAATTTTTATATGTTTTGCTTATCGGAACCCTAGATGTATACCTACAAACAAATAAACTAACCAGCCAAGCTACCTTGGATCCTACACCCACCATTATCATGACTATGGTGGGTTGGTAGTATCGGTAGAGGGTCGGACGCCATGCTTTGCAGCAAAGAGTTACGACCCTTTTATGGTCTGAGTTCAAATCCGCCGAGGTTACCTTTGCCTTTCATCCTTACGGGGTCGATAAAATAAAGTACCAGTAATACACTGGGATAATTACTGGCCTTGTGCCAAATGTAGAAATAATTATCATGAATAGTCTCAGCATACTCAAAAGCACCACCACAAAAGCCATCACCCTCACAACCACTACAGCCACCATAACCACTAGCAGCATAACAACTAACACCATCATCACAACAAGCACTATTACTACAACAATTTCTTCCATCAGCATCATGACCATTAACAAAATCACACCCGTCACCCTTTCACCCCATCACCACGGCATTCAATTACAAATGAAACCACGATGACCACACCACACCACTTAACTTTACTTTTGCCGACATTTAAGATATATGTGTGATAAAACGAAACTATCGTTGACCTCTCTACCTTAAGTCTTTTGCATATTATTGACCTTTTTAACCCTTCATGCCAAAAAATATTAACAGCTACATATACGTAAAAGAATCTATATGATTCAAAACAAACCTGGCACGAGTCAGAGCGAAGGTTTGGAAAGATGAGGCCAAAATAGAAGCTGCAGTGTCATAGTAGAATAAACCAGCTCCCAGCAAGGAACTAACATTAAACCACTATCCTTAAGTAGCTAAAGTGTCTTGGACTTATAATGAATGACCCTCTAATGATCACAACGTTCGACAACAATGGATTCTGGCTAAATTTTCAAAGAAACAAATTTCCTTTTGCCTTTCCTTATTTTTATTATTATTATTATTATTATTATTATCATTATTATTATTATTATTATGTTAATGTTGTTGCTGTTATAATTGTTGTTTCTTTTGCGGTTTTTGTAGGGTATTGATATATATATTTATATTTTTGTTAATTTTTTTTTTAGTTTTCTGTATAGTTGCTGTTCGTGTTGATGATGATGATGACGATGATGTAATTGTGTTTGTTGTTGTTATGAGGATATTCGTAGGTGTTTTTCTTTTTTTTTTCTTTGGTTTTTATTATTATAATATTTTGCTATATTTTTCTTAATGTTGTTGCTGTTATAAATGTTGTTGCTTTTGCGGTTTTTGTAGGGGTATTGATATATATATATATATATATTAACTATAATAAAGAAAGGAGTGCGGGATTGCGTCCAGAATATATTTTTTTACCCCGTTTGTAAAATAAGTTGGATTATTTTGAATAAATAATGAATGACTATTACTTAATTTATGTGCTAAATTTCGTGGGTGTTGATTAAATATATTTTATAGCTTATTTAAAGATCTTTAAAACTCACTTCTTTAAAATGTTTAAATGTCAACACTTCCGGTTAGCGGCCGTTATTTTATAACATATAAAAATATCGCATATTTCCGTCGCTAATTTTCTCCTAATGCAGTTTATATATAATATCGTTTTTTAAAATGTATCATGGATTACTTTACTGATTACATAAGACAGTGTAACACAGTCTTCTTTCAATCTCTGTGTATATTGTCAATTGTGATTTTATCTGATGTATCATATCTACATGTATATATATTTGTGTCTTATATCAATATACACACTACACATGCTGGCAGAAAACCACCCGGGGTGTGGTTTTTCTACTAGTATATATATATATATTTTAATTTTATTTAGTTTTCTGTATAGTTGTTGTTCGTATTGTTGATGATGATGTTGTAATGAGGATATTCGTAGGTTTTTTTTTTATTATTATTTGTAGGCTTTTTTTGTTAATTGTAGTTTTTTTGTTTGTGTTTTGTTTTTTGTTATTTGATTTTTTTTTGGGGGGGGGGGGTAGGTTTTTAGGTTTTTTTTTAGGTTATATTTTGGGGGTATTTTTTTTTAATTATCTCCAGTGAAATGAAAGTCGTTTGCTGCTGCTGCTAAGTGACCGCTGTTATATCATTGGTTGAATCCATTAAGCTAATTGCGCCTGTATCATACTGACCACACGCCACACGTATTTGTTTGTGTCTCTTACGATTCTCTTTTGTTTGCTTGTTTTCCTTTACAAGGACGGCCATGTGAAGCGCATGAATATGTGTGTGTGTGTATATATGTGTGTTTGCGTACCAGTGTTTTAGTGTATGCGTATATAAGCTTATGTATGTGTTTTTATGTGTATATCTGTCTGTGTATGCGCGCATGTGTGTGTGTGTGTGTTTGCCAGTGTATGCGTATATAGGCGTGCGTATGTGTTTCTGTGTCTATATCTATCTGCGTGCGTCTGTGTCGGTCGTGTGTGTACGTGTGTGTACGTGTTTGAGCGTTTTTATATATTTGTTTATTAGTGTGTGTGTGTGTATGCGTGTGATATGTATACATATGTATACATATATACATAGACATGTATATATACATAGACATCTATATATATATGTATATATATATAACGAAGGAGTTGTGGTAAGGAACCAGGTGGACCATAACGCACCAGAGTACTCAATACTTAGGGTAGTAGAGTGGGTAATAGGAGAAAGTATGACCCCGACGGCAGAGTTCAAGCCGTTTCGACGGCAATTTCTGAGCCGTCGAAACGGCTTGAGCTCTCCCGTCGGGGTCATACTTTCTCCTATATATATATATATATATATATATATATATATATATACACATAGACATGTGTATGTGTGTATGTATGTATAAATAAATACATATATGTATAAATAAATACGCACAGACAGATGAGTCTTGAATCCAATCCTGTAGGATGTCCTTCTCAAGAGGCAAAATCAAAACATCAAAATCACTGCACATCAAAATCATTTTCTCCGAAACATATTCTGCACACGTATTTAGTTCTCAATCAGTTAATGTTTAACTGATTGTGTACTATTGGAATTGTCTGAACAATGTTGGAAAACTTTTATTTGCATCTTTTCTTTTATCGGTACCACCCACACAATCTCTGGATACCTTTAAACCCCAAATACTGATTTCTTGTATAGGCACAAGGCGGGGGTGGGGGGAGTCGATTAAATCAACCCCAGTACGTTACTGGTTCTCTATCTTATCGACCCGTTGTTAGTTACACTCCAAATACTAATGACAGAGAGAGATGTTCGTAGGAAACTCCCAGACGTCGAAACTCACCCGGCTCTTTCTGTAATTTTAGGGGAATAAAGGGCCGCCACTCTGAAAGCACAACTTCACATAATGCTGATAACTATGTTGTTGGTTATGATGATGGCAATGACAGGGATGATGATGATGTACGTGTGCGCCTGCGTATGTGTGTACATTCAAGAATTCTACATATGCTTATAGTATAGGTCCTGCTTATGAATTTGTAGCTAACGCTTATTTTGATTTGGAATACTTGAAGAGATTATTGAATTATTAGTATTATATATATATATATATATATATATGCATCAACTATATCATATATATATATAAATAATCTATATATACATCCTCTATATCATATGTTGTGTGTATATATATATATGTATAAATCTCTCTCTCTCTCTCTCTCTCTCTCTCTCTCTCTCTCTCTCTCTATATATATATATATATATATATATATATATATATATATATATATATATATATAACTTATCTATATATACATCCTCTATATCATGTGTGTGTGTGTGTATATATATATATATATATATATAGGCGGATATTTATATATGTATACACACGTTTCTCGAATGATAACTTGATAAAGATAAGACTTTAACAATCCTTAGAATTTTCAAGCAGTCAAACGTAAGTTTCTCTTTAGATCCGCAAACTGTTTGGAAATACGATGGTTTAGCTTGTAAAAGGAAGAATCACTGGAAAGAAGTTAGAACTGACGGAACTACAACAATAAGAACAACAATAAAAAATCACATCACATGAGTTTCTCTAAAGCCTGTTGGACTGGAGAAGATTTCACGAGAATTCTAGCTTTCTCCAAGAATCTGTCTCATAAATATTTAACTAAAATATTCCGATTTGCCACCAAATCCAGCCGTTACAAGCAGATTTAGTCCTGTGTGTAGAGAAAGACACAAAGACATTGATTTTTACATATTGTTATTGATCTCGGCAACATGAAATGTAATATAAAACTTATTTCCACGTATATATCGAACTTAAACATATTAGACATAGTAAAAGTAATAACTGACTTCAGAATTGCACACAGAAACACACAGACAGGCAAAACCACACGTACACAAACACACGTCTACGCGCGCAGACATATACGCGTACGTACTCACACAGATTGTACATACAATGATGCATTCATATATATATATGTGTGTGTGTGCGTGTCTGTGTGTTTATGTATGTGTGTGTATGCATGAGCATAAAAGCGCATATTGACTTATATGTGTATTAGACATTTATATATATATAAACTTTCTAATACATATATAGTGTATATATATAAACTTTCTAATACATATATAGTGTGTGTATATATATATATATACTTTCTAATACATATATAGTGTATATATATATACTTTCTAATACATATATAGTGTGTGTATATATATATATATATACTTTCTAATACATATATAGTGTGTATATATATATATATATACTTTCTAATACATATATAGTGTGTATATATATATATATATACTTTCTAATACATATATAGTGTGTATATATATATATATAAACTTTCTAATACATATATAGTGTATATATATATATAAACTTTCTAATACATATATAGTTTATATATATATATAAACTTTCTAATACATATATAGTGTATATATATATATATATAAACTTTATAATACATATATAGTGTATATATATATATATAAACTTTATAATACATATATAGTGTATATATATATATATATATATATATATAAACTTTCTAATACATATATAGTGTATATATATAAACTTTCTAATACATATAGTGTGTATATATATATATATAAACTTTCTAATACATATATAGTGTGTATATATATATATATATAAACTTTCTAATACATATATAGTGTATATATATATATAAAGTATGTATGTATATATATTTATATATATATATAGTGTAAATATATAGGATAAAGGAATGCAACTATACGAACAAGCACGCGTGCTTAAATACTCATTCAGATGTAAAACCAAACAAACACATTCGCATATATAATCATAATGGATTCTGTGGCTGTGAAATAATGTCATGTAGAAATACTTCAAAGTTTTATAATCCGCAATTACAACAACACAAACAAATACCTTATAGACATAAGTAAACAACAACAGCAACAACAGCAATGGGAAGTAAGACGACAACAACAATAACAGCAAGAATAATTACAGTAACGACAACACCTACATCATCATCAATAAATACATATCATCTATAAGAGACCATCATAATGATAATGATAATGTTTTCAATTATCTCCCACCAACATCATCAACATCACTCCCAGCATTAGTTTTTAATTTAAGGTCCTCGTCGGTCACGAATGACCATGGTTTTGCTCCTAGAAAAAAATCCCCTCCAAGGCACAGGCCTAGGTAAAGTGTATTTGTGGAAGACCACTAGTCGCCTATGCATATCAGTCTTCCCTCTCTACGCCATCGATTTTGTCCAAGGGAAAAACAATTGTAGGTGCAGCTTGGCACCAGTGACGTCGCAACTCATTTCTACGGGCTGAAATAAAGTGTCTTGCTGAAGGCTTCCACGCATAACCCGGTCTGGGAATCGAACTCACAATCTCACGATTGCAAGCCGAAATCTTGAACCACTAAGCTATCCAATAAAAAAACTACAAAAATATATTTAGTGACACAGCCAACTAAATAGGTTTGTGGCAGTTGAGACTTCCGAGGTTTTCTGGACCCGTACAACATCCCTGCTCTCTGCAATCGTAGTGGTTTTGGGTACAGGCAAGTGCGAGTCTCAGGAGGCGGAGTGGTTAGTTTAGCGTGTCTCCCTTGCCATCCTCCTGGGCCATGTCTTCTCCATCCTGCACCCATCATGGTCACAAGGCAGACTTACCCATAGATTTAATTTATGGTGGCGGCATGATGAATAATTTTACTTATGCTTTAGCAGCATCGTAACTCATTCACAAATGTTTAATGCTGAAATATGTTTCTATATATATCATATTTTTTATCCATAACATCTCTCTCTGATGACCGATCCAGACGTATATTAATATTGACTGGGATCCAGAAACCTTTGGTAATGGAATAGTTATATTTTGTGTTGTTCACTCTCTAATATATGTATATACATATATAAATATATACATATCGAATTGTGATTTTTTTATAATTCGGTATTTGTTTGTTATCTAGAGAAATTGACAGAAAAATTAAGAATAATCGACCCCACCAATGGTATTATTATATCTTTCGGCATTAAAAGAATTAAAGCCTAATTCGTCTTCAGCTGGACTGGAAATTAGTGCGCAAAGTAGCGGAATGTCAGAGACGAAACATTAACTAACGTTCTAACGGCTCTGCGATTACAGTGAAGCAAAATAAATACAGTATGGTCTCTGCTGAAATTAATTTCCTTATGGGTATGTTGATTGCAAGCATGACATGGTCCCGTATCTCCCGGGGAAGGCATAGAGGGGTCGTATTGATATACAGCGTTTCCATGACATTTTTTAAAACCTGGTAGTGTCTATCTCATCTTCAGGTCTGAATACAGTAGAGGTCTTCCAGGAAAGTATAGAGAGTGAGAGAATGGAAAAGAAAAATAGATAAAGGATGAAACGCCTCCAGTACTTTACTTGTACTTTTTTATCAGCCTCGAATGGATAAAAGGAAAGTTGATAACAGCGGGATTTGAACTCAGAGAGCAGAGAGCCGAAGTAATACCGCAAAGGGTTGTATCCGATGTTCTAATATTCACCGTCTATATGCTGATTAAGGCTGATTTATAAATAAAAACAACGACAGCAACAACGAACATCATTAAGGTGGGACCAGTGAAGAAAGCCTTTCCTTGGTTGCTGGTTTTTCTTCTAGAAATAGGAACCAAATCAGACTAAAATCAGACTATATATCCTCGTTGTCCGATCTACTGAACAGCCTGCTCGTAAAATTAACGTGTAAGCGGATGAGAAACCAACAGACACGTGTGACCTTAAAGTAACTTGCAGGGAGATTCAACATGACAAAGTGTGTCACAAGGCCGACCATTTAATTATGGGTACAGATCATCGGATGGGATAAAAAGAACAATTTCTGCCTACCCAATTTCACACACGAGGCTTGTGTCAACCCGAAGCTACGGTTAATAAAAGTTGATGAAGAGCCCATGCAGTAGGATCGAACCGGAATCCACTGATTACAAAGAGGACTTCTTAACTATTCAGCAAAGCTGTGCCCACAGAAATCACAATATTCAGTCTTAAATGGAAGACATATAGGATAATGTATTTTGATTCTCTACAAATAGGATTTTACTCCGGGAAATGTGAATATAATTGTGGAGTTTTAAGTGAACATTTTTGGATGTTTTGGATTCTATTTTTTCCTATATATTTTTAATGGAATTATATGTTTACTTAAATAAACTATAGCGGTCTGTGTGGATAATGTATGGAAATACAACAACATATTTTCAGTCGTGAACTACCTCAGGCGTTTCGTTTTGTTTCTTGCCTGAACACATTACAAGCTACATTACATTAATTCACTAGCCAATGCAGGTATATAAGTGTATGTATGTATATATATGAGTTTTTGTGTGTGTATATGTATAAATTTATTTATATATATATAATGTAAATACACTCACACGTTTATATATATGTGTAATATGTGTATATATAATATATGCGTGTACGTATCAATGATTGCTCATGTGTAAGTGTAGGTTTTTGTATGTACGAAACAATGGAGGGAGAGAGAGAATGAGAGAAAGAGTATATCACCCTTTATCTCTCAAATTTTAAAATACGGAGAATTTACATTAAAATTAGATGAAAATGTGACGTTATAGGAGGAGGAGGAGAAGAAAAAGGAGCAGAAGAAGAAAAAGGCGACGGAAAAGGAAAAGAAGCAGTCAATAATGACGGAGAAAAGGACGAAGACGAAAATTTTAGCAAAGTCACCCAAGTTCACTGAAAAGCAACTGTCAAAATTATTATTTCTCCAAATGTTATAAGTTTTATGGGAGTGGACAGTAAGAAGTTATCGATAGTAATTTTAACGTTCTTTGGCTTTTGTCGTAGTTTTTGATGTTGGACACGTTCGTAGTGTGCCAAGCTATATGACAACAGATCTCATTTCAATGAAAGAATAAACCTCTTTCTCCATCTAACAAGGTTCACTCCCTTACTGACAGGTTAATTCATTGCCAAAGGACAAGACTTTAGGCTTGATGTTCTTGTCGTGTCTCATCTTCTCTTGACTATGTGTGTAGTCGAAGTCGTGAGTATATGTGCGCACGTATGTGTATGTGAGCCTGTTTCTATATATACACACACCTCTCGCTGTCTATACACATGGATATATATATATATATGTGTGTGTGTGTGTACAGATATATACAGGGTGTCCCACAAGAATCTATACACACTTTGATTACCTGTACAGGCAATATTTATTTTCCACAAAATATAATTATCTACAGACATAATTCAATTGTATGTAAACAGCAAACATGTTTACATAATTTAATAAGGCATTTTTTTTTTTTCTGTTGAAGTGTGTATACATTGTTTGGGGGACACCCTGTGTATATATATATATATATATATATATATATACACACACACATTTTCCAAGAGATGTCAACTCGAATGGACCTGTTATTTTTATCGAAAGACATTTTTTTCCAACTCCACGCCGCCCGTCCTTTCAATCTATCTTATTTCTCATTCTTTCTTCTGATGAAGGACTAGCGTCCGAAATGTTAAGACCTTCTTCCTGCTATTTCAAGTGTTAACCTAATATATTCCTTCCAGATACTGTACCGATTGTGTTGTTATTTCTGTTTACCTTTTACACACACACACACACACACACACACACACACACACACGTATGTATATATATATATATATAATATAGATGGATAGATAGATAGATATATACAGGGTGTGTCCCCCCACAAAAAAAAATGTATACACACTTCAACTTGAAAAACATTTCCACTGGACTTTGTTACCTATTTACGTGTCCATGCATACATACATTCTTTGCACACGTAAACAGGTAACACAGTCCAGTGGAAATTGATAGTAATTTTGTTTACATACTCTAATTTGCCAATGTGTACATTAATACTATTACTTATTTTTTCGCTTTATGCTCTCAAGACGAGGCCAGGAACTACATCTCCGTTCGCAAAATGGATGAAAAAGAGATTATTTTCTGAATTAAACAACCGATTTGGCTGTTTAAGTAACGGCTTATCTCAGACCTTTTCTCTCGTTATCTCACTTTATTCTCTTGCTTCTTATTTTCGTTAGGAAGATGTGTCTTTCAATTGGGTATGGCTGCGACGATAGAAGGAAAAGAAAGCTGGCATTGATTCAAATGTTGTTGATATTTGGCCAGAAATATCTGAGTTAATATAGACTTATATGACATGGACATATTTGTATGTGATAAAAGTAATAACACTTATGTGACAATTTCAATCCATTTATTAGCTCTGTTTATCACATCGACATCTCACATGGTTGTAGCTGTGGTTGGCTTGATGGAGAACCGGTCCACAACCAGAGAGACTGATGGTTCGTATTTTATCTTAACTCAATCGTTGTATTATTTCTGTAGTCAAACTACATAAATTTAAACAACCCAACTGAAATAGTTCTAAATAGGTTCTTCTGTTTTGCATAGACTTCAAGAAGTTCTACATTATTAACATTAAGTTAACAATGGGCGCTGGAGGATCGGACGCATGCTTTGCAGCATAGAGTTATGCCCCTTTAAGGTGGGAGTTCAAATGCCGCCGAGGTTAACTTTGCCTTTAATCCTTACGGGACCGATAAAATAAAGTACCAGTAATGTACTGGGATAATTGCTGGCCTTGTGCCAAAAGTAGAAATAATTATTATCTATATGGCGGGGAATTGGCAGAATCGGTGGAGGGTCGGACACCATACTTTCCAGCATAGTTACGTCCCTTTACGGTCTGAGTTCAAATCCCGTCGAGGTTAGCTTTGCCTTTCATCCTTACGGGGTCGATAAAATAAAGTACCACTAATGTACTGAGATAATTGCTGGTCTTGTGCCAAAAGTAGAAATAATTATTAATGAAGTGGGAAATAGAATGAAAAGACATATATAAAAACAGAATGTGGGTGTATAATTAACTAATTTAAATAACTATCATGTTGTTTTATATAATTGTTTCTTCTTTTGACACAAGGCAAGCAATTATCCCAGTGAATTACTGGTGCTTTATTTTATCGATCCCGTAAGGAGAAAGGCAAAGTTAACCACAACGGGATTTAAACTCAGTCCGTAAAGGGGCGTAACTATGCTGCAAAGCATGGCGTCAGACCTACAGATGACTGCCAATCCCCCACCCTTTGTGTTATATAATTGTTTCTAATTTAGGTGCAACGTTCACAATTTTAGGGGAGGGAAATCGATTAAATCGACACAAGTGTATTACTGGTACATATCTACACCGAAATGATAAAAGTCAAAGTTGACCCCAGAATCTAAAGCGGTCATTGGCAACCTGTGTCCCGCGAAGCTGTCTGAATGGCTCGCCTAAGTCACCTAAGTAAAATCTTTCTGATTTTTTACCCTAACTTCTCAATCGTAATTTATCTTCCTATCATTTTTACCATGAAGGAAAACAACGTATAAGAATTCTGAAGAAACGAATCAAAACAACCCGAGTCACCGCCCTTTTTTTTAAATTTGGGCACGAATGTAGGCCCGCCTGATGATGAACCATATCGCATGCGGCCCGCTTCTCGAAAAGGGTTGCCCATGCCTGATATAAAGGTTCGTAACTAAACGCTGTAAAGCTTTTTGTCCGCCGCTCTTATGATGCTGGTAATCAATCTAGATGTATATAACTGCCCCAGTGTTATATACAAAAATATTGAACAGAGAGATCTAGAAAAAGGCATTGAGTTAAACACAGATTGATAATTATATATATATATATATATATATATATATATATATCCACAGAGGTCCGACGAGCCATTGATTATCTGTATTGATCTAGTCGGGCTAGATCGATACAGATCGAACCTTGAGCTGATTAATAGCGAAACGCGCGTCACTAACCCACAAACGTAATGAAGGAGTAACCATTCGTCCTTATTTCATTATATATATATATATATATATATATATATATATACAGAGAGAGAGAGAGAGAGATTATATGAACCGAAGACAGAATGAAAGAATGGAAGTGAAAATCATAACGAAATTATTACGATTTGCGATTAGCAGAAGCAAAAAGACTTCAACCAGAAACCGATTTCAACATTGTTGCCAACAATTGTGAACTGTGGTTTGGACGTAGCCCAAGATATTTTTACAACCCTCTTCCTCTCCATTCACCTCTTACTACTTCTCCGAGCTTAGCCTCTTCGACAAATCATATGACACTCAATTGACCTTCACCACCTCCAGCATATAGCATAGGCAAACACACAGATAGACACACACATATACTCTCTCTCTCTCTCACATACACACAGATAGACACACACATACACTCTCTCTCTCTCTCACATACACACAGATAGACACACACATACACTCTCTCTCTCACAAACACACAGATAGACACACACATACACTCTCTCTCTCTCACATACACACAGATAGACACACACATTCTCTCTCTCTCTCTCTCTCTCACATACACACACTCTACGAAACAGACAAACATTCACATAAACACAATAATTCTCAGTAACATGCACACAAACGCACACATACATACGCACGCACACACAAGGACACACATGCGTAGAAATATTTCCACGCATACAAATACATACATGCTCACATTTACAGAAACGTACACATCGCACCGATATCCGTACGAAAGTGCAACGTAAAATCGAGGAGAGACAATTTCCTTGAGTGTAATTTCGTGTCGCCCATCACTGCAATTTGTCAGGTGATGCACGCTAGTGCCTCATTTGAAGGTGAGATGGTTTGGTGGCAGTGGTAATGGTGCAGGAATTTTAAGAGGCGTGGAGGCGTAGATGTGGTTATGTTTAAGACTGTGGCATTACATATTAATATTGTTGACAGGGGCAAGATATATATATATATATATATATATATATATAATGAGAGACAAACACAGATATATATATATATATATATATATATCTGTGTTTGTCTCTCATTATATATATATATATATATATATATATATACATATAATAAAGAGAGACAAACACAGATATATACATATATGCGTCCAAATCACAAGGGACGTAAATGTATATATCTGCGTTTGTCTCTCTCTTACGCCCCTTTACAGTCTGAGTTCAAATTCCGTCGAGGTTAATTTTGCCTTTTATTCTTACGGGGTCGATAAAATAAAGTACCAGTAATGCACTAGGGTCCATTTAATCGAACCTCCCTCCCCCTTAAAAAATTACTGGCTTTGTGCCTAAAGTAGAAACAATTATATTCTAAGGCTCGGAATTTTTTTTTCTATGAGCTATTTTAATTATATTGTGAGTTTTTAACTCAATATATACTTTTGATATATATATATATATATATATATATATATATATAGATATGAAGGACTAGCGTCTGAAACATTAAGACCCCTTCCTGCTATTTCAAGCGTTAACCTAATATATCCCTTCCATATACTGTACCGATTGTGTTGTTACTTCTGTTTACCTTTTACATATATATATAAATGAATCACACGCAACAACGCAGCAAGCCATTTTTTCATATATGTATATATATATACATATATGTGTTTGAACAATAAAAACAGAAGTCAGACATAGGTAGAGCATTAGTTCATTGTTTTACAATCGTTTCAGAGGGTCGATTGATCGATGGTGATCGATGTATTGACTAGCATGGTAGTGGCTATGTCACTACCTATTTCTAGTTTCGAAAAACCTGTTCAATCGGCCGTCTTCCTCAGAAACAGTGATTGAACAGGGTTCAATCACTTAATCAATCATTGAACAGGGTTCAATCACTTGTTAAAACACGTATATATAAATAACTTTTTAATCCGGACGGATCTTTGAGGATACTGTAGGCGGTGATCACAAAAAATACCGGTCTCAATGCTGAATCACACTGCAAGCATTTTTCCAGGGGCACATTGAGTTCTAACAACGTTATTAGTTCCACCGCAACCTGGTGGACTACGGTATATATGTATTTCAAAAAGATAACAAAGAAAGCACAAGACAAATAACGGAAAGAAGGCAAAACGAAAGACAATTTTTTAAGGGAAAACCTTGAAAATATGTATTTATATATATATATATATACAAGTGGAAGCTTAGTAAAATCGAAGCTTTGGCTGTGACCAAGCAAAACGACCTACAATTAGGAATGAGTAGCAAAGCACTCGATAATGTCAGGCCTTAGAGTAATAGCATACGTTTAGACAGCTTGACATATTGAAAATTCTGGCAGGCAGACCTAGCCACACAATACCAAACACAACGAAGAAACTAATAAGGTTAAACAACTGACCTGGACATATCGAACGATTTTTTGCAATACATTCGATAGGTTTCTATGAAATCCGAAATCATCCATCCAGCTTACGTAATATGCAAGCCTGTGGTATTCCATGATCGAACAGAGGATTCACATCGTCAAAAGGAAATTTCGTTCTATGTTTCAAGCCGGTGTGGACTGGAACACTGAACTGCTATCGTCTGTAGCCCCAGGTGTTTCACTGTCACGTGTTGTTTCCAACAAGGGAAGTAACCCCCGGTTTTTGCGTGGGTAAATTCAAAGTGCAAACAAAGGAATTCAATTCCGTTCCACATTCCGAATGAAAAGCTCTCGACTAGAAGTTATTAGACAAACATTATTAGTAACGGTAGAGGGTCGGACACCATGCTTTGACATATAGAGTTACGGCCCTTGTGCCAAAAGTAGAAACAATTATTAGTAAAGATTAAAAGTTTAAGAAAAGACTTTCTGCCCTCACCGTAAGCGGGATCATCTCTCACGTTGCTGAATACTGGTCGTATCTTGGTCGCTTATGTCAATCAAAATACAATCTACGACATGGAATGGATTTACCTTTCTTGTCATGTTGTATTTTCCTCGACACCGGCGATATAGTTAGAAACAGCTACGTCCCTTGTTTTAGCAAAATCATAAGCGAAGGAAAAGTAACCCGCGTTAATATGAATTTTTCAACGTGGCATATAGCAATATTTGGATAAATCGACAGTCGATCGACTTTTGATTACCTGTACAGGCAATATCTATTAGAATGCTGTTGAAGTGTGTATGTGTATATATATATATATATATATATATATGGTGGTTACTCCTTCATTACGTTTATTGGTTGGTGACGCGTGTTTCGCCAACGATCAGCTCAAGGTTCGATCTGTATCGATCCAAACCGACTCTGTGATCCGCTGCTTGTCAGACCCTCTTAGTGGTAATGAAAAAATAATTATACATGTCGTACGATATATATATAAACACACACACACACACACACACACACACACACACACACACACACACACACACATATATACATATAACATTACGTTCATCTTCAAAGCTTTATTATGCATACATTCATACATATATATATATTTACAGTTGTTTTTTGAAAATAAATCTTTTACGAAGGGCTGAAGGGTTAAAGTTAGTACAAAATGTGGTGTGCTCGTGCACACAGATGCTATAATATATATATATATATATATGGCAGTATCGGTAGAGGGTCGGACGCCATGCTTTCCAGCATAGTTACGTCCCTTTACGATCTGAGTTCAAATCCCGCCGAGGTTAACTTTGCCTTTCATCCTTACGGGGTCGATAAAATAAAGTACCAGTAATGCACTGGGTAATTGCTGGCCTTGTTCTTAAAGTAGAAACAATTATATATTATAAATATATGTATGTATATATATTTAATTAGAAAGTGAATAACACACTATATAACTACTCCATTACCAAAGGTTTCAGGTCCCTAGACAACACTAATATACGTCTAGATCCTTCATCAGACAGGGATGTTGTCTAGGGTCCTGAAACCATTGGTAATGGAATAGTTATATCGAGTGTTATTCACTTTCTAATTAAATTGCTCTGTTTTATACATAGAACACTCTTGTTTCCACTGCTTTTTCTTCGGAATTACCTAACACACACACACACACACACACACACACACACACACACACACACACACACACACACACACACACACACACATATATATATATATATATATATATATATATATGTATACACAGTTCAAGAATAACCAATCTTAAAGAGAGAGATGGAGATAGTAGAGGAGATATGAGAGGAGAGATTGGTGAGTTAGTCAGAAGCCAACGCGTAAAGGCATTAATAATGTCTTCCTTGTGAAGTTTGTCGTCTTGTTTTCCTTAACTAATGAATATATATATATATGTATGTATATATATATATATATATATATATATATATCCAGGGAGTGTAACGTGGAGTTACTGTAGGTTCACCCGGGTGAGCGCTCGATGTTTAGGTTCACTTCAGTGTCGAGGTGTATTATTTTTTCATTACCATTTTAAAGGGTCTGACGAGCCGTGGATTACAGAGTCGGGCGAAATCGATACAGATCGAACCTTAAGCTGATCAGTGGCGAAACGCGCGTCACCAACCAATAATATATTTATTAAAATAACAGATTAAAGTTTAAGCAAAGAATCGCTGCTGCTTTCACCCTTAACGGGATCTTCTCAAGATCACGTTAACTATAACCTCTACATATATATATATAGATAATAACTAGAAATTGATTAACATATATATAAAAATATATAAACATGAATAATCACAGGAGATATTTTTACAAGTGTTAATCAATTTCTAGTTATTATAAAATGCTCGGACCTACTCGATAGAATCTTGGAGCTTATTTTCCGGGTGATATGGCGCATGACTTTCTGGCATGACACCCATAATTTTGATTTGGATTAAATTCATTTAATTTATCTTAATTTTGTATATATATATATATATATATATATATAATATATAAGATCAAAAGATGGTTAAAGGAGTTCCATGTATTTTATTATGCGCATTTCAAAAACAAACATCAACATGCAATAATATTTGTGTTTTCATCAGATAAAACAGGAGGACATGATATGAAGGCTAAAAAACACTTGTGGATAGTGCAGTTTTAAATCAACATATCAACATATGATGATTTAAAACTGCACTATCCACAAGTGTTTTTTAGCCTTCATATCATGTTCTCCTGTTTTATCTGATGAAAACACAAATATTATTGCATGATGATGTTTGTTTTTGAAATGCGCATAATAAAATACATGGAACTCCTTTAACCATCTTTTGATCTTATATTATGTATACTCCAGTCCTACAAACTGTAGAGTGCTTCTTATCCGATATCTGCATTGCTTTATTGTACTACAATAAAACTCACCTCCTACATTATATATATATATATATATATATATATATATATATATATATAGATATAGATAGGTAAATATACACGGGTGTGTATGATTGTGTATAGAAGATTATATTAATAAGAGGAATTCCAACTTTGTCTGATTTACTCGTTTTATTTACAATCCTTTAAAATATATATAATGGTATTATAATGAAATAGTATGATAGAATATTAAATTCTAAGTGTTAATTGAACAAGTACTTTCATGCTTTCGCAATCTTCAGGTTCATGATATGTGGTGACAGTCGAGTTTGCAATTTTCACAGTTGAAAATTGCAAACTCGACTGTCACCACATATCATGAACCTGAAGATTGCGAAAGCATGAAAGTACTTGTTCAATTAACACTTAGAATTTAATATTCTATCATACTATTTCATTATAATACCATTATATATATTTTAAAGGATTGTAAATAAAACGAGTAAATCAGACAAAGTTGGAATTCCTCTTATTAATATATATATATATATATATATATATATATATATCACTATCCTGATATCTTCCAAAAGTAACGGTCGCATTTTGAAAGGGTACGTCAATGTTTATTTATAAAACTGGTATATATTGTATTTTGTCTGATGAAGGCATACCATAATTTAACTTGGTATCCTTGAAATATGTATAATGAAATAAATATGGTTTTATAAATATAGTTTCCATTTGTTAATATCGTATATATATTTATATATTTAATGTGTGTACGTAAATGCATACATACATGCACTTACATATGTCTAGGTAACACAATAGCTATATATCTGTACGACCTTTTTTCTCCTTTATCAATGACCTACCTTCTCCACCCCACCTCTCTAAGACCAAACTGTCTCCTTATCTCTCCACACAAAACATACACACACACAACATCCCGCACATACCAACTCATCTTCCATTAACGGTCCACTCGCTGACTCGTCCATTCTCTCTAGCTCCCCCACACTCGAGCTCACTCTCTTTCTAACTTATTCGGTCTGTACTTTCCTCCCTTTCTAACTTAATCTCTCTCTCTCTCTCAATCTCTCAATCTCTCTCTCTCTCTCTCTCTCTCTCTCTCTCTCTCTCTCTCTCTCTCTTACTCTCTTCCCCCTTTCTCTTTCTCTCTCTTACTCTCACTCTCTTCTCCCCCCCTCTCTCTCTTACTCTCACTATATTTCCTTCTTTCTCTCTCTCACTCACTCTCTCCTCCTTCCCTCGCTGTCTCTCTCTCTCTCTCTCTCTCTATTTCTCTCACTATCTTCCCCTTCTCTCTCTCTTTCTCCATCTCTTACTCATTCTCTCTCTCTCTCTCTCTCTCTCTCTCTCTCTCACCCTCTTCGCCCCTGCTCCCTCTCTCTCCTCGTCACAGTGTCTCCCAAAACCATTTCTACCTATGTTCTCAATTTTAGCCGTCGAGATTCCATTAGGGAATTTGTCCTCCTGGAACTTAGAGGAGAGTCTTTTAGGCTGCCATCTTCCTGGGAACGGTTACCTTTTATGCATTAACAATGCCACCATTTTAAGTCTTTCTCTACAGATTTTCGCCATTTCTCCTTCATTCCTCTTTCGTTTCTTTCTTTTCTTTCTTCTCCTTATTTGGTGCTTTTCTTTCTCCTTTCTTTTCACTTTTCTTTCTTTTATTCTTTCAAATATCCATCGATATTTCTTCCTTACTTTTGTTTAATTCTCCTTACATCCTATCTGTCCTTTTCTATCTATCTATCTATTTATATATTTATCTCTCTACGTATCTATTTATCTATATGCGCGTGTGTCTGTATATATATATATATGTGTGTGTATGTATATATGTGTATATATATACATATATATGTGTGTGTGTGTATGTATATATATATACATATTTCTGCGTATGTATATATGTGTGTGGATACATATATATATATATATATATATATATATATATATATATATATATATATATATATATATATATATATATATATATATACATATATATATATAACATATACGTATATATATATTGAATTATTATTTATTTATTTTCGATCATTGTATTTTCTTTTTTATTTTTCCCTGTTTCCCTTTTTGTTGCTAGAATTGGTTCGATCTCATTTCTGCTAACAATCAATCTCATACAGACCCATCTACTTATAGATGGGTATCAATGAAACAATCAATAATAATTGTTTCTACTTTAGGCACAAGGCCAGCAATTAACCAGTACATTACTGGTACTTTATTTTAACGATCCCCTTAGAATGAAAGGCAAAGTCAACCTCGGCGGGATTTGAACTCAGAACGTAAAGGGTCATAACTCGATGCTGTAAGGCATGGTGTCTGCCGCTCTACCGATACTGGTAAATGATTTCTAAATAATTAAAATAACTATAGTACTAATAATAATTGTTTCTACTTTAGGCACAAGGCCAGCAACTAGCCCAGTGTATTACTGGTACTTTATTTTATAGAACCCCGTATGGATGAAAGGCAAAGCTAACCTCGGTGGGATTTGAAATCAGAATTGGTGGTGGTGGTGGTGTCGTTGGTGGTGATGTTGTTGGTGGTGGTGGTGTTGGTGGTGATGTTGTTGTTGGTGATGTCGTTGGTGGTGGTGGTGTTGGTGGTGGTGGTGTTATTGTTGGTGGTGATGTCGTTGGTGGTGGTGTCGTTGGTGGTGGTGTTGGTGGTGTTGTTGTTGTTGGGGCTGATGCTGGTGGTGGTGTTGTTTGCGGTGATGTCGTTGGTGGTGTTGTTGGGGGTGGTGTCGTTGGTGGTGGTGGTGTTGGTGGTGGTGGTGTTGGTGGTGGTGTTGTTGGTGGTGGTGTCGTAGGTGGCGGAGTCGTTGTGTGTGTGTGTGTGTGCGTGTGTAAATGCGAGTATGTGTGCATGCCAGTATGTGTGTGCATGTGAGTGTGTGTGTGTGCATGCGAGTGATATGTGTGTGCGTGCATGCGAGTGAGTGCATGTGTGTGCATGCGATTGTGTATGTGTGTGCATGCGAGAGTGTATGTGCATGCAATAGTGTGTATATGTGTGTGTGTATATATATGTGTGTGTGTGTGCATGCGATGTATGTGTGTGCGTATGTGAGAGTGTATGTGTGTGTGTATGCGAGTGTGTAGGTGTCTGTGTGTACGTGAGTGTGTGTATGCATACGTGTGTGTGTGTGGGTGCGTGCATTAGAGTGTGTATGTGCATGCGAGTGTGTATGTGCATGCGAGAGGGTGTGTGTGTGTGTATGTATGTATGTGTGTATGCACACGTGTATATATGTGTGTGTGTGTGTGTATGTGTGTGTGTGTGTGTGTGCATGCGAGTGTATGGGTGTGTGTGTGTGTGTGAGAGAGTTTGTGTGTGTGTCTGCGAATGTGTATGTATGTGTGTATGTGTATGTGAGAGTGTGTGTGTATGCATACGTGTGTGTGTATGTGTGAGTGTATGTGAGAGTGTGTGTGTATGCAAACGTGTGTTTATGTGTGTGTGGTGTGTATGTGTGCATGCGAGTGTATGTGTGTGTGTGTGGGTATGTGAGAGTGTGTGTGTGTGTGTATGCGAGTGTGTATGTGTGTGTGTGTATGTAAGAGTGTGTGTGTATGCATACGTGTGTGTATGTGAGTGTGTGTGTGTGTGCATGCGAGCGTGTATGCATACGTGTGTGTATGTGAGAGTGTGTGTGTCTGTGCATGCGAGTGTATGTGAGAGTGTGTGTGTATGCATACGTGTGTTTATGTGTGTGTGTGTGTGTGTGTGTGTGCATGCGAGTGTATGTGAGAGTGTGTGTGTATGCATACGTGTGTTTATGTGTGTGTGTGTGTGCATGCGTGTGTATGTGTGTATGTGTGTATGTGAGAATGTGTGTGTGTGTACATGCGAGTGTGTATGTGAGAATGTTTTTTTATGGATACGTTAGTGTGTGTGCGTGTAGTGTGTGTGTGTGTGTGTGTGTGTGTGTGTGGTGATGATACATTTAAATATTACGAAGCCACAAGGAGTTGTTTCCTGGTCTAAACAAAACAATGAGGTTAATTACTGGAAAGAAACTAGCGACACATTAGAGCAAACAATAGACATAACGAATGTACTATATATGTGTGTGTATGTGTGTGTATGTGTGCGTGTGTGTGTGTGTATGAGCGTGTGTGTGTGCACATGTGTGTGTATGCGTACTTGTGTGTGCATGAGCGTGTGTATGTGTGTGTACATGTGTGTATGAATATGTGTGTGTATGCGTAGTTGTGTGTATATGAGCGTGTGTGTGTGTGTGTACCTGTGTGTGTGTGTGCATGTGTACCCGTGTGTGTATGTATGAGTATATGTGTGTGTATGTGTATGTATAAATATGCGTGTGTGTACCTGTGTGTGTGTACGAGTTTATGTGTGTGTGTGTGTTTGTGTGTGTTTCTACGAAAATATGTCTAAATGTTTGTCTCTAACCATGCTGTGTGTGTATGTGTATGTGTGTGTGTGTGTCTATGAAAGTGCGTGTAAATGTTTGTCTGCAACCATGCTGTGTACCTCTGTGTGTACCTCTGTGTGTGCGTTAGTGTGTATGTTTGTGTGTGTGTGTATGTGAAAGAAAGAGAGAGACACAGAGAGAGAGAGAGAGAACGTACGTTGGTGCATCTGGGTGCTCTTATGTATGTGTGCGTATCTGCGAAAGTCTGTGTATGTAAATGTTTTTCTATACACATGATGTGCTATGTGTGTGTGTGTGTGTGTGTGTGTGTGTGTGTGTGTGTGTGTGTGTGTGTGTGTGTGTGTTTAAAAAAGAGAGAGAGAGAGAGAAAAAAAACCCTGCATGAATCTATGTGTGTGTGTGTAAATGTTTATCACTACCCCTGCTGTGTGTTGTGTACCTATGTGAATATTTGTGTGTGTGTATGTGAAAGAGAGAGAGAGTGAGAGAGAGAGAGGGAGAGAGAGAGGGGGAGAGGGAGAGAACGTACGTTTTTGTATCTAAGTGTGTAATTGTTTGTGAAAGTGTGTGTGTGTCAATATTTGTCACTACCCTTGCTGGGTGTAGTGTACCTGGTTGTGATTGTGTGTGTGTGGTGTGTGTGGTGTGTGTGTGTGTGTGTGTGTGTGTGTGTGTGTGTGTGTGTGTGTGTGTGTGTGTGGTGTATATAACAGGGGCGGGGAGACAGATAACGTATATATGTGTATCATCGAAAGTGTGTATATATGTATGTATTTGTGAAAGTGTGTATATATGTGTATCTGTGTTAGTGTGTATATATGTGTATCTGTGAAAGTGTGTATATATGTATGTATTTGTGAAAGTGTGTGTATATGTATGTATTTGTGAAAGTGTGTGTATATGTATGTATTTGTGAAAGTGTGTATATATGCGTGTCTTTGAAAGTGTGTATATATGTGTATCTGTGAAAGTGTGTATATATGTATGTATTTGTGAAAGTGTGTGTATATGTATGTATTTGTGAAAGTGTGTATATATGTATGTATTTGTGAAAGTGTGTATATATGTGTATCTGTGAAAGTGTGTATATATGTATCTATTTGTGAAAGTGTGTATATATGTGTATTTGTGAAAGTGTGTATATATGTGTGTATTTGTGAAAGTGTGTATATATGTGTATCTGTGAAAGTGTGTATATATGTATGTATTTGTGAAAGTGTGTATATATGTATGTATTTGTGAAAGTGTGTATATATGTGTATCTGTGAAAGTGTGTGTATATGCGTGTCTGTGAAAGTGTGTGTATATGTATGTATTTGTGAAAGTGTGTGTATATGTATGTATTTGTGAAAGTGTGTATATATGTATGTATTTGTGAAAGTGTGTATATATGTGTATCTGTGAAAGTGTGTGTATATGTGTGTATCTGTGAAAGTGTGTATATATGTGTATCTGTGAAAGTGTGTGTATATGCGTGTCTGTGAAAGTGTGTGTATATGTATGTATTTGTGAAAGTGTGTATATATGTATGTATTTGTGAAAGTGTGTATATGTATGTATTTGTGAAAGTGTGTATATATGTATGTATTTGTGAAAGTGTGTATATATGTGTATTTGTGAAAGTGTGTATATATGTATGTATTTGTGAAAGTGTGTGTATATATGTATGTATTTGTGAAAGTGTGTATATATGTGTATCTGTGAAAGTGTGTGTATATGTGTGTATCTGTGAAAGTGTGTGTATATGCGTGTCTGTGAAAGTGTGTGTATATGTGTGTGTCTGTGAAAGTGTGTATATATGTGTATCTGTGAAAGTGTGTGTATATGTGTATCTGTGAAAGTGTGTGTATATGTGTGAATCTGCGAAAGTGTGTGTATATGTGTGTATGTATCTGTGAAATTGTGTATATGTGTGTATCTGTGAAAGTGTGTATATGTGTGCATCTGTGAAAGTGTGTATATATGTGTTTCTTTCAAAGTGTATATATGTGTATCTGTGAAAGTGTGTGTATATATATATATCTGTAAATGTGTGTATATAAGTGATTCTGTGAAAGTGTGTATATATGTCTATTTGTGAAAGAGTGTATATATATGTGTGAATCTTCGAAAGTGTGTGTATATGTGTGTATGTATCTGTGAAAATGTGTATATGTGTGTATCTGTGAAAGTCTGTGTATATATGTGTATCTGTGAAAGTGTGTATACATATATATGTATCTGTGAAAGTGTGTGTTTATGTGTGTTTGTCTGAGAAGGTTAGTGTGTATATAAATGTTTGTCCCCCCATGCTGTGTGTGTGTATGTGTGAGAGAGGGTGACAGTGAGACAGAGAGTACGTGGCTGTGTATGTATGTGTGCCTTTATGAGAGTACGTCTGCGTGTGTTTGTGCGTGTTTGTCTGAGAAGGTTAGTGTGTATATAAATATTTTCTACAGGTATGGTGTAAGTTATGTATAAACTGTGTGTGTTGGTCTGGGAATATGTGTATACGGGAGATTGTAAAATTTTACGTTCGTGTGTTTGAGAGTTAGTGTACAAGTTTTGGGTGGCAGCGTGAGGGAGAGTCTGTGTGTGTGTGTGTGTGTATATATATATATATATATATATATATATATATATATATATATATATATACAATGATATTAAATAAATGAAAACTATATTTATAAAACCGTATATATATATATATAAATATGGCTTTATAAATATAGTTTCCATTTATTTAATATCATTGAATATTATACTCCAGAAAAACTGTTGAGTGCTTTGAATCAGTTATAAACATTTATATTTGTTGAATTACCAACAAATTAAATATCCCTTTTGTCTATATATATATATATATATACGTTATTCCGGGTTGAATCGGAGGTAACCACAGTAAGTAAGGTACTCAATACATTGCAGAGTATAAAAGTTTTAATATAGATGAGATTCTACAGGACTAGAACTGTTTCATTCTTTAGAAATCATCAGGAATATATGTATATATATATATATGTATATATATATATATATATATATATATATGTATATATATATATATATATATATATATATGTATATATATAAATGAAGTATAAACAACATAAGATAATTATTTCATTTACCAGTGGTTTCTTGAAGACAGATATTTATGTCTGTCTTGTCGTATGTATATGTGTAAATGTATATTCATGTATATATCAACACTCATACATATATGTATGTACATAGGTAAATGTATATGCATGTATATATGAACACTCATATATACATATATGTGTGTGTATGTGTGTGCATAAGTGTCTATATAAAGCGATGAAATGCCTATGATAGTTGGAAGATCACTGATGAAGGACAAACTTTTTTCATATGTAACCTATTTGCAACTCCGCAGCACCCTTATTATCATATTTACATATATATATATATATATATATATATATATATATATATATATATATATATATATATATATATATATGTGTGTGTATGTATGTATGTATGTATGTATGTATGTACACACTAAACACACTGTGAAACTATCACGATCGCAAACCTTATTACGTCATCTGCTATTCTCCAAAGAGATGAAGAAAACAGAGTACATGAAAGAACCAGTGAATATCTCTTTAGATACGTTACAACCTGTAGTTAATAAAGAGGTGCCTAAAGAAAAACACACGCCGTTTAATAAAGGGAGATCACCCAACCTCCTCTTTCATATGGTTGTTTTGTTGAAACAGACTGTATATAGAAAGGTTTGAAGAAAAAAAAAGGTTTCTTTAAAAAATGTATAGATATACAAATGCCTCGAACGAATTGAAATACAATAGACCGAGATTTTTGGTGAACAATAAACTTAAATTAAATAGTGTACCCGAAAAATATGTTGATATATATATATATATATATATATATATATATATATATTTTATATATATATATTTCATATATATTATATATTTATTATATGTATGGTATATATATGTTATATATATTTATATATTATGTATATTCATCTATTATATTTATTATATATATATTATATATATATACATATATATATATTATATATATTATATGTATATATGTATATATATATATATATATATATATATATATTATATATGTATATATATATATATATATATGTATAAATACATATGTATATTATACATATATGCACATAAACATACGTATATATATATTATATACGTGTATAAATACATATGTATATTATACATATATACACATACATATATGTACATATTATATATATGTATATATACATACATATATTATACATATATTGACATACTTACACATTATATATATGTATATATACATACATATATTAGACATATATAGACATACTTACACATTATATATATGTATATATACATACATATATTATACATATATAGACATACTTACACATTATATATATGTATATATACATACATATATTATACATATATAGACATACTTACACATATATATATATATATATATATATATATATATATATATATATACACATACACACTCAAATGAATATGGGTGTTTGTGGCTGAGAGAGATAAAGAAAAAAATTGAAGGCACCCTTACGAAAAACGCACACACACTTCCAAATAAAACATTTATCAATTGAAATGAAGCACATTTTTCTACCAATTATGCAGGATCTCGGAAATAATCTCATATGGGGAGGATTCTTGTAATAAAGTGTACTCCACCAAATATACATTATTGCCAGGCTGTCTTGTTGGACACGGTGATGGATTAAGTCTGCCAACGAATAATCCGGATGTGCCGGAAAAAATACCCTTTAAAAAATGTTTTTAATAATCTAACATTTCTACTCGGGTATTGAAATAGCTTTGACATGGTCACAACTTAACACATTCGTAGCCAGACACTTGTAGGCTTTATATTGGCAGTATCGGTGGAGCATCGGACAACATGATTTATGGCATAGAATTACGGCCCTTGACGATCTGAGTTCAAATCTTGCCGAGGTTAGTTTTTCCATTCATCCTTACGGGGTCGACAAATTAAAGTACCAGTAATGAACTGAGATCTCTCTGCGAACTTTCTCCCCCCCCCCCCCTCTGTCTGTCTCCCACTCTCTCTTTCTTGCTCTCTACCTCTCTCTTTCCATATATATATATATTTATATATGTGTGTGTGTGTGTGTGTACAATATATTTACGATCTGATTTCAAATCTTGCCGAGGTTAACTTTACCTTTTATTCCTACGGGGTCGATAACATATAGTCCCAGTAATGCACTGGTGTCAATTCAGTCGACATTCCCTGTCCCCCAAAAATGGTTGGCCTAATGCAGAGTGGCACGCCTACTCAAACAATTCCGTCAATACACCGCCCTTCATTGTTGTATCACATTATTATCGGTAGAGGGTTGGACGCCATGCTTTCTAGCATAGTTACGTCCCTTTACGGTTTGAGTTCAAATCCCGCCGAGGTTAACTTTGCCTTTCATCCTTGCGGGGTCGATGAAGTGAAGTACCAGTAATGTACTGGGTAATTGCTGGCCTTGTGCCTAAAGTAGAAACAATTATTTTACGGTGGATTGGCAGTATCGGTAGAGGGTTGGACGCCATGCTTTCTAGCATAGTTACGTCCCTTTACGGTTTGAGTTCAAATCCCGCCGAGGTTAACTTTGCCTTTCATCCTTGCGGGGTCGATGAAGTGAAGTACCAGTAATGTACTGGGTAATTGTTGGCCTTGTGCCTAAAGTAGAAACAATTATTTTACGGTGGATTGGCAGTATCGGTAGAGGGTTGGACGCCATGCTTAGCAGTATAGAGTTACGGCCCTTTACGGTCTGAATTCAAATCCCGCCGAGGTTAACTTTGCCTTTCATCCTTGCGGGGTCGATGAAGTGAAGTACCAGTAATGTACTGGGAAATTGCTGGCCTTGTGCCGAAAGTAGAAACAATTATTTTACGGTGGATTGGCAGTATCGGTAGAGGGTTGGACGCCATGCTTAGCAGTATAGAGTTACGGCCCTTTACGGTCTGAATTCAAATCCCGCCGAGGTTAACTTTGCCTTTCATCCTTGCGGGGTCGATGAAGTGAAGTACCAGTAATGTACTGGGTAATTGCTGGCCTTGTGCCTAAAGTAGAAACAATTATTTTACGGTGGATTGGCAGTATCGGTAGAGGGTTGGACGCCATGCTTAGCAGTATAGAGTTACGGCCCTTTACGGTCTGAATTCAAATCCCGCCGAGGTTAACTTTGCCTTTCATCCTTTCGGGGTCGATGAAATAAAGTACCAGTAATGTACTGGGATAATTGCTGGCCTTGTGCTAAATGTAGAAACAATTATTATAAATAGTCTCAGCATCCTCAAAAGCACCACCACAAAAGTCGTCACCCTCACAACCACTACAGCCACCATAACCACCACCAGCATAACAACACCATCATCACAACAAGCACTATTACTACAACAATTTCTTCCATCAGCATCATCACCATTAACAAAATCAGCATAGAGTTACGGCAGCATAGAGTTACGGCCCTTTACGGTCTGAATTCAAATCCCGCCGAGGTTAACTTTGCCTTTCATCCTTTCGGGGTCGATAAAATAAAGTACCAGTAATGCACTGGGATAATTGCTGGCCTTGTGCTAAAAGTAGAAACAATTATTTTACGTAAGAATGTTGAAGTTCGACTTTTTATTTTCTCGCATTTCATCTACCATATATCCTCGATTAACTATACACAACTTTGATTTAAATCCATTCGTCAAAGATATATACAGGGTGTCCCGACAAAATGTATACACAATTTGATTACCTGTACAGGCAATATTTATTAGAATGCTATTGAAGTGTGTATACATTTTTTGCGGGGAATGGCGGGGGGGGGGGGGGGGGCACCCTGGATAATATAATTTGATTTTGCTAAACTGGGCGCTGGAATAACTGCACTTTAGATATGATACAGGCTCGGGTAGTATGGAATCTAAAGTAAAATATACGAAGGTTGACTGAAACTTTCATAGATGACTAAGATACTCTCATTGAATGACCAAATGAGAGTTATATTTCCAGCAATCTAGGCAATTATTAATAAGAAGAGTTGAAATATATGCTCGCAAGATTTCACAGCCCAAGCATTATTCGTTTATAATCAGCCTATGAACTACCGCCCAAAATGTTGCGAGATGTGATCGAACCCCGAAACGATGTCTATGAACCGTGTTTTTTCTAACCCACGTCGTTATCTCTGCACCCCATCGAATATACTTGCAACGACTCAAATCTATTATAAAATATATTTACCCAATGAGTTGCTCAGTGCGATTGAACCCGGGTTCGTGTGACTATGGGCCGCATTGTTTATCCACGTGTATATGGCTTCAATCTATTGTCTTATAATTTTCAAATAATACGTCTTCCAACTCAGTATAGAAAAGGCGGACGAACTAAGAAGCTACAGCTGCGTCGCACCAGTAACCTGTAGTGAGCACGTTATGATAACAATGATCTTTAAACATGATAACAATAGATTAGCTTTGCACGAGAGGTGAAAGAAGCTCGTGTCACGTCCGTGCTTTCTCTTCAAGGACATTAGCGATACAAAACAAAACGAAATAACATTACAACTGGGAATTAAAAAGTCATCTCGTTGATCTCGGTTCATCGAGAACTAACTCCCGTACAGCACAGCACAGCACATCACATCACATCACACGGTACGGTACAGAGCCTCCGCGGCCACAAACACAACCAACCAGCAATATATAGAATAGGACAACAACAAAAGCTGGTTGTTTGCAACAACAATGGCAATAGGGACAATAGAGCAGAAACTGTAACATAAACATCAATAACAGTAGTAGTAGTAGTAGTAGTAGTAGTAGTAATAGTAATAGTAACAGTAGTAACAAAAATAAGGAAATGTTTACCTATACGGGTTCATATATATATATATATATATATTCACGAATATTAATATTTCTAATTTTATTTATTCATTTCATCTCAATTGTTAGCTCAACTTAATATGACATAACTTAAGGTTTTCGTTCTCTTCCCCCTCTCTCTATCTCTACATATCTCTCTCTTGAGTTCTTTCTCTGTCTGATGTTTTGATATCTCCCCGTTATTTTTCCGCTGTTCTCTTTTCTTTTTGCTTTCTTCTTTTTCTTTATCTATCTTTCCCTTTCTTTTTCTCCACGTTTCTCTCTATCTCTCCATCTTTTTACTTACTCTTAACACTATGACTTACTAAAGTAAACAAACCACTATCCGGATGGCCTCCAAAAACAACGGTCACCTTTTTGAAAGGGTACGTCAATATTAAATGTAAAACTGTTATATATTGTATTTTGTCTGATGAAGACATACCATGATTTAACTTGGTATCCTTGAAATATATATAATGAAATAAATATGGTTTTATAAATATGGTTTCCATTTATTAATATTGTATATATATATATATATATATAATAATTCAAAATATTAATAAATGTAGACATACACGTAATCAAAATATATTTTTTATTATATATATTTCGGAGGTACTGTGCTGTTTTTTCACTACGTCCTCATCAGATAAAATATATATATTTTCTCTGATGAGGACGTACTGAAAAAACAGCACAGTACCTCCGAAATATATATAATAAAAAATATATTTTGATTACGTGTATGTCTACATTTCTTAATATTTTGAATTAACATAATAACTCCAGAAACCTTTTTTCATGTTGCGTGCTTCTAATCTATTGTAAAACTATATTCATTGATTAATCAAGGAACCTTGTTTAACTTTTGGTTATATATATATATATATATGTTTATATATATATATATATATTTATATTTATAGTAAGGTGAAAGAAGCGATTCTTTGCTTAAACTTTAATCTGTTATTTTAATAAATATATATATATATATATATATATATATATATATATATATGTATATATATGATGGGAAAAAGTATGACCCCAGCGGCAGAGCTCAAGCCGTTTCGACGGCTATTTCTGGACTGAAATAGCCGTCGAAACGGATTGAGCTCTGCCGTCGGGGTGATACTTTTTCATATTTCCCACTCTACTATCCTAATTATTGAGTACTCTGGTGCGTTATGGTCCATTTGGTTCCTTACCACAATTCCTTTGTTATATATATATATATGTATATATATATATAAATATATATATGTATATATATATATATATATATAAATATATATATATACATACATGCATATATGTATACATACATACATACATACATACATACACATATATATATACCATACATATATATATATATATACATATACATGTATAAATATGTATGTATATCTATACATATATATACTGTATATATATATATATATATATGTATATGTGTGTGTGTTTGTGTGTATGTCTGCATTTTATATGCATTTTAAATTTGTTTCTCGTGATTACATTATTCTACCTTCTGCCAGCCAAGTCAGTAGACAAACAGACAGAGAGAATGCATGCACTAAGCTGGCCTCATCACCGCTTCCCAAAAGCCTTCTTCAACAAGCAAAGCAAAACAAAAGTAATTAGCTTAATAGCAATTATCTTAAGAATGATATTTATAATTATTACATCGTTCTTGCTCCCCTTTAGACTTTACCACTCCTTCCACCACCACCGCCACAGTCACCACAGTCCCCGCCTTGTGCGTTGCTTCCTTTATCTTCCCCCACCACAATTACCACCACCACGACTACCACCACCGCCGCCACAGTCTCCACCACTACCACCACCACAGTCACCACGTTGCGCGTTGCTTCCTTTATCTTCTCCCACCACAATTACCACCACCACGACTACCTCCACCGCCGCCACAGTCTCCACCACCACCACCACCACCACCACCACCACCACTAACACCACCACCGCGGCCACAGTCACCACCACCACCGCCGCCACATTGTACGTTGTTTCCTTTATCTTCTCCCACCCCAACTTTGTTTCCTTATAACAGACCGACAGATGGACAGACATACAAACAAATGCAGACAATATACCCAAGTCTTTAAGTTTAGATTCATTCATCCATCTTGGATTCATGATGAAACCTGTTCGTTCATGGCGCATTGTTGTTTCAAACTTCATATTGTTTCTCTCTCTCTATTTCTTTAATTAGCACTTTCTCTCTCTCTCTCCTTCTCACTTTTCTCTCTGTCTCTTTCTTCCCCCTCTCTCTCTTTAATTCTCACTTTCTCTCTCAGACTCTCTTTATCTCTCTCTCCCTCCCTGCCTCACCACCTCCCTCCCTCCCTTCCTCCCCACCTCTCCGTCCCCCACCCCCCTCTCTCTCTTTCACTCATTTTCCCTCGTTCTTTCTATCTCTCTCAGACTCTCTCCCTCAAAAATTGAAAGATTTGCAGTGTGTTGTTATTTATCTATTTTTATAGTTTATTTTTATCATGTTTTTTTTTTTTTTACCTTTTCATATATTGTCAATATATTTCAGTAGATGAATTAAATCCCGCGAATCAAAACAATGGTATTCATTTCTAATTCATGCGAAAGACTAGCAACCATGAGAAAGGGAAAGTCAATTATATAGACCAGTGTACATAAATAGTATTTTATATTATCGACCTCCCTGAAAAAATTAAAGGCAAATTTGTCCTTAGCGTGATTTGAAATCAGAACGTAACGTAGCAGTACAAAATTCAGCCAAGCATTTCTCCGACACTCTAACGACATTGTAAATTCACTGCTCTGCAATTTTTGGCGAGGGGGGCGGGGGAATGTCGATTAACTCGACGCCTGTGAATGACTGGTGTACTAATTTATCGACCACGTAAGGAGGATGAAAGGTAAAGCTAACCTCAATGGGATTTGAACTCGGAGCGAATATACTAAAGCATTCTATCCGACGTTTTAACGACTCTGCCAACTCAAGAAGAAATAAGTACGTATACGTATGTGTATGGGATAAACACAGTAAAAATGTACTGAACCAACAACACAGTCTGTTTATCGAGTCAATAAATATTTGTTACGAATCATAAACTTTTTAGTTTGAAATTTCGCTGAAGTTACTGGCTTAAAAAAACAGGCATGAGAGCGTCAGACAAAATTCCTTGTTGTCTATATTCCGGCTCTCCGCGTTCTGAGTTCAAATCCCACCAAGGTGAACTTTCTGCCAGTCATGTTCTGAGGGTGGCTCTCCCTTCTTTCTAACCCCCCCGCCGTCCATGCCACGCCACGCCACTCTCTCGCTCTCTCGCTGGAAGAAATGGATTTTACTGCTTCATTTTATTTGACTGTGATTTTTTCCGATCCCCTTCAAAAAATCCTCCTTACTTGTATATATAAATGGAGAGAGTGACGATATATGTATTATGTATAAATATATAAATATATATATATATATGTGTGTGTGTGTATATATGTGTGTGTATATATATATGTATATATATATATATATATATATGTGTGTGTGTGTTTATGTGTGTGTATATATATGTGTGTGTATATGTATATATATATATATATATATGTGTGTGTATATGTATATATATATATATATATATGTGTGTGTGTGTATATGTGTTCGTGTTTGAAGAATCATACAGGTAAATATGGACAAAGATCTCAGCGTACATAGATAATCGATAAATTTCTGGTTTAATGCCCGGCACGATGTTTCCGGTTGAAAGCGGAAGTGGCTGTTGGCATAATGGGAGTCGCTCTAGCAATAACGTATAGTAGACAAACAGACGCACAACTCGTTAAAGACATTGAAGGTAAACATTGAACGAAATATTATTATTATGTTGATGCTGATAATTACATTACTAATATTTTCTAATAGTAATAATAGTTATAACATTTTAATATATAACGCCCTGTTGAAAATATTACACCTGAACACGTGAAACAAAACACACAGACACATATGTAGGTGTATATATATATATATATATATATATATATATACACATGTATGTAAACATATGTATGCATATATATATATATATATATAGATACACACACATGAATGTATACATAAATATATATACACATATATATATATATAATGTACCTGTTATCTTGTTCGATAATGTTTTTTCACAATACTTGAACCACCATCTCTACAAGACGGACGTCCTACCACCAACTAACAACAATAGCTTTACATAACTAGTTTATGTAAACAGACAATATGAACAACAACAACTTTATCACACCACCATCAACACTATAAGGTACACCAATAATATCAGTCACACAACCAACATCACTATCAGGCTTAGCAACAACACTATCAGACGTAACACCACACTATCAGGCGTAGCAACAACACTATCAGACGTAGCAACAACACTATCAGATGTAGCAACAACACTATCAGATGTAGCAACAACACTATCAGATATAGCAACAACACTATCAGATATAACAACATTATCACACACACACCTACAACACTATCAGATGTAGCAACAACACTATCAGATGTAGCAACAACACTATCAGATGTAGCAACAACACTATCAGATGTAGCAACAACACTATCAGGCGTAGCAACAACACTATCAGGCGTAGCAACAACACTATCAGGTGTAGCAACAACACTATCAGGCGTAGCAACAACATTATCACACACACACCTACAACACTATCAGATGTAGCAACAACACTATCAGATGTAGCAACAACACTATCAGGCGTACCAACAACACTATCAGACGTAGCAACAACACTATTAGATGTAGCAACAACACTATCAGGCGTACCAACAACACTATCAGACGTAGCAACAACACTATCAGATGTAGCAACAACATTATCAGATGTAGCAACAACATTATCACACACACACCTACAACACTATCAGGTGTAGCAACAACACTATCAGCTGTAGCAACAACATTATCACACACACACCTACAACACTATTTACCTTACCAAAACTATTGTGAAACATATCAACAATATCAACCACACCAACAACACTGGGGGTCATAAAATAAAAAGAAAAGCCACACCAACATTTGCACCACCATAATGACTAACTTTAGAAAGCAACCAAACTCACCACCCCAAGAACCAACAGCACCATCATTATTGTATCCGTAGAAGGTCGGACGCCATGCTTTGCAGCATATATTTACGCCCCTTTACGGTCTGAGTTCAAATCCCGCCGAGATTATCTTTGCCTTTTATCTTTACGGGGTCGTAATGAATAAAGTACCAATAATACACTGGAATAATTGCTGGCCTTGTGCCAAAAGTTGAAACGATTATTACTACTACTACTACATCCAGCGACGAACTATTTTGCCAAAAGGTGTTGGTCCAAGAGTTTTTTTGTAAGTAACAGTCGCAAAAACATATATTACAGAATTCATATAAAATATGTACCCTCGTTGATAGAATTGATTAATTTCAGTTCAAAGTGGTGCTGCAGCATGGGCGCAGCCTAATGACTGAAACCAGTAATAGTATCCCTCTCTCCCCTCGCTTTCTCTGTATGTGTATATATAAAATAATTATCATTGAATTGGTAGTTACCACAATTCCGGTTTGTATTTATTTTCTTGATTTTTTTTTCTTAAATCGAGACAGGCAAACCCTATTGTCTATAGTTAGTATTCGTTTCACCTTAGCGAATCTGGTCCCTTACGATTTGAACACATATATGTATATATCTGTGTTCGTTTTTCTTTTATATTCAATTATAATATACGGCTCGGAAAAATCTCTTTCTTAGAGCTAATTTATTGTAAGAGACTATTTTGAGTTCCTAACTCAATATATACCTTTGATGTGTATGTATGTATATATATATATATATATATAAAATCATGAAGTATAAGTCAACGGGTTATAATTCACTTCAAATGTTTCGGTGATCAATTAAGACATACTTTAATTTATTTATATTCATATGTATTTATGTTGACCGAAAGTCTTGTCACCCCGCTACCAAAAAGTAATGAGAAAGAGTTTATATTCCCATCGCAGTATCGTCCTTTTCGGAGGAGCTGGTTTGCCGAATCTTGCAGTGAAGTCATGTTGCACATCCTCCATGCTCTTGCCAGATCATGTGTCCATACACTTGCAAGCAGCCTCTCTTCCAAACTGTAGGAGCTCTGAAATAGAAAATTATATTATTATTATTATTATTATTATATATTAAGGGTGGAAGGGTGGTGGATTGGCAGTATCGGTAGAGGGTCGGACGCCATGCTATGCAGCACAGTTACGTTCCTTTACGGACTGAGTTCAAATCCCGCCGAGGTTAACTTTGCTTTTCAACCCTACGGGGTCGATAAAATAAAGTACCAGTCATAAACTGGAATAATTGCTGGCCTTGTGCCAAAAGTAGAAACAATTATTATATATTATAATTAATGATATTATATATTATATTATTAAAACAAAAAATAATGAAAGTTAAAACAATATGTGACAAGGGGTTCCGACCAGCCTGTACATATATGTGTAGGAGCTCTCAGGAGACAAATAATAGGGAGTGGGGTGGAAAATCGGTAATTTTTCTAGGGTGTTTTCGTCGGGATTTAAAAAAGAACAGAATTAGTCGTTTAGTTTACATATTGAGATCTCAACACATCCTATTTATTTTATAATGTAGGTGATTTCATGTAATGTACTTTTTTTGTCATGTATAATGTTTTTTAATGTACAAAGAAAATTGTCTCAGGAATGCTACCACTTAAAATAAAATTACGCCGGAGATAAATCAGCAAAATTTAATTAGCCGGAGGCTGTAATAAGTGTGTTAGTGGCGGAATCTAAAAAGAAAAAATCAATAAGAGGAGGGTGCGATTATTTGAGATCCGAGAATATGTAAATGATAGATATTTAGATAAATATAGGTAAGTTTCGAAACTCTGATTCAGGTTATATATTAGAGTCATTTGTAGTAGAAGTCATAGAAATACCTGTAGCTTCATTTAAAAGCATAAATATACACGAAAAGGATTCTATAATTGACTATTTAAGATTAATTAGCATGAAAACAACAAATAATATGAAACATTTTACAAAAATATTACTTTAATTACAAATAATAATACAACAGCCGTCGTTTACAGAGCTCGGAACTGCTAGCTTAATGAAACTAACGTGTTAGTAAAGTTGGTTTTTGTTAGACTCTCTTTCATAGTAAGAAACCTGCATTGAAGCTGTCAAGCTGTGCTAACTCAGAGTCTGTCTCTCTCTCTCTCTGTTAATAATGATTTCTAGTATAGGCACAAGGCCAGTAATTTTGGGGAGAGGAATGTCGATTAAATCGACCCCAGTACGTTACTGGTGATTTATTTTATCGACCCCGTAAGGATGAAAGGCAAAGTTAACCTTGGCTGGATTTGAACTCAGATCATGAAGGGCTGTAACTCTATGCTGCAAAGCATGGTGTCTGACGCTCTACCGATATTGCCAATCCACTGCCCTTGTCTGTATATTAATAATAATAATTGTTTCTACTTTTGGCAAAAGGCCAGCAATCATCTCAGTGCATTACTGGTACTTTATTTTATCGACCCCGTAAGGATGAAAGGCAAAGTTAAAATCGGCTGGATTTGAACGCAAAGAGCCATAACTCTATGCTGCAAAGCATGGTGTCTGACGCTCTACCGATACTACCAAACCAATGGTTTCTGATTCTTGTGCAAGGCCAACAATTTTGGGGGAGGGGAGAGTCGATTAAATCAACCCAGTGCATTACTGGTGCTTTATTTTATCAATCACGTAATGATGAAAAGCTAAGCACACCTTGTCAGTATTTTGAAATAACGTAAAGAGACGAATCTCTATGCTACTGAGCATGTTGTCCGACGCTCTACCGATACTGCTAATCTATCACCCTCAATAACTATGAGGAGTAGGAACGAGGTGTCAAAATATCATCATTATTTTTATGGACTGGTAGTATCGGTAGAGGGTCGGACGCCATGCTTTCCAGCAAAGTGTTACGGCCCTTTACGGTCTGAGTTCAAATCCCGCCAAGGTTAACTTTGCCTTTCATCCTTACGGGGTGGATAAAATAAAGTACCAGTAATGTATTGGGTATTTGCTGGCCTTGTGTCAAAAGTAGAAACAATTATCTTTATTCACGTGCGATGTGCTTTTCGCGATCGATCAGCTAAAGGTAAATTCAGTATCGATAACGCCCGACTCAGAAATCGATAGCTCATCAGATTCATGGTTTCCTTAATGACAGGAGATATCTCGTTTATTTATTATTAACAGTCTGCTTATGAAGGATATCGCCCATAGTATAACACCAAATGTACAAAACCACATAGTGATACGGACCCACACCGAATGCTCAAACTGGTGAACCAATGATAACTTAAAGTCACACACCAATATATGTATGGAGTCTCTATATATACACAGGTTGTGCCCCCAAAATATATACACATAT
>OZ024751.1:18122326-18124826 GCA_964016885.1 Eledone cirrhosa
TTCACGTTGCTCCTTCTACCTGAAGTTGCGACCGATAGATAGTATTAGCAATTGGAAAGGCCAATGGAAACACTGTTTCCTCGGTCCGATTTGACGAAAGTCGATCGACAAATTTATATATATATATATTTAAGAGTTAAACAAGATTCAATGAATACATCAAAGAATGGGCTTTACAATAGATTTAAAGCACTCTACAGCAAAATAATTTCCAGAGTTATTAATATTAAATCAAAATATTAACAAAATCGATATTCTTGTGATCAATTATATTTTATTATACATATTTCAGAGGTACTGAATTAAGTTCAACAGTACGTCCTCATCAGATGAAATTAAATGATACATGACATACCCTGACATGGTAGATGGTTAAGATTTAATCAAGGTAGTGATTAACTTATGATAAAACTCAATATTTATACCCTAATATTGAGAACATGAGAAAACGTAATACAAACAATAGAGAGAGTGTGAGTAATATATTTCAAGAAATACATGGCATCAATATAACAGTTATAACATTTTTAATTTGTAAAAACTACTAGAGAAAGAGGAGGGAAAGGAAAGCATAGAGGAAGAAACAGCTGATGTGATAACTTATTTAGTATTTAGCTTGAGAAGAGAGAGAGACAAAGGGGAGTAATTTATGTTCAAGTTTCTACACACACAGGTTTTTATATAGTATAGTTGGCGTCTAATTTTCAAAATATTTAATTTGTTATTTCAGGGTAAAGAATCAAATTTTAGGTTTTAAAAGTTAATAGGTATTTGTATTAATATTATAATATAATTATGTTAAATTTCTAAAGTTCAAATTTTATGAAAACAAATTTCAAGGATTTACGAAACCCGAGAAAGAAAGAAAATATATATATATATAATGTTTTATATCCCCACGAAGGTAATCTTTACCAAAATTACTTATAATAATGACAACAGTTTCTATAATATAATTTATAAGATAATTATAGTTATAACTATTAAAGAATTTATTGTTAAATAGTTTGAGTGCCTAAAATATCAACCGTACTTTTAATTAAACTTATAGAAGTCAGAATTTTGAATTAATATATATATATATATATATATATATATATATATATATAACTTTGTGACTACTATTATAGTCTCAGGCCATATCAGGATTCGAACTCAGAACTTAGTGAATCGAAAATAATACTGCCAAGTATTTTATCGACTTTTCTAAACCACCACCCTGATAATAGATGACATAACACAACAACAATAATAATAAAAAAGATATGAAATAATAAAAAAATTATTTTAAATGACATGTTTCTTTTCTTTTTTAACAAATAATCTTTTCGTTTTATTTTTCTGTTTTTTTTTTTTTTCTTTTTTGTTATTTTCTGTTTTATTCTTATTTTCATAATATTACGAACTCTCACCCCTTGTCTGTAACAAAAGACGACGAGGAGAAAGGAAATAGATAGAGAAAAAGAGCGAAGGAAGGAGGTAAGCTATATTTTTGTCCTGTCCTCCCCTATCTTACTGCCAGAAAACCATTAAATTTAATTTGAAAAAAAAAAAAAATAATATTAGCAAAGTAAAAAATAACAACATCGTCTATTTTTTATTGGGTACTTCAGGTAAAAAAAAAATTTGTACTTCTGATATGGTGGTGTGGTTGTTAGGGTTGGGGTAATGCTGATGGAGTGCGAGTGTTCGACGTTCTTGTAGTAGTAGTTCTTTATTTCTACTGAGAATGAAGAAACTTCTGACACATCTCAATGAAGCCGTCTGAAAAGCAAAATAGAATAACATAGGTTTACACTTGATCAAGATCGACCTTACCATTAAGGCCCACTAAACAGCCGCCTAGTGTGCACACATCAGAGAAGGACTTTACTGAATATTAAAGGAAGACGGTTTCATAAAAAAATTGTACAATTACGTTAAATATATAAATGTTTCTACATTTGGCACAAGGCCCGTAATTATCCCAGTGCATTACAGATACTTTATTTTATCGACCCCGTAAGGATGAAAGGCAAAGTTAACCGCGGTGGGATTTGAACTCTAATCATAAAGGGCCATAACTCTATGCTGCAAAGATTGGCGTCTGACCCTCTAACGATACTGCCAATCTACGTTAAATATATAATCACATCCAACGGTTAATATATAACCCACTAAGTATCTTTGCCACATAGCAACGTTGTAGAAATATTACTATAATTACAAACTAACTGGACCCGTGAAAAAAATTCACGGATAATTTTTGAAATTTAAATATTGTCCAATGAATATTTATCAGTTAGTCAAAGTTGTTTGATTTGCAGTATTTTGGTGAATAAACAATTATATTTTCCTTATTGCATTTCGTCGCTGTTGAACTCTGTTTCGCATATTCTGTAGATAAGTTCCTCTGTCTTCTGGATTCATGTCATTTCTTCGCTCTTGAACTCTGTTGCTATTATTCTGTAGATAAGCCTCTCTCTCCTCTGGACTCATGTTATTTCTTCTATCATGATCT
>OZ024751.1:18129826-18137326 GCA_964016885.1 Eledone cirrhosa
GAACCAGAAGAGAGGCTGGGGTAGGATTTGCTGTTAAGACTGTACTGGTGAATAAATTAGAAGAATTCCCAGTGGGGATTAGTGAGCGTCTTATGTCCATGAGAGTTCCGCTGGACAAGGGAAGATATGCTACCCTGGTGAGTGTGTATGCTCCAACTATGAATTCTGTCGATGAAGAAAAACTGTCCTTTTACCATGCCTTGAAAGGTGTTTTAAGAAATATCCCTCAGGCAGACAAAGTCATCGTGCTTGGTGACTTTAATGCTAGAGTGGGTAGGGATTTTAACACATGGAATGTAATCGGAAGGCATGGGGTGGGAAAGTGTAACAGCAATGGTATGCTCTTGCTGCAGATGTGTGAGGAGCTGGATCTGTGTGTTACCAACACCATGTTCCAACAAAAGAACAAATTCAAGACCACATGGATGCATCCTGCATCTAAGGAATGGCATCTTTTGGACTACGTCCTAGTCAGGATGCGTGACAGACAGGATGTGCAGTGTGTTCGTGTTCTTCGTGGAGCTGAGTGCTGGACGGACCACCGCCTGGTACGCGCAAAAGTGAATCTAATCACCAAACGTAAAATCCGGGCTCCTGGTGTTGCCCTGCCCAAAAGATTGAATGCTGCTCGTCTTAAGGATAAAAATGTGAAGAGGACATTGGAAGAAGAGATGCAGGCTGCAGATCTTGGTGAGGATTGGCCGACCCTTAAAAAGTCGGTTTATGATGTAGGCAGACGTGTTCTGGGATTGGTGCAGAGAAAACATCAGGACTGGTTTAATGAGAAAGATGTGCATATAGATGACTTGTTGGCTGATAAGAGGCGCGCTCTGTCACGCTACTTGACGGCAAAACCACAGGAGAGGAATACGTTGCATGAGGAGCTCAGGGATGTAAAATCACGTGTTAGGCGGAGTCTTTCTCAGATGAAGGATCAGTGGTGGAGTGAGAAGGCTGGTGAGATACAAACTGCGTCTGATTGCAATAACACAAAGCTGTTGTACAGTCTCTTGCGTGAGGTTTATGGACCGTCTTCTTCTCTGATGACACCGATTCGCAGCAGGGATGGCAAAGAACTTCTTCGTGACTCACAGGGAATTCTACGAAGGTGGCGAGAGCACTTTGATGATCTTTTGAATCAGCCGTCTGTCGTCAGTGAAGATTTCCTCAATCTCATTCCGGAAAGTCCTGTGAAAGTAGCTCTCGCAGAACCTCCGACACTTGTGGAGGTTGCAGTGGCTATTTCGAAGCTGAACAGTGGAAGATCTCCAGGTATGGATGGCATACATGCTGAGCTCCTACAATATGGTGGTGAGAGACTCCTGCAACATCTTCACTCTCTGTTTGGAAGGATATGGGCTAATGAATCCGTGCCTGAGGACTGGAGAGATGCAGTAATGGTGGTCTTGTACAAGGGAAAGGGTAACAGGAATGATTGTGGGAACTACAGAGGTATATCATTGCTTTCTGTCGTGGGGAAAGTTTTATGTAGGGTGCTTCTGGACCGTCTGCTGACACACATTGCAGATTGTGTCCTTCCTGAAAGTCAATCTGGTTTTCGTGTTGGACGCGGCACTACTGATATGATCTTCTCAGCTAGACAGCTCCAGGAGAAGTGCATTGAACAGGGCTTGGATCTGTATCAGGTTTTTGTCGATCTGACAAAGGCTTTCGATACTGTCAACAGAGATGCATTATGGAAGGTTCTCCAGAAACTTGGTTGCCCTGATAAGTTCCTTGCTTTAGTTAGGTCTTTCCATGACGACATGAAGGCTTGGGTTAATGTCGGAGGTAACATGTCGGAGCCTATCTCAGTAAAAAATGGAGTGAATCAGGGGGATATTCCAGCACCGACCCTGTTTGCCATATACTTTGCAATGGTTTTCTGTATTGCATTCAGGAATTGCGAGCATGGTGTTTACATCCGATATCGAACCTCAGGCAGCATATTTAACATCAGGCGCTTTGCTGCGAAGACAAAAGTATTTACATCAGTCATAAGAGACCTCTTGTATGCAGATGATTGCGATCTTGTAGCGCACACAGAGAGTGATATGCAGCACATTTTGAATGTATTTTCTGACGCTTGCACTGCCCTGGGTTTGACTGTCAGTCTCAAGAAAACCGTCGTCATGTACCAACCTGCACCTGGTGGGCAGTACACTGAACCAAACATCTATGTGTATGGCAAACGACTTGGAGTGGTTGATCAGTTTGTCTACCTGGGAAGCACTGTCAATCGATACGGCAACCTTGACAGTGAAATCTCACTTAGGATTAGGAAAGCAAGTGATGCTTTCGGAAAGCTAGAAAGGCGACTCTGGGGTCGGCGAGACATATGCAGGAGGACAAAGGTAAAGGTGTACAGGGCATGTGTACTCTCTTGTCTTCTTTATGCCTGCGAGACCTGGGTCACATATCGACGCCACCTTAAGCAATTGGAGCGTTTCCATCAGATGTGTCTCAGACGGATACATGGCGTTCACTGGAGGGACCACATCAGTGATGTCGAGATTTTGGAAAGCTCTATGTGTGACAGTATAGAAGCTCTTGTGCTTAAGCAGCGACTCCGTTGGAGTGGTCACCTTGCCAGGATGAAGGATTCTAGAATACCAAAACAACTCTTCTATGGAGAGTTGGTTAAAGGAAAACGACCGCCACATAAACCAAAAAAGAGGTATAAGGATTCCTTGAAGGCCTCTCTGAAAGACGCTAACATCTCTGCTGATACATGGGAAAATATTGCTGCTGATCGTAGTAAATGGAGAAAGACTGTATATGAGGGAAAAGTTGAGGCATCTCGAATCGCACACGAGAAAGTAAGGCGGGACGTGAGGAAGGGTATTGCTGTTGCACTTCCAGACGGCGAGGGTCCTCCTATGTTTCTGACATGCAGCGTCTGTGCGAGACTCTGCCTAAGCAAAGCTGGACTCGAAAGTCATCTTCGCAGTCATAAAGTAAGACCAGTGGTTGACTACCAGGCTGCTGTTGGAGATGCTACTCATCATGCTTGCCAAACATGTGGTAGAGAATGTAAATCAGCAGGAGGACTCAAGCGACATGCAAAAGTACACGAACTCCAACCACAGCCGACTATTCCCAGTAAATGTTTTGGTTGCCGACTCTGTGCAAGACATTTTAGATCATTGGCTGGGCTAAAAAGCCACATTCGATCGCAGCACTGTTAGTTGCTATCGTGTGTTTGTGTGTGTGTGTGTGTGTGTGTGTGTGTGTGTAGATATGCTTATGTGCGTGCGTGTGTGTGTATATATATATGAATATGTATATTATTATTGTTGTTGTCGTTATTATTATTATTGCTATTATTATTATTATTATTGACGAAAGTGGATGTACGTTTTTTGAAGCTCCGTGAGTAAGCAATTTTTGAGGATTAATTGTAGAGAATTGTTTATTTTTTGTACCGCTGAAGCATTATAAGACATTAATTTGTATCCTGTGAAGGAATAACTCATAATATTTGGGCCTTTTGGCCCAAATATTTGAACTTTATTTTGAAAAAAATAATAATTTTTTTCTCAAAAAAACATGGCGGAGCCACGCCCCCTAGAGGCGGGTCTGCTGTCGTGCAACGGCGACTTGAGCGTTGAGAGGAGAGGTGAGGCGAGGAGCGCCACCAGCACGAATGTGAGCAGCGACAGTGCCAGCACCAACGGGCCGAGCGGCGCGGAAGGTGGTAACAGCGACAACACCAACACCAACAAGCCGAACAGCGCAGAAGGTGGTAATAGCGAGAGCACCAACAAAACGAACAGCACAGAGAGTAATAGTAGCGACAGCAGCAGCACCAACAAGGCCAACAGCACAGAAGGTAACCACGACACAGGGGAGAACAACAACAGCAATAGCAGCAGCAACACCAACAAGAACAACAACAGTGACAACACCAACAAGAACACTTTCGCTGCTGTGGCAGCGGCTAAAAGGAGACCATGCTACAGCATCGACTTAACCAACAGAGAGGAAAAGTTGGCCCAGGCCTGGAAAATCATAAATCAAGAGCAGACCTGGGCAAACTTAACTGTCCCGGCAGAAGCCATTGAGGCAGTGGAAAAAAGAACGGTGCATTTCAGATGCATCTCAGTAGAGACAAAGAGGGCAGCGATAATCGCCCAAGCTGACATAGAAGCCGCACTGAAATACATCAGAGAGGACACAGACTTCATAGAAAGGGGCAGGCAATACGGCACCGTTTCGGTGCTGTTCAAGTCTGAAGCCCTCGCTGTGAAGCATTCAATGACCCCTTGCAAAACCAGCAAGGTCATAATGTACCCCTCCCACATGGGAAAACGAATAGCACGTGTGCGCATTCCCAGGATTCCACCAGGACTTGATATGTGGTGGCTCCTGGGTTGCGTAATCGTGGAAGGAACGGATACAGTCCCGGTAGAGGCAACGAGAACTGCCAGGGACGACTGGTCCGGGGTTGATCTGGAGATACTGCTCCAAATCAGACCCGAAAACGTAAAAACAATCCCGGACCACATCCGCCTCCAAAACGGGAGGGTGTTGCATATAATGACTGAGGGCAAAAGGCCGCATTGTTTCCTTTGTGGGGAAACGACACACTTGCGAGCCTTCTGCCCTCAACTGCCGAAAAGCGCAAGGGGTCGAAAGATTCCACTGCTGGCGACGCCGGGACAAGGACCACCAGCAACACCGTCAACAATGGAACCACCAAAATTGCACACCCAGGGGGGAAACGAGGAAAGCTCTCCCATTCCCCCTCCCCCCCAAAATACACACACGAACAAGAACATAAACACTCACTCAGACACAAACACGCTCACAGCCACAGACCCCTCATCCTCCAGCAGTGAAGATGAGGGAAAACCAAAGTCCCCCAAAATACAAAAAACAAAACACAAAAAAAAAAAGAAATCCACAAAGCACAAACACCCCCACAAAAAAAAATACACACACCACCCACACAAACATTTTCCCCACAGCATCACCAACACAACCACCAAAATCCCCCAAACGCAAACAAGCTAAACAGACACAAGAACAAATAGACACACAAACATCAGAAACTACAGACACCCCACCCACAACAAACGCAGACACAATAGAAACAACACTAACAAAGCTATCACCACCACAATCACACGAACAAATAAAACCCGAGCAACAAAACATTAAAAACTTCGTGCTTGCCAGAAGGGCCAACAAGGAATTGATGGCCCATGTAGCACGAAGCACAAACATCGAAAAAGACGGGGAAACATTTGAAGCGAGCACATTTCGCGTACCAGATAATTTGCTTCTGATGCGAATGTCGCTCGCTTCATACAAAGAAATTCGAAAGAGCTTTCCTCGGGATGTGGGAACCCCGAACGTAAAACCCACGTCAAGACTATTAAAGGGGTTCCCAAAAGAAACCCCACAAACCATGGAGGTCGAACCACCCGACCTTCACAAGACCCCGGAAGGTAAGTAAACCTTTCCTCTCCCATTCATCCTGCCAGCATGGCCATAAGAGTAGGAAGTTTAAATGTTCGTGGCCTGGGGTCGCCCTGGAAGCAAGGTCACTTGCTCAACGACCTCAGGTCACTAGGAATGGATGTAATTGCCATCAGCGAGACCAGAATTTCCGACACACGCGCACTGGCGCCGATTTTCGACGATTATCAGATCTTTGCATCTGTTAGTCGGCCGGGAATGGGAGGTGGAGTGGCTGTGCTGTTTAGGAAATGTCTGGATCTCGAGGTAAGGTCAATCTTCCGGGATCCTGACGGAAAGTTGGTGGTCCTGGACGTGAGCAATAGCGAAGGTGGTGCCTTTAGACTGGTGGCCGTCTACGCCCCTACTGGGGCCGGTCGGCCGGACTTCTTTAGGCGCCTGGAAAACTTTCTGCTTACGTCTCGCCCTTTACTGTTAATAGGGGATTGGAATGGCATCTTAGAAGCACGCTGGGATTGTGTGGGAGTATCTGATAGGAGCGGGGGGTGCAAAAGCCTCAAGTACCTGATCAGCCAGTTTCAACTGTCTGACAGGTACCGACTAGATTTCCCTAATGCGCCAGTATGGACCTGGACCAATCGCATAGGGTCATCTAGATCGTACATAGATAGGATTTTCATTAGGAAAAGAGATAGAAATAGTGTAGGATGTCCACATTTTAAAACGGTTGCCTATTCAGATCACAAGCTTGTGATCTGTATGGTCGACCTAGATAAGACACGTAGGTTAGGACCTAGCTACTGGAAGCTAAACATGTCGTTTCCGGCACGTAAAGCTTACAGGGACCGGGTCAACAACTTAGTTAAGCAAAAGTTGACAGGGGGGGTTGTCAACAACAGGTGGTGGGGGGCACTCAAAAGAGAGATTAGAGCAACCTCGATAGGATTTAGCAAAGAAGTAGCAATAGAGAAAAATAGAAAGGAGGAGGGGCTGATAGCTAAGTTAGACGAGGCTATTTGTAGTGGCATTGCAACAGACGTGCTAGCGGCGAGAATGGCACTAGACCATTTCTTCAATGCGAAACACGAAGGTTGCATTGTCAGAGCTAAAGCGCGTGCTCTGAGGAACGAGGGAACCAAAGCTGCCCGATGGGCTCGCTTTGCAGAGACGCAGCGTGGAAATAAAACCACAATTCGGTCTTTGACGGATCGAGATGGACACGAACTGAGCGATTCCAAGCAGATGTGTGAGGCCTTTCGCCAGCACTTTGCTCGATTGTTCGGGAGGATGGGTGAGTCGGAGACGGCGGCGGACTTCAGTCCCTACCTCGACGGCTTGCCACGCCTCTCGACGGCCGACGCTGAGCGCTGCGAAGAGCCGATAACATCAGCCGAAATTCAGGACGCCCTTGTCGGCTGCTCGAGTCGCAAGTCACCCGGTTTGGATGGTCTGCCCTACGAGCTTTACGTAAATATGCCAGACTTGTTCTCCGATCTCCTCGAAGCGCTCTACTGCAACTGGCAGCAGAACGAGAGCATTCCCAGTTCTGTGAGCCGTGGCGTAGTGACGCTGATAAGGAAAGACGAGAACAAGAGGGACACACTAGATAATTTCAGGCCCATAACCCTGCTCAACACAGAGTTTAAGATTTTGGCCAAGGTGTTAGCGAAAAGGTTGGCGCTTGTCGTCAAAGATTTGGTTGGGGAGGCGCAAACTTGCGCAATCCCGACCAGGTCCATACACGACAACCTCCACCTCATGCGATACATCATAGAGAGGGTTGGGTGCAAACCTGGCTTCGGTGGGGCTCTGATCAATTTAGATCAATCGAAAGCATTCGATAGGGTCGACCATCGGTACTTGGAGGCTGTCCTCGAGGCGGCTGGCTTCGGCCCCGTCTTCAGAAGCTGGATCGCTGCAATGTACAGCGGCATCCGCTCGGTGGTCAAAGTTAATGGCCACCTCTCGGAACCGTTTCAGATCTCTCGATCGGTCCGTCAAGGGTGCCCTCTCTCCTCACTTCTGTACGTATTGACTCTTGAGCCTCTACTGCGGAAGCTGGAGTTGTTGCAGGGC
>OZ024751.1:18141026-18146026 GCA_964016885.1 Eledone cirrhosa
TGTCCATATAAACCGGACGTTGAGGACAGGCCCGCTTTACCGGATGTGGAAGCTATTGCTTAATATGAAGTTTAGAGGCTGAAACCTTCCTTTCTTCATAAATACATGAACGTCCTTACACGGAAATATATATATATGTATGTATTTATACATATATAAATATACATACATATATAAATATACATATATATACATACATATATATATATATACATATATATAAATATACATATATATAAATATACATATATATGTAAATATACTTATATATATAAATATACATATATATAAATATACATATATATATATATGTAAATAAATATATATATAAATATACATATATATGTAAGTAAATATATATATATATAAATATACATATATATGTAAGTAAATATATATATATATATATATATATGTGTATATATCTGTATATATATATATATATATATATATATATATATATATATATATATATATATAAGAGAGAGAGCGAGAGAGATTGTACCTCCACACATACAGATAAATAGTTCGTTAGATAGTTACATATCATACAAATACATCTCTCTCTATATATATATATTGGAACTAGTAGGACCCCGACGGCTGAGCTCAAGCCGTTTCGACGGCTAATTCTCGACTAAAATGAACTTACTCGAGAATTAGCCCTCGAAACGGCTTGAGCTCAGCCGTCGGGGTCCTACTCGTTCCTATTACCTACTCTACTACCCTAAGTATTGAGTACTTTAGTGCGTTATGGGCCATCTGGTTCCTTACCACATTTCATTCGTTATATATATATATATAAATGGAAGTTTAGTAAAATCAAAGCTTTATATATATATATATATATAAATATATATATAAACACATATATATACATATATAAACATATATATATATATATATAGGGTCGTAAAATATGAAATTTGTAGAAATTTGTTTTTTTCCTACAAATTTCTACAAATTCCATACTTGATGACCCAATATATACACGCACACACACACATATACATACATAGATAGATAGATAGATGAAAATAAAAATATGCCATATCTAATACTGTCTCATATCTCCACCCCCCATCCTACTGCAAGCCCGTCTGTCGTTCAACTGTTTTGCATCATGCCCCTCCCCCCCGACCGTTTTCCGCCCTCTACGAGTATACCCACCCACCGTCCATCCCTTCTTCAACATTTCCTTCATACACTTAATATTTCATATTTAATTAATTAATTTTTTTTCCGTTTCTTTTCCAAGTATTTAATCGTTTTATAACCTCCACCCGCGTTTTTCTTCTGTTTTGTAACATTTCATTAAATATTTTTATTACTATATTCTAATAGGGCGGTGGATTACCAGTATCCGTAGAGCGTCAGACAACTTGCTTTGTGGCATTAAGTTGCAACCCTTTACGTTCTGAGTTCAAATCCCACCGAGTTTAACTTTGCCTTTCATCCTTATGAAATTGACAAAATAAAGTACCAGTTACGCGCTGGGGGGCAATTCAATCGACTTTCCTCGTCTCCCGAAGTTGTTGGCCTTGTTTCTAAATCAGAAACTATTATTACATCTGGAATGGCAGTATCGGTTGAATGCCGGACAACATGATTTGTAGCAGAGAGTTACGGCCCTATACAGTCTGAGTTCAAATCCCGCCGAGGTTAACTTTGCCTTTCATTATTCAGAGATAAAAATAATTCACTTTCCCCTCCCCATATATTTACGGGGTCGATAAAATAAAGCACCAGTAACATACTGGTGTCGATTTAACCGACTTTCCCCCCTTCTCCCCAAATTGATGGCCTTGTGCCTACACTAGAAATCATTATTACATTCTAAGGGTGGCGGACTGGCAAAATCGTTTGATCGCTGTATATTAATTATTCTGATTCTTAGTGCTCAGAGTTTAAAACCTGCTGAGGCCAATTTCACATTTCATAATAGTGGGGTCAAGACAGTCGAGCGCCCATTAAATTGTTGGCCCTTATTTCTTGATATGAATCCAGTGAAAACTACACGATTAGCAACTAAAAAATAATGGTTGGCCCACATGTTAGAGTGTCTGACAAAATGTTTTGCGGTATTTCGTTACGGTTCTTAGTTCACATCCTAGCGAGGTCAACTTGGCCTTTCATTATTCAGAGATAAATATAATTGACTTTCCCCTCCCCACATATGTTTGGCCTTGTACCTAAATTAGAAATCACTGCAATCATCCTACAATGATCGGGGCCCGGCTCTATATAGTATAGTCATAATCTACTATACCAAATGTCAAATTGGCAAGTATTCTCTTGAATAATAGTCTAACTAGTTTTAAACTGGTTCTATCCTTATATATATATATATATATATATATATATATATATATATTTCTGGACTAATTAGTCCAGAAATAGCCGTCGAAACGACTTGAGCTCTGCCGTCGGGGTCATACTTGTTCCTAATACCCACTCTACTACCCTAAGTATTGAGTACTCTGGTGCGTTATGGTCCATCTGGTTCCTTACCACAATTCCTTCGTTATATTTATATATATATATATATATATATATATAGATATAGATATCTATATATATCTATATATATATATATACAAGTGGAAGCTTAGTAAAATCGAAGCTTTGGCTGTGGCCAAGCAAAGTCGACCTACAATAAGGAATGAGTAGCAAAGCACTCCTTAGCATAATAACATCACGTTTAAGTAACTTGACAAATTGAAAATTGCGGTAGGCAAAACCCAACCACACAATACCAAAACAATGAAAGAACTTATATATATATATATATATATATATATATATAAGAACAAAAGATGGTTAAAAGAGTTCCATGTATTTTATTATGCGCATTTCAAAAACAAACATCATCATGCAATAATATTTGTGTTTTCATCAGATAAAACAGCAGGACATGATATGAAGGTTAAAAAACACTTATATATATAATATTGTTTATACACTATATATAATTATAAATAGGAAAGGTCAGTAATTCTTTACCACCTTATTACCAGTAAGAAAAAAACATCTCTCTCTCTCTCTCTCTCTCTCTCTCTCTCTCTCTCTCTCTCTCTCTCTCTCTCTCTCTCTCTCTCTCTCTCTCTATATATATATATATATATACGTATACACATACATACAAGGTGTCCCAAGAAAAATGTATTCACATATTTATATTAGAATGCTGTTAAAGTGTGTATACATCTTTTGGGACGCCCCCCCCCCCTCCAGACACACACAGATCCGGTTTAAAAAGGCAAACCTAGAGATACAATTCCACTCTTCATTCGTCGTTTGTTTTTTGAAGGTGGGGCGCTTTATATATATATATATATATGTGAAGGCGTGTGGCTTAGTGGTTAGAGAATTGGATTCGCAATCGTAAGGTTGTGAGTTCGATTCCTGGACCAGGTGATGCGTTATCTCCTTGAGCAAGACACTTTATTTCACGTTGCTCCTTCTACCTGGAGTTGCGACCGATAGATAGTATTAGCAATTGGAAAGACCAACGGAAACAGTGTTCCCTCGGTCCGATTTGACGAAAGTCGATCGTTCCTTAAATATTTATATATATATATATATATATATATATATATATATATATATATATATAACAAACAGGATGCGGTGAGTTACCATAACACACCAGAGTACTCAATACTTAGGGTAGTGGAGTGGGTTCGGATCTAGCTGTCGAAACGGCCGGAGTTCAGCCGTCGGGCTCTTGACTCTCTCTCTCTCTCTATATATATATATATATATATATATGAATGTATATATATATATATATATATGTATGCATATATATGTATGCATATATATGTATTTATATATATATATATATATACACACACTTAGTTAAAGAATCAAATAAGTCTAGATGTGGTAACTACCGAGAATCGAACCTTAGATGCACATTCTCTAACTGGTAATACTCTGGTGAGGTGGAGACGTACGGAATGGTAATATGTATGTGTGTGTGTGTCTCTATATGTGTGTATGTGTGCCTGCACGTGTATGTACGTGTGGCTGCATGTGTGTGTATATGTGCTAGTACGTATGTGTATGTGTACATGTCTGTTTACCTTTACATCGCAAAATTACCTCGTATTTCATAACAACTATTTAACATAACAACTTAACCAACAATATGATCACGTGGTATTCCACTTACTCAGCTGAAATGGTTCAAAAGCCCTCAGGGTCTTTGTTAGAAATACATTTAAATAATTGCAAAATACATTTCAAGTCAAAGAAAATTCCCCGAATCAGTCCTTTTAATTTTTTCTTCTTTTTTTTCTTCTTTTTTTTTAAGTTTCTTCATTCATCCTTTCTTTCTTTTTCTTTTTCTTCTTCCTATTCTTCCGTAAATGTCTTTCTTTCTTTTTCCTTACTTTATCACGTATGTTATTTGTTTTTGTTTTATAAAATATATTTTTTTCCACAGAATTCTTTAAGAGTTTGACTCACTTCTTACGTGCTTCCTTTTTTCTTTCTTTTTATCTACCTATTTTCTTTTTTTTTCTTTCTGCTGGTTATCCTTCTTTCTCTCTTTCGTTGTCTCTATATCTTCTTTCTCCTCTTTCGTTCTTTCTGTCTATATACTCTTCCTCTATTATTCTTGCTTTCATTCTGGTGCTTCTGATTTTGTTGTGCTTTTTCGCTCCCTTTACTTCTTCCCTATTTCATTCATTTCATTCTTGCTTGTTTCTTCTATTTTCTTCATTTCTTTCCCTGCACCTTTTCATCCTCCGCCGGCACACACACACACACACACGCATACACACACACATACACACACACACACACACACACACACACACATACATACATACATACTCACCAAGAAACCTTGGTGGGGTTGCCAGTTTAGTCGCCAACGACTCGACTATGAGACGGGTTGTACTGGGATACATGTTACCAGTAGCACCAACTGGTGACCTGACATAATATACATACATACATACATACATACATATATAGGAGAATATTTATGC
>OZ024751.1:18158526-18168526 GCA_964016885.1 Eledone cirrhosa
CACCACAGCAAATATCACAGCCTTCCTCCCAATGATCATTAGCCTCATCATCATCATCATCATCATCATCTTCAACGACACAATCCGCCAACATCGTCTCACATTATCAACAGTATACTAACAATACACCCATCATCATCATCATAAGCCTAACCTTCATCATCATCATCATCATCACCACCAACATCATGCCGATTACCACTGTCACCAACACCATCATCATTATGACCACCATCATCACCACCATCATCACCAGCAACATCGTTATGACAACCATCACCACCACTACTACCACCATCACCACTACCGTCACAACCACCAACATCACCACCACTACCATCACCACCACCATCACCAGCCCCCACTACCACAACCACCACCAACACCTCTACCACCACCACAACAACAACCACCATCAACTCTACCACCACCACCACCACCACCATCACCGCCACCACCACCACCATCACGGCCACCACACCAATATCTAGTGATAACATCACAAACTCTACAACTGATACCATCAACATTGCTAGACAACAAGATTTAATCACTGATGCATTCATCCGGTCCAACTACCACCGACACTACCACCGACATTACCACTAACACTACTACTAACACTACCTTTACCACTACCGTCACTACTACTACTACCACTAATATTATCAGCACTTCTGTCGCCAACACCACCTCTAAAACAACCACCGCTAATATCACCATTATTAACACCATTACCATCATTACCACCGCCAATATTACCACTAATACTACCACCACCACTAACACTACCACTAACACTACCACCACCAATAACACTACCACTAACACTACCACCACCACTACCACTAACACTACCACCACCACCACTAACACTACCACTAACACAACCACTAACACTAACACTACCACCAACACTACGACCAACACTACCAAACAACACTACCACACTACCACTAACACTACCACCGACAACAATACAACCACCACCACTACCACAATCACCACTACCACAATCACCACCAACACCACCACCAACACCACCACCAACACCACCACTACCATAATCACCACCAACACCACCACTACCACAATAACCACCAACACCACCACTACCACAATCACCACCAACACTACCACAATCACCACCAACACTACCACAATCACCACCACCACTACCACAATCACCACCACCACTACCACAATCACCACCACCACCTCCACCCACCACCAACAACAACAACAACAACACCACCACCACCAACACCGCCACTAACACCACCACTACCACAATCACCACCACCAGCACCACAATCACCACCACCACAATCACCACCACCACAATCACCACCACCAGCACCACAATCACCACCATCAACACCACAATCACCACCACCAACACCACAATCACCACCAACACCACCACCACCACCAACACCACCACCACCACCACCAACACCACCACCACCACCACCAACACCAACACCACCACCACCAACACCAACACCACCACAATCATTACCACTCTGCAACCCACCATTAACTCTATAACCGCCACACCATGACGACCTAACACCACTACAACCACCACCATACCCACCATCATTAAATGCCATCACCGCTTCCGGTTCCCCTTTATAAACATCACTGACACGACTTAAACTACTACTACTACTACTACTACTACTATTACTACTGCTTCTGTTATTGCATCTACTATTACTTCTACTGCTGCTACTAGTACTACTTCTACAACTGCTACTATAGAGTATAGCTTAGGTTATTGTATGCAAGGTGGTGTGGTGTGGTTTATCGTAGTGTAGTGTATCATGATCTCGTGCTGCGCATTGTCGTCTAGTGTAGTGTATCGTAGCCCAGTGTGGTTTATTGTGGTCTAGTGTAGTGTATCGTGGTCTAGTGTAGTGTATCATAGCCCAGTGAGGTTTGTCGTGGTCTAGTGTAGTGTATCGTGGTCTAGTGTAGTGTATCATAGCCCAGTGTAGTGTATCGTGGTCTAGTGTAGTGTATTGTGCTCTAGTGTAGTGTATCGTGGTCTAGTGTGGTGTATCGTGGTGTAGTATGGTATTGAGTGGCGTAGATCAAATGCCAACATTGTTTCATTCAGTTCTATATTTTGATAAAAAAGGAAGAAATATTGTTTAATAAATTCATACATATATATATCAACAATATAACAATGTATGCATGGTCTCGTGACACCCGAGGGAGTTGTAGCGGCGCCACATTAACGTACGGCTTTTCTAGGGTATTTTAAAACTTGGCAGAGCCCATTCCCTTTCCAGGGAAGGATAGAGAATAAGAGAATGGCAGTGAGAAAGTGATATAGGGGAAGAATCGATCCCAAAACTAGACCTGTACTTTTTTCATCGACTTTGAATGGATATAAGGCAAAGTTGACATTGGTGAGATTTGAACTCTGAGAGTAGAAAGCCGAAACAAACACCACAAAGCATTCTATTCGACGTTCTAACGAATATGCAAATCCGACGCCTTAAAATAACAATATCCACAACAGTAATAATAACAACCTCTTCAGCAACATTATGATGTCACAGAAAATATATATCCTTATATTTTTTACTGAAGCAATATAATATAATCGATATATTGTCTTATGTATATGCTAGGAATCAATACAATATTGCTTTGCCATTCCAATAAGATGGAGTTTTGCCAATTCCTGATTGAATGGTAGGCGTGCCGTAGTGATGTGTTGCTTATCTTGGATATTTAAACGTTTAAGCACAGTTGATTGGTATCCTACGATTTCGCCGACTTTCTAACCACACTGCTAATTCACAACCATCGAATAAGATATTATAAAAACAAAATCAATAATTGAAAGACAAACCACAAGCTTGTAAGCTGCTAACTAAACTCTGTTACATTGGACACACATGTACAACATTTTGCCATGCAGTGACTATGCATCTTTAACAGGGAGACATTACAAATTACTATATATTACAAAGCACAAGAAAACTAGATTATCAGTTTCTTTCTCTCAGGATTTTTTTCAGATATATATATATATATATATATATATCAAATTTAATATAGAAATGTCTTCTACAGAACTGAAACTATTTAATTTGAAAGAAATGATGAGTTTTCATGATGATTTCTTTTGAATGAAAAAGTTCTAGTCCTGTAGAAGCCATTTCTATATTAAATTTGATGTTTACACTCTACTGATGTATTGATTACTGTACTTACTTTGATTACCCTGATTGAACCCGGGACTCACACACATGTATATATATATATCCACGTATATATATATATATATATATATATCCATGTGGGTGTATGTGACCATATAATTGATAGAATGTAAAAACTAGGGGTGGGGGTTAATGAATAAATTAGATTAAGAGAAAGCTGTATGTATAAAGTGAGAGAGAGGATGTAAGACACATATTATGAGAGAGCGAGAGGTGAGCATTGATCCCAAGAGAGGGAGAGAGAGAGTAATGATATAGGAAGAACACAAAGGTAATAATAAAAGAAACCAACATTTTTTTTTTTAAGAAAAAAAAATCAAGATGGAGGTAAATAGGGAAAGTTAGTGAGTTCATTTTATTATAGCAAGTAGCTATGATTTGATTGGTCTCTGATACTTGTGACCTCATAAACGAAGCCTTAATGTAAACACAGCGGGGATGGCTGTGCGAGGTTGGTTGTATCGGAAAGCACATGGGATATTGTCATAAGAAGAGAAAATATAAAAACAAAATAACCCGTGAGAGGTAGTGTGAGGGGGGTATTCTCAATACGAAGAACAACAATGAAAAAAACAACAAAAAAATGAAAGAAAAAAGAACAAAAATAAAAAAAGAAGCAAAAAAAAAACGTTTTCAAGAGTCGAACAAGGAGGCGGGTGGGTGGGAGTGTGTTAAGGTGGAGGAGGAGGAAGAATACAATGTCGTATTGGGGAGGTGTCTTTGTCAAGAAAATTTAATGACATTAATGTTTGTGGTGGTTGGCTTTTCTTGTTTGTTTTTTGTTTGGTTTTGATTTTGTTTCTTTTCTTTTTCTAATTCAGTTACTGTCTTGGATTAGCGCCATGCTTTACAGCATAGAGTTACGGCCCTTTATGGTCTGAGTTCAAATCCCGTCGAGGTTAACTTTGCCTTTCATCCTTACGGGGTCGATAAAATAAAGTACCAGTAATGCACTGGGATAATTTGCTGGCCTTGTGCCAAAAGTAGAAACAATTATTACACAGCGTTCTCGATAAAGAATTAGTTAACTTTTATTAATATCCTGTACCACAGAAAACCACATTTACAAGCCCTTCTTCTTCTTTTTCTTTTTCTTTTTCTTTTCCTTTTTCTTCTTTTTCTTTTTTTTCTTTTTCTTCTTTTCCTTTTTCTTTTTCTTCTTCTTCTCAAAAGGTTCGTTGGGACAGAGTCCTCAAACACTTTTTCCAACGGGTCCTGACAGATGCAACTGTTTGCAACTGATCCGGCTGGATCCTCCAGTGAGTCAGCCAAGCTCATAGATGATATACAACCATCTTGCCTGGGGGGTCTTCCCCTGGGTCTCCTGTCAATTGATTCTTTCCTGAGACATTCTAATCACATGCCCACATTACCGGAGCTGTGATCTCTCAATTCGGAAAAGTAGCGGCTCTAAGGAGAAACGACTCTCTGACCTCCGAATGCTGAAGCTGACGAATTACTGCACCAGCTTCTGCAATCCTTGCCCCTAATTCAGCCTCTTGTCTTCGATCACTCGTGAACACGGCCCCGAGACACTTGAATTTCTCTACCTGCTTCAGTGGAACTCCATTTACATGTAGAGTGCACTGCACAGGCTTCCTTGAGAGACCGAGTGTCTCAGTTTTCGCAGCACTGATTTTCATTCCAGCCATACAGCGCTCTGCACGAAACCTATCAAATGCAAGACGATCACTTTCTGTCGATTTAAGTAATACCATGTCGTCTGCAAATTCCAGCCGACTGATTCTACATTTCATAAGTCATCCTTGAAAATTATAAAACGGCATCACAATAAAATTTAAAGTCGTTACACATATACTGCAAATTTTCACAACAATCTGTCCATTAGTAAAGATACTATAAACATTTATATTAGCTCTTTTAAATTCTGTATCACATGAAACCACATTAGCAAGACAATCTCGAAAAATACAAAACTTCATGTCATTAAAAACTTAAAATCTTTAGTCTAATACTGCAAATTTTCACAATAGTTTCAATCGTAAAGATACTATAAACATTTTAATAAGCAAACCGGTTTTCATTATGGGATGTTCAGTTAGTGTTAACATCGTTGGAGGAGGGGGGGGGGGCATTGAAAGGATAAGCTGAAATAACTTTACGGCGAGGTAGAAATGATATTAGTCAAGGAATAAAGAATGCATTGTTTTATCTGCAAGCCCTTGTGTCAAAAAAGTAGAAACAAGGCGCTGAATTGGCAGTATCGGTAGAATGTCGGCTGCCTTACTTTGCAACATAGAGTTACGGCCCTTTACGGTCTGAGTTTAAGTAACACCGAGGTTAACTTTGCTTTTCCTCCTTACGGGGTCGATAAAATAAAGTACCAGTAATGCACTGGGATAATTGCTGGCCTTGTGCCAAAAGTAGAAACAATTATTTCATCTGCTAACAAGAGAGACAATGTTGGACAAGTGTTGGTCTTAGTATGACCATATCAGTAGATCATAGCTTGCAGCTAACTTACTAACGTAGGGTTGGGAGAACAACTAAGTAAATATACTAAGTATATATATATAGGTCATAATATATATATACATATATATGTCCTATATATGTATATATATGTTCTATATATATACATTTATACATATATATGCATATATATATATATATATATATATATATATATATATATATGCACGTATGTATATGTGTATATTCATATATGTGCGTCTATGTATATTTCTATATATATATATGTGTGTGTGTGTGCGCGTGTATATACTGTTAATAATGGATAATAGAAAAAGTATTCAATGCGTTTATTTTTTACATAAAGTTTACCGAATGTATCATTACTTAAACAGATATGTCTTTATTCAGCTCACTGTTTCGTTGGTTAACTAACAGAAACCACCAAAATTAAACATAAATGATGTTAATTCGGAACTGACATAAAATAACGATAACTTAAGGTGAGTCAACCATATTTGATTGGTAGCAAATATCGACATTTAGCTAACATTCTAGCTTGGATATTTATACTGAGTTTCAACACAACCCATGTGTCACACTATACTCATAAGGGCATTTCATTGTGAACGGGTCATCTATATTTGATGTGCTTGAAGATCCCACCATTTAGCATCATTTTCGGCTTGGTTTTACCAGTTTAAATAGTTGCTACTTCATATATCGACTGTATGTAGTTTAAAATACACATCGAAAAAAATAATGGTTTCTACTTTTGGCACAAGGCCAGCAATTAAACCAGTACATTACTGGTACTTTATTTTATCGCCCCCGTAAGGATGAAAGGCAAAGTTAACCTCGGCGGGATTTGAACTCAGATGATAAAGGGACGTAACTCTATGCTTCAAAGCATGGTGTCCGACACTCTATAATGTCTGGATGATATGATTGCAAAACGAACTTCTTAAGTAAATTACCATGCCTGCTGCCTTTCAACATATATCTGCTTAATCATGGCCAAATGAGGGACTAACCCTATAGCATTTAAACTGGCCATATCAGGCCAGAATTCTCTCACCTCTTTTGGATCAAACTGGCTGAAACTAGCCACTCATACTGATGTTAAGTTATTGTTCTCAAAATACATAATATCACAATCTTGTAGATTCGATATTATGTTAGATGATTATGTTAGATAAAGTGTTTACCCCCAAAATACAATAGTATATATAGAGAAATGTAAATGTTGAAGGGTTTAGCTACAACAATAACAATAGAAAACAAAAAACAACAGAACCAACAATATCAATATTTCTGTGAATGTCTATGTCGTAATTCTTACTGATTTTGTTGGACTCGTTGTTGTTGTTGTTCCTTAGCTACATATCAACCTAGATCTAGCTGATTTAGGGTAAAAAGAAAATTCTGTACTGTCGTGACCGTACCGTATATTTGTATCTATATCTGGGGAATAACTTATATATATATATATATATATAAAAGGAACGATCGACTTTTCGTCAAATCGGACCGAGGGAACAATGTTTCCGTTGGTCTTTCCAATTGCTAATACTATCTATCGGTCGCAACTCCAGGTAGAACTCGATATATATATATATAGCAATAATAATAAATTTGAAGACTAAAATCCAAAGAGGGCTCGATAAGGATAAATATATATCAAATATATAAGAACCCTAGAGCAAATATATATATATATATATATATATATATATGTTGATTTGCTTGCAAACCGCCAGAGATTCGATTTTACTAAATTTCCAATTATATATATCGATAGATAGATAGATATAGATAGGTTGATAAATAAATATAATACATACACACACACATATATATATATTTATGTGTGTGTGTGTGTGTGTGTGTGTGTGTGTGTGTGTGTGTGTGTGTGTGTGTGTGTGTGAATATGTATACTCTTTTACCTGTTCCAGCCATCCGGCTGAGGCCATGCTGGGGCACCGCCCTATAATACATATATCAATAGATAGATAGAAAGATAGATAAATACACATATGTGTATTTATATAAATTCATATTTATATATTTGTACACATATATATGAATGTGCGTGTGTGTGTTTGTATATATATATGTGTGTGTGTGTGTGTCTGTATTTGCATACTGTTAAGTATAGTTGCCGTAGATCGGTGCCGTAGCACGATTGGCCGTTAGTGTGCCCTCGGCGTTGTTTACAAGGATGATATCTGGCTGATAAGCGTTATATTAAGGCAGGCGCCAGTAGGCCGTTGCTCATGTTAACAGGCGTGTGTTAGTCGGGTGTCATATGGGTATGAATCTAATTTGTTCAGCCAGGTTTGTCGCATACGTTCACAGATAAGGGTGTTTGGGAAGTAAAGGGTGTTCGTTGTTGTTAGCCATGTTATCACAGAGATGTATGTTTGGTTAGTGTCGAATCTTGATATAGTGGCTTGGTGAGTTGGTGTCGGGGTGTTTTTTTAGACCGTCGGTACACAGATATCACACGGGTGTCACACGGGTGTCACACGGGTGTCACACGGGTGTCACATTGACTGGTTGTTTAACCCTAGGACAAACTCGATCGAGTAGACGTCTGTATAAAGACGCTCCATAAATGTGATCATCCAATCATTTTAAGGGCAAGATTGCGTCCATGGGTCCCTTTTTTTTAAAGATGGTAAGGTGTGATTTGAAGAAGATTCACTTAGTATACCTCTCCACACACTCTCTCTCTATCTCTCTCTCTCTCTCTTTCTCTCTCTCTCTTTCTCTCTCTCACTCTCTCTCTCTCTCTCTCTCTCTCTCTCTCACATATATATACAGGGTGTTCCCCAAGAAAATGTATACACACATTTATTAGTATTCTGTTGAAGTGCGTATACATTTTTGGGGACACCCTGTATATATGCATACCCGCACACACTCACATATACATACATAGATACATATATAAGTGGAAATATACATACAAATATACTTACAAATATAAATGTGTGTCTGCCTGCTTGTGTGCGTGTGTGAGCACACCTTGTTTTTAGTGTCAATTAATCTGTCTTGTACAAACAAGATTCTAATAAATGTGTGAAAAACAACAACCCCAACAATAAACAAAAAACAGAAAATAAACTTATAAACAAAACACAGGTTAACGCCCTGGTCTGATATCGATCATTAAAAGCATATGAAGAGGGGATTGGATTGCTTTGGTAAATATGGAAATCATAGGCTGAGAATTATCGATTGAAGTGTCATCAATGTTAATAAATGTAATATCAGTAACCGAATATCTTCAACAGAGATCCCTAAACCTTTCAGAACATCGAATCGACCTCATCACGGAATCCTTCGATCCTCATCAATCACAGTCATATTAACAGAATATAGAATATATAGAAGAATTATATATAAATCGGAAACCTTTATAAGCATATTGGATTTTATTGTATTATATTGATTATATTTCAAATCCCGCCGAGGTTAACTTTGCCTTTTATCCTTACGGGGTCGACAAAATAAAGTACCAGTAATACACTGGGTAATTGCTGGCCTTGTGCCAAAAGTAGAAACAATTATTAGTATTGCTGTTGTTGTTGCTGTGATTAATATTATTATGACAATTACAAAAAGAAAATGTAATTAATATGCTTCCTAATATAAATGTCGAGACGGAAACTGCAAAAACTCGTATGTATGTATGTATGTGTGTGTGTGTGTGTGTGTGTGTGTGTGTGTGTGTGTGTGTGTGTGTGTGTGTGTGTGTGTGTGTGTGTGTGTGTATAGATGTATGTATATATATAGATGTATGTATATATGTATGTATATGTATATATGTATGTATATGTATATATGTATGTATATATATAGATGCATGTGTATATATATAGATGCATGTGTATATATGTATGTATATATATAGATGCATGTATATATATGTATGTATATATGTGTATGGATATATGTATGTATATATATAAATGTATGTATATATGTGTATGGATATATGTATGTATATATATAAATGTATGTATATATGTGTATGTATATATATGTATGTATATATATGTATGTATATATATGTATGTATATATATGAATGTATATATATGAATGTATATATATAGATGTATATATATATAGATGTATGTATATATAGATGTATGTATTTATTTATTATTATTTTTTTTTTTTTTCTTTCTCCTCGTGCAATGGCCATACTCGATAACGAGGGGGCAGCCATCATGTATGTATATATATATATAGATGTATGTATGTATGTATATATATATATAGATGTATGTATGTATGTATATATATATATAG
>OZ024751.1:18173526-18176026 GCA_964016885.1 Eledone cirrhosa
TGTGCGTTTGTGTGTGTCTATGAATGGGTGTTTGTTTGTTCACATGTTTTACATATATTTTTGTAGAATTATGGATATCTTAGATCAGTATTATAAAAAAAATTAAAAGCGACCCTTTAAATAGATCTATATATGTATATATATATGTGTGTGTGTATGTGTGCATATGTGCACACACACACACACACACACACACACACACAAATGGAGTGTGCATGCCCGTATATACACATATATAGAAAAGATGTGCGTCTTATGTTACAGCGACAAACTCTTATACGTTTTGTATATTTATATATTTTTCCATCGTGGAAAAAATGTCTATGAATTTAATAGAAAGGAATCTGCTCGATGTTATTATTGAGTGTTGCCAGTGTGTAGAAAACAATGTGTGTATAATGAATGTATAATGTCTATATAAATGTAGAATCTAGGATTTTAGCTCGAGTTCTCTTTTTCTGTTCCAGTTTCCTCGCGATCTAACTCCCACAGACCCCCACCTCCCCCACCCCTATATATATTTCTTTCTTTTTCTTTCTTTCTTTCTTTCTTTTTCTTTCTTTCTTTCTTTCTTTCCTCCTCTCTCTTTCTCCCCATTTTCTCTCTCCTTCTCTCTTTCCCCTCTTACTCCCCATTTTCATTCTCCTTCTCTCTTTCCCCCCTCTCTCTTTCTCCCCATTTCCTCTCTTCTCTCTTTCCCCCTCTCTCTTTCTCCCCATTTCGTCTCTCCTTCTCTCTTTTCCCCTCTCTCTTTCTCCCCATTTCCTCTCCCCTTCTCTCTTTCTCCCTCTCTCTTTCTCCCCATTTCCTCTCTCCTTCTCTCTTTCCCCCTCTCTCTTTCTCTCCTTCTCACTCCCTATTTCTTTCATTCACACAACATTTTCCTATATCTGTGTTTCTATAATCACGTACATATATACATAGAGATACACACTCACACACATATACATAGAAATATGCGCATACGCACACAAATGCCTTACACCTAAGCATACACACACAAACACACAAGCACCACAAACACATACATAAACAACATATATTTGCACAAACACACATATATACAGACATGAACCCAAGACACTTCCAAACATACACACACACATATACCTACACATACACATACACATACACTCACACATACACACTCACACACACATCAACACACATACACCGCACACCCATACACATACAAAGACACACTCACAAAAAGACACCACACACATACACATACAAAGACACACTCACACAAAGACACACACACACAGATACACCACACACATACAAAGACACACACACCCATCACACACACACACAAACACCACACTCATACAAAGAAACACACACTCACACATCACACAAACGTACACCACACACGTACACAACACACACACACACACACACACACACACACACACACACACACATGTAGATATATAAGGTTGAAAAAGATAGATGTTTATTTATCCCACTCAATGATGCGAAAGAAGGTCAAAATCTATCTCTTGATCTTTTCTAATGAAAGATATCTCTAAACCAATGTATGATAAACGGCATATTTATTACAGATGCTGGAACATTGGGAGCTGTTGTGACAATCATGCCTTTCATCAAGGTACTGCTGCAGGCCGTGAATCAAATTTAATCACATGACAACCAGCAATCAAACATGGGTCATAGAACAGATTATGCTAGGGGATAGTGAAGGTGGGGTTGCTTACCATTACCATCTAATGTTAAACTACTTTGAGTATTACACGAACAAGTTAGCAGAAACAGACACGTACACCTACACATACATACCATCACACCCTCACACATACACAAGCGACTCAACTGAAACTTCAAAATCTTTGCCAATTTTCTACATCGAAAGTAAAACTCTACATCTTGCCGACAACAAAAATTGCACAGGGGCATACAATGCACAAATTCGTGCGTGGAAGCCATTAACTTCATATTAAGAATTCGTACGTCGCTCAACGTTTCTAAAATATATATATATATATATATATATATATATATATATATTTATTTATTTATTAAAATAACAGATTAAAGTTTAAGCAAAGAATCGCTGCGTTCACCCTTAACGCGAAAGATCCCGTTAAGGGTGAAAGCAGCGATTCTTTGCTTAAATTTTAATCTGTTATTTTAATAAATATTTGCTCTACGGTTCTTATATATTTGATATATATTTATCCTTATCGAACCCTCTTTGGATTTTAGTCTTCAAATTTATTATTATTACTAATATATATATATATATATATATATAAGAACAAAAGATGATTAAAGGAGTTCCATGTATTTTATTATGCGCATTTCAAAAACAAATATCATCATGCAATAATATTTGTGTTTTCATCAGATAAAACAGGAGGACATGATATTAAGGCTAAAAACACTTGTGGATAGTTCAGTTTTAAATCAACATATTGATTTAAAACTGAACTATCCACAAGTGTTTTTTAGCCTTCATATCATGTCCTCCTGTTTT
>OZ024751.1:18181026-18183526 GCA_964016885.1 Eledone cirrhosa
AGAGTTCCATGTATTTTATTATGCGCATTTCAAAAACAAATATCATCATGCAATAACATTTGTGTTTTCATCAGATAAAATAGGAAGACATGATATGAAGGTTAAAGAACACTTGTGAATAGTGCAATTTTAAATCAACATATATGTTGATTTAAAACTGCACTATTCACAAGTGTTCTTTAACCTTCATATCATGTCTTCCTATTTTATCTGATGAAAACACAAATGTTATTGCATGATGATATTTGTTTTTGAAATGCGCATAATAAAATACATGAAACTCTTTTAACCATCTTTTGATATTATATATTATGTATACTCCAGTCCTACAAATTGTAGAGTGCTTCTTATCCGATATCTGCATTGCTTTATTGTACTACAATAAAACTCACCTCCTACATATATATATATATATATATATATATATATATACATGTATTGTCATGGGGTGTGATACGACAAGAGGTGTTATAATGCATTGCACACGCCCCCTGGCGTTGTCTACTTTCAGGAAGTTCTAATATGTTCTAATAATTTAAACCCGTTGGTTGCTGTATAATACTCGTTGTTTTCTGTCGTTGCTCTTGTTGTTGTTGGTGTTACTGTTGTTACTACATCTGTTATTGTTATCGACCCCCCCCCCTCCTCCCAGATCTGATCTGGTTCAGCAGATATATATCAAAGAGGTTCTTTCTTCTTTTGTTGTATATCTATTGTTTAATGTTACCTTCCATTTTTTTTAATATTCGGTAGATTATTATTTCATGAAAATATGACTATTATTTCTAACAGAGGCAAGACATAGAAAAGGCTGTTTCAGATGTTTATCTTGTTTCTTCTGATTCAAACAGAAAAAATTTGAAATATGTATTAGGAATTAATGTAGATGAAATGTTATTTAAAGTATTTCTAGAAGACATTACTAAAAAGCTCAATCGGTTCTTTTTCTGTATATGCTGTGTTTCGTCTTGCAAGTATTCCAAAAGATAATATCGGAAATATTTATTGAGAGTTTATATTGAGGTGAAGGCTCATGGCTTAGTGATTAGAGCATTGGGCTTGCAATCGAAAGGTTGTGAGTTCGATTCTAGGACCGGGTGATGTATTGTGTCCTTGAGCAAGACAATTTATTTCACGTTGCTCCAGTTTACTCAGCTGTAGAAATGAGTTGCAATCCTACCAAATCAATGAGTGGCAGTAGTTACAGCTGCACGTATTTAAAGACTGGTGCAGTGGTTCTGTAAACAATGCGGCTTTGCAGATGATCAATGTAAATTGACAATGGAAAGGTGCTCTCGCTCGAGTTAGAAGAGAACTATTGACATTTAGGAGAAGCAGCTACCTCTGATTGTATTCAGCAACCGAAACAAATATGAAGTACACCAAATCCAAGGCTCCTAGGGGTGGCCCTTATTTGCGAGTGTAAACTCGGCCAGATTAGTTTAGATTAGATTAGATTATATAAAACAAATGTTGTTTTTTTGAAGGTGATATAGCTGCTATTTCTAGCAAATGTAGAGATCATAAAGAAGCTCCATCGGTTCTTTATTCGTTTATGCTGCGTTTCTTCTGGCAAGTATTTTAACAGATAAGATCGGAAATGGCCATTGACAGTTTATATAAAGATGTTTGCTGAGATGTTTCACAAGTAATATTAGAAACATGACACAGCATAGACAACAAGAGCTAGTTAGGTATAAATATGTGTGTGTAACACACACATACACCTATACATACACACACATATAATACACACACACACACATATACACACACACACACGCACGCAGACACACAAACACACAAACACAGACACACAGACACGGACACACAGACACAGACACACACACACACACACACACACACACACACACACACACACATAAATGAGGTTGTGTGAATTTATATACATACATATATATATGATGGCTGCCCCCTCGCTATCGTGTATGGCCATTGCACACACACAAAAAAATAATAATTGTTTCTACATTTAGCACAAGGCCAGCAATTATTCCAGTGTATTACTGGTACTTTATTTTATCGACCTCGTAAGGATGAAAAGCAAAGTTAACCTCGGCGGGATTTGAACTCAGACCATATAGGGCCGTAACTCTTTGCTGCAAAGCATGGCGTCCGACCCTCTACCGATACTGCCAATCCAATAACAATAAAAATATATATACGGTGCCCCAGCATGTCCTCAGCCGGATGGCTAGAAGAGGTAAAAGAGAAAAAGAGTATACACATATATATATATATACATACACAGATATACATACACTCACACATACATGTATACATATATAAACGCACACATATATATACATATATCACATACATATACACATATATATTAACAAGTAACGGTGCTGCAATCGAATGTGGCTTATATATATACATGCATACACATGTGTGGGTGTGTGTGAGTATATATATATATATATATATATATATATATGTATATATATGTCTGTGTGTGTGTGTGTGTATGATTATA
>OZ024751.1:18188526-18193526 GCA_964016885.1 Eledone cirrhosa
AAGTGTTAGATTTAGTAACAGCTCGAAACACTGGAAAAATGAACGATTTGCCTGATGATCGCTGCAACAAGAAACTTGCATTGCCAGAAAAAAGAATTCATTAGAAATACCCACTATACTCACTATACGCAACTTGTGGGCAAAGTGCGGCTCAAAGGCCACATCCAGCCAGTTTGACTTTCTGAATAGCACACCTAATAAAAAAGTTCCCTAGAATTCTTTACTAGTGCAACGCAATCTATGATGAGCGAAATCTTAGGTCTTTTGCTCGAAACATTTTGCATGTTTGTGCAATGCTGTTTGTATGTTTGTGCATGTATTATGCAATGCTGTCCTCTTTCATTGACAATAAGTAAAGTATATTATATATATATATATATATGTAGGAGGTGAGTTTTATTGTAGTACAATAAAGCAATGCAGATATCGGATAAGAAGCACTCTACAGTTTATAAGACTGGAGTATACATAATATATAAGATCAAAAGATGGTTAAAAGAGTTCCATGTATTTTATTATGCGCATTTCAAAAACAAATATCATCATGCAATAATTTGTGTTTTCATCAGATAAAATAGGAAGACATTATATGAAGGTTAAAAAACACTTGTGAATAGTGCAGTTTTAAATCAACATATATATATATATGTGAGTGTGTGCGTATGTTTTTTTGTGCATACATTTTAAGTGTGTATATGAATAGATTCATCGGAATATGGTTCCAAACGGAGAGGAGAAAAAAACAAAGCATGGTGTCCGACCCTCTACCGATACTGCCAATCCACTGCCCTGGCAAAGTTAATAAAAATAATTGTTTCTACGTTAGGCACAAGGCCAGCAATTATCCCAGTGCATTACTGGTACTTTATTTTATCGACCCCGTAAGGATGAAAGTCAAAGTTGACCTCGGTGGAATTTGAACTCGAGCCGTAACTCTCTGCTGCAAAGCATGGTGTCCAACCCTCTAACGATACTGCCAATTCAATGATTTCTAGTATAGGCACAAGAGCAGTAATTTTTTTTGGGGAGGGGAAAGTCGATTAAATCAACATCAGTAGTGTATTACTGGTACTTTATTTTATCGATCCTGTAGGGATGAAAGGCAAAGCTAGCCTCAGTGGGATTTGAACTCAGAACGTAATGGGACGTAACTCTATGCTGTGAAGCATGTTGTCCGACGTTCTGCCGATACTGCCAATCCGCTGTCCTGTACTATAATAAGTGTTTCTACGTTAGGCACAAGGCCAGCAATTACCCAGTGTATTACTGGTACTTTATTCTATCGACCCCGGAAGGATGAAAGGCAAAGTTAACCTCGGCAGGATTTGAACTCAATTATAATAATGGTTTCTTATATAGGCACAAGGCGAGCAATTTTGGGGAGGGGAAGGTTGATTAAATCGTGCCCCAGTACGATACTGGTACTTTACTTTATCGACCATGTAAGGATGAAAGGTAAACTTAACAACGGCGGGATTTGAAATCAGATCATAAAGGACCGTAACTCGATGCTGCAAAGCATGATATCTGACTCTCTACCGACACTGCCAATCAACAATAATAATACTAATAATAAATGAAATACATAAAGAGGAATCGATCTGTTCGAATCGCTTTGCATCAAATACGACCAACAACGTTCGATTGTTTGTCATGTACAATCCAACAATGACCCACACCCTAACAATAGATTTCAGCTACTCGGAAGTGTGTCGCCACACCGGAAGTCAGAGCGCTGCTGTTAGCTATACAGTAAATGTCCAGACATAGTGATGGATGGTCAGGAAAATGGTGTGGGCGGGGGGGGGTCTGGTGGTGGAATGGTGGTGGTGGTGGTGTTGGTAGTGGTGATGTTTGTGGTGGTGGTGGGGGGGGGGTCTGGTGGTGGTGGTGGTGATGTTTCTGGTGGGGGGGGGGATTCTGGTGGTGGTGGTAATGGTGGTGGTGATGTTTTTGGTGATGATGGTACTGCTGGTAGTGGTGGTGGTGGTGTTGGTGGTACTAGTGGTAATAGTAGCTTTTCATAAATGTGGTATTAGTAGTAGTAGTAATATTAGTAGTAGAATTAGTGGTGGTGGTAGTAATCATCGCTTTTTCATAAATGTGGTGGTAGTAGTAGTAGTAGTAGTGGTGGTGGTGGAGGTACTCGTCGCTTTTCATAAATGTAATGGTGGTTATGGTGATAGTGGTGGTAGTAGTAGTAGTAGTAGTAGCTTTTCATAATTTTAGTGGTAGTAGTAGTAGTAGTAGTAGTAGCTTTTCATAATTTTGGTGATGGTGATAGTAGTAATAGTAGTAGTAGGTTTTCATAATTTTAGTGGTAGTAGTATTAGCATTAGCAGCAGTAGTAGTAGGTTTTCATAATTTTAGTAGTATTAGTATTAGCAGCAGTAGTAGTAGCTTTTCATAATTTTAGTGGTAGTAGTATTAGTATTAGCAGCAGTAGTAATAGTAGTAGCTTTACATAATTGTAGTGGTGGTGCTAGTAGTAGTAGTATTAGTAGCGGTGGTGGTAGTAGTAACTTTACATAACTGTAGTGGCGATGGAGGGGTTTTCTTATAATTATGGTGACGGCTTTGCTTGTGATGAGGATAATGGTGTTCTTGTTATTGGTTATGGCAGCTGGTTTTGTTATCGGTCGTAGTGGTGGTTGTAATGGGGTAGTGTTGTAATGTGGAGTGGCGGGGTCGTGCAAACAAATAGTTAATGGCTAACATTATCGGCCTTCTACGTATCCCCTCGCACCCCCCTCTCTCTCTCTATATATATATATATCTCTCTATCTCTCTCTCTCTCTCTCTCTCTCTCACTGAAACTAATAAACCTTTGTTTGTACTGCCTCTCTGTTTTTGTTCCCGTCCCAGTTTTCACTATATATATACATATATATATATATATGTATATATATACATACACAAATAATATATATATATATATATATATATATATATATATATATATATATATATATATATACATACACAAATAATATATATATATATACACATACACAAATAATATATACATATATATACATACACAAATAATATATATATACATACACAAATACATATATAACATACACATAATATATACATACACAAATAATAATATATATATATATATATATATATACATACACAAATAATATATAGATATATACATACACAAATAATATATACATATATAGATATATACATACACAAATAATATATACATATATATATATATATGTATGTACATACACAAATTATATATTTATATATATTCTTTACTATGTTCATCATTCGATCTCTTCATCTATCCCTCTTTCTGTGTTCTCCAATTTCTCAATATATATATCGATCCATGTATCTTGTTCTCTCTCTCCTTCTCTCTCTTTCTCCCTCTCTCCTTCTCTCTCTTTCTCCCTCTCCTTCTCTCTCTTTCTCCCTCTCTCTCTCCCTCTCCTTCTCTCTCTTTCTCCTCTCTCTCTCTGTTCTCTCTCTTTCTCTCTCTTTCTCTCTCTTTCTCTCCCTTTCTCTCCCTCTCCCTCTTTCTCTCTCTCTCTCTCTCCCTCTTTCTCTATCACTCTCTCTATCACTCTCTCTCTCTCTCTTTCTCTCTCTTTCTCTCTCCCTCACACTCTCTCTCCTCCCTCTTTCTCTCTCTCACTCTCTCCCTTTTTCTCTCTCTCACTGTCTTCCTCTCTCCCTCTCCATCTCTCCCTCTTTCTCTCTCCCCCTCTCCATCTCTCCCTCTTTCTCTCTCACTCTTTCTCTCTCACTATCTCTCTCTCCCTCTTTCTCTCTCACTATCTCTCTCTCCCTCTTTCTCTCTCTCCCTCTTTCTCTCTCTCTCTCTTTCTCTCTCTCCCTCTTTCTCTCTCTCTCTCTTTCTTTCTCTCTTTTTTTCTTTCTTTCTCTTTCTCTCACTCTCTCTCTTTCTCTGTGTTTGTTTTGTATTAACCTGGTTTCAATTATTGTACTGCGGCCATGTTATGGCATTACACTTAAGGGGTTTTTAATTGATCATATCGACACCCAATACTTATGTCAGTCTGGTACTTAAGTTATCGATCTATATTTTTCGAATCACTAATTTGCACTTTTTTTTTAATATATTTCTGTATAAATAAACACACACACACACGCACACACACACACACACACACACACACACACACACACACACACACACACATACACACACACACACACACACACACACACACACACACACACACACACACACACACACACACACACACACAAACACTTACATACATAATCACAAAAATAATTCTTGATACTCGCTTTGCTCAATAGAATATCCAAGATGTGACAGCTGGATCAAAATAGGGGTCCATTAGCACTTAACTGGGGTCGCACCTAAAGAGACAATAAACTCATACACTCACACAACCGGGATCATAGGTGCAAAGATGTAAACATAAGATCACTTTACTGGAGCTATAGATAAAAGTTATAAATTAGAAGCCTTACTTAATATTTTGTTGCACGAGTATTCTTTAAACGTTATTAACTAAGTAACATTTCTGTGTACAACAGCGTATATTAGAAAAAATAAGATAAATTTAATTTTAGTATTAAATTATAACCCTCGCTGTGAAATTTGAGAGTAGTAAAAACACTTTATTAAGAATAGTAAGTAAAAATAACTTTATTAAGTAAATAATTGTTTCTATTTTAGGCACAAGGCCAGCATTTATCCAGTACATTACTGGTGCTTTATTTTATCGACCCCGTAAGGATGAAAGGCAAAGTTAACCTCGGCGGGATTTGAACTCAGATCATAAAGGGACATAACTCTATGCTTCAAAGCATGGTGTCCGACTCTCTACCGATAAATAATATATAATATTATATATAATAAATAATATATTATTAAGTAAATAATATATTTGTGCACAACAAGCTGAGATAAATTTAATTTAGTATAACTATAGTTTTAAATTATAAGTGTCGCTGTGAAAATTAAGAATAGAAAAAATAACTAA
>OZ024751.1:18198526-18218526 GCA_964016885.1 Eledone cirrhosa
ATTGCTGCGCGAGAAGAGATTCTGACGAGACTGAGTAGAAAGAACACTTGAGGTGATCAGATTACGTGCCATCGTTTGGTGGGTCTCACTGAAGTGGTTTATAGGAAACAGCTAGGACGCCTAGTGTGGACGTGGAGCAACCTAGTAGACCAACAACAACAACAACAACAGGTTCAACGATAGCAGCAGCAACAATAACAATGAAAATAACAACGACAGCTACATTAACAACAACAATTAAAATAACAACGACAACAGGATCTACGGTAGGAACAGCAGCAACAATAACAATGAAAATAACGATAGCAAAAGCAACATCAGCAGCAGTAACAACAACAACAACAACGATAGCAGCAGTAACAACAACAACAACGATAGCAAAAGCGACATCAGCAGCAGTAACAACAACAACAACGATAGCAAAAGCGACATCAGCAGCAGTAACAACAACAACAACGATATCAAAATCAACATCAGCAGCAGTGACAACAGCAACGACGATAGCAAAAGCAACATCAGCAGCAGTAACAACAACAACAACGATAGCAAAAGCAACCCCAGCAGCAGTAACAACAACAACAACGATAGCAAAAGCAACACCAGCAGCAGTAACAACAACAACGACAACGATAGCAAAAGCAGCAACAGTAACAACAACAACAACAACGATAGCAAAAGCAACCACAGCAACAACAATAACAACCGCAACAGCCACTAAAATGACAACAGATACAACAATCAGAATAACAACAACAGTAGAAATATCAACAACTACAACTTCAACTCTTGTTTCTAACATTGGCAGAAGGCCAGCAATTTCAATGTGTATTTATTCGACTCTAGAGAAAGAAATGGCAAAGTTAACCTCAGTGGGATTTGAACTCAGAACATAGAGAACCGGAACTAAATACCACAAATCAATTAGTACGATGCTCTATTGATTCTCCCAATGTATTGCCTTTGAAGGAAGCAGCAACTACGATAATGGTTTCTTATATAGGCACCAGGCCAGCAAATTTTGGGGGAGGGGAAAGTCGATTAAACCGACCCCAGTGCGTGACTGGTACTTTATTTTATCGACCCCGTAACGATGAAAGGCAAAGTTAACCTCGGTGGATTTGAACTCAGATCATAAAGAGCCATAACTCTATGCTGCAAAGCATGGTGTCCGACTAACAAGAACATTAATAGCAACAACAATGAATACAGAAACATGAACGTAAAGGGCCGTAACGTTATCGCATAAAGCATGTTGTCCAATGCTCTACCGATACTGCCAATCGACTGCCCTGTACTGTACTATAATAATAATAATAATAATAATAATTGTTTTATATTTTGGCACGAGGCCAGCAATTATCCCAGTGTATTACTGGTACTTCCAACCCTCTACCGATACTGCCAGTCTACCGCCCTAGCAACAACTACAATAATAACTAAAAAAACAACTACAATATTTAGAGTAACTACAACAATCACAGGAAGAACAACGAATATCGAACCTTAAACCAAATGAAACTTAAAGTATTTGGCTATGAACTAAAGTATAAACTACAATAATAGGCGGTGGGTGTATTGATAATATATATATATATATATATGTATATATATATATATATATATATATATATATATATAGTAATAATAATAAATTTGAAGACTAAAATCCAAAGAGGGCTCGATAAGGATAAATATATATCAAATATATAAGAACCGTAGAGCAAATATTTATTAAAATAACAGATTAAAGTTTAAGCAAAAATCGCTGCTTTCACCCTTAACGGGATCTTCTGAAACAAAAAAAATCAATCTGTGAACGCAGAAGTAAATATTTCGAAAAACGTTGCAAACGAATATAATGAGAGAGAGGGAGAGGGGGCGAGAAAGAGTGAAAGCTTGAAAAACAAGAAGCAAAAAAAATATATTGAAACATTTCAAAGAAACCGTAAGAAGAAGAATAACAACATCAGTAACAACAAAAACAACAACAGTAACAACAGTATTGCCAACACAACAACAACATTGCCAACACAACCACAATAACAACAACATTAGTAACGACTAAAACAACAATAACGAGAGAATTGCCAACACAACAACAAACAACAGCAACAACAAGAACAGCAACAACACCATTGCCAACACAACAACAAACAACAACAACAGCAACAACACCATTGCCAACACAACAAACAACAACAACACCATTGCCAACACAACAACAACCAACAGCAACAACACCATCGCCACCACAACAACAACAGCAACAACACCATTGCCACCACAAACAACAACAAACAACAACAACAACAATAAACAACAACAGCAACAACACCATTGCCAACAGAACAACAAACAACAAACACAACAACACCATTGCCAAGACAACAACAACAGCAACAGCACCATTGCCAACACAACAACCAACGATAGCAACAACACCATTGCCAACACAAGAAACAACAGCAACAACACCATTGGCAACACAACAACAAACAACAACAACAACAACACCATTGTCAACAAACAACAACAAACAACAACAACAGCAACAACAACAACATTGCCAACAACGACAGTAACAACAACACCATTACCAACAACAACAACACCATTGTCAACAACAGTAACAACAACACCATTGCCATCAACAACAGTAACAACAACACCATTGCCAACAACAACAACACCATTGCCAACAACACCATTGCCAACAACAACAGTAACAACACCATTGCCAACAAACAGTAACAACAACACGTTTGCCAACAAACAACAGTAACAACACGTTTGCCAACAAACAACAGTAACAACAGCACGTTTGCCAACAAACAACAGTAACAACAACACGTTTGCCAACAAACAACAGTAACAACAACACGTTTGCCAACAAACAACAGTAACAACACCACGTTTGCCAACAAACAACAGTAACAACAACACGTTTGCCAACAAACAACAGTAACAACACCACGTTTGCCAACAAACAACAGTAACAACAACACGTTTGCCAACAAACAACAGTAACAACACGTTTGCCAACAAACAACAGTAACAACAGCACGTTTGCCAACAAACAACAGTAACAACAACACGTTTGCCAACAAACAACAGTAACAACACCAGGTTTGCCAACAAACAACAGTAACAACACGTTTGGCAACAAACAACAGTAACAGCAACTAAAAGGGAAGTTATGATATGGTTTTAGAGCGATATATGGAGGAAGTTTGAATGAAGAAAAATTGCATTCCTCCTAAAGGATTAATGAATGAGTTAAGAGGGGAATGGACAGGATATTTGTTTGAAGGAGGTGAAGCCTGTAAGAGGAACAGATTTACTATGATTTATATACATGTGTGTGTGTATATGTGTGTGTGTGTGTCTGTGTATATATTTATATATATGTGCGTGTGAGTGTGCGTGTGTGTGTGTTTGTATGTGTTTGTATGAGTTTATAAACCTCCTATAAACTCCCTTATATATATATACGTGTATATATATATATATATATATATATATATATGCACGTATATATATATATATATATATGCACATGTATATATATATATATATATATATATATGCACATGTATATATATATATATATATATATATATGCACATGTATATATATATATATATATATATATATATATATGCACATGTATATATATATATATATATATATATATATATGCACATGTATATATATATATATATATATATATATATGCACATGTATATATATATATATATACATATATGCACATGTATATATATACATATATGTACATGTATATATATATATATATATATACATATATGTACATGTATATATATATATATACATATATGCACATGTATATATATACATATATATATATATATATAGATGTGTATATACATAGAAGTATATTTATGTATGTGTATATACATAGAAGTAGATATATGTATGTATATATACATAGAAGTATGTATATATATATATATATATATGTATATATACATAGAAGTATGTATATATATGTATATATACATCGAAGTATGTATATATATATGTATATATACATAGAAGTATGTATATATATGTATATATACATAGAAGTATGTATATAAATGTATATATACATAGAAGTATGTATATAAATGTATATATACATAGAAGTATGTATATATATGTATATATATACATAGAAGTATGTATATAAATGTATATATACATAGAAGTATGTATATAAATGTATATATACATAGAAGTATGTATATATACATAGAAGTATGTATATATATGTATATATACATAGAAGTATGTATATATATGTATATATACATAGAAGTATGTATATATATGTATATATACATAGAAGTATGTATATATATGTATATGTACATAGAAGTATGTATATATATGTATATATACATAGAAGTATATATATATATGTATATATACATAGAAGTATATCTATATGTATATATACATAGAAGTGTATATCTATATGTATATATACATAGAAGTATATATATAAATGTATATATACATAGAACTATATATACATATATACATAGAAATATATATATATATATATATATATATATATAGGATGGGTTTATGTATATGAGTCTGTGAGTGTTTGTATTACTGTATATGCATATATAATATATATATATACACACATGTAGATGCATACTTCATATATATGTGTATATATATATATATGTATTTATGTATGTATATGGATATAGAAACAACAAAACGTTAAGGTGAGTACTTTATATGAGGAAAATGAAAAATAATGGCTTCTTGTCACACTAGATTAATCCATTGTCCAGCTAAATACACATATACACGCAGACACACACGTATACACAGGCTCTTGGCTACATTCACACACATTTATATATGAATATATACACCTTACTTTATATATAAAGAAATCTACTACATATATACAGATGTATAGGTTGATATATATATATATATATATGTGTGTGTGTATATGTGCGCCAGTATATGTGTGTATATATGTGCGCGTGTATATATGTGTATATATGTATGTGTATATATGTGTGTATGTGTATATATGTGTGTGTATATATATATATATACATATGTGTGTATATATGTGTGTGTATATATGTGTGTATGTGTATATATGTGTGTGTATATATATATATATATATGTGTGTGTGTGTGTGTGTATGTACACAAGCACGTAAATATGTATTTAATTACATACCTATATGTCTATATAACTAAATATTTCTATTCTTCTTTCTATAGTCCTTTGTATGAATATATACATACATGTATGTACGTGTGTACGTACGTACGTATGTATATAGTTACCTCTATGTCTATCTACCAAGCTATGCTAACTGACATGTACAAATATGTTTGAAAGTGTGCGGTAGCCCGCGGACTCAGCGTAAATCCATACGTCGGGCATAGGCGTCACTTTGATTTAATATTACATCTAAATTTTAAAGGGGAAACTCCTTTATGTACATATGTGCGAATGGGCATATATGCGTGAGTGTGTGTGTCTGTATAAATGCATATATATCGAAGGTGACATACAGGAGACTGAGGTTAGCTGGACATGTTCACCGACATTCAGAGTTGACACTGCACTCAATAGTCTTGTGGGGGCCATCACACAGACACACTGCACTCAATCGTCCTGTGGGAGCCCTTACACGGATACACTGCACTCGCTGGTCCTCTGGGAGCCCTCACACGGACACACTGCACTCAATGGTCCTGAATGAGCCCTTACACGGACACACTGCACTCAATAGTCTTGTGGGGGCCATCACACAGACACACTGCACTCAATCGTCCTGTGGGAGCCCTTACACGGATACACTGCACTCGCTGGTCCTCTGGGAGCCCTCACACGGACACACTGCACTCAATAGTCCTGTGGGAGCCCTTACACGGACACACTGCACTCAATCGTCCTGTGGGAGCCCTTACACGGATACACTGCACTCAATCGTCCTATGGGAGCCCTTACACGGACACACTGCACTCAATAGTCCTGTGGGAGCCCTTACACGGACACACTGCACTCAATCGTCCTCTGGGAGCCCTTACACGGACACACTGCACTCAATAGTCCTGTCGGAGCCCTTACACGGACACACTACACTCAATCGTCTTGTGGGAGCCCTTACACAGACACACTGCACTCAATCGTCCTGTGGGAGCCCTTACACGGACACATTGCACTCAATAGTCCTATCGGAGCCCTTACACGGACACACTGCACTCAAACGTCCTGTAGGAGCCCTTTCACGGACACACTGGATAGTGGGAGACCGAGGATGACATATGTTTGTGCCCTAAGGACAGACGCGGGACATAGCGGCGATGATGAAGGACAGCGACTGCTGGATAGAGCTCGTCTATGGATCTTGGGAATTTTTCCCGCCCTTGAAAGAACTCGTCCATGGATCTCCAGAATTTTTCCCGCACTTGAAAGAACTCGTCCATGGATCTCCAGAATTTTTCCCGCCCTTGAAAGAACTCGTCCATGGATCTCCAGAATTTTTCCCGCACTTGAAAGAACTCGTCCATGGATCTCCAGAATTTTTCCCGCCCTTGAAAGAACTCGTCCATGGATCTCGGGAATTTTGTCCACCCTAGATAGAACTCGTCCATGGATCTCGGGAATTTTGCCCGCTCTAGATAGAACTCGTCCATGGATCTCGGGAACTTTGCCCGCCCTAGATAGAACTCGTCCATGGATCTCGGGAATTTAACCCGCCCTAGAGAGATAGATATGCGTGTGTGTGTGTTTGCGTGGGTATGTGACCCTGGATTAATATTGGAATTACACAATACATGTAGTAACTCTAATTACTCATGTGAAACCGTTAATTCTAATCAGTCTTCCACTGTACTTACCTCACAGAATGTCTTAATATGTACTTTGCTTTTAGTAATCAAACGATGTTTGAAGAGTCGCCATCAGCAAGAAAATCTTAGTAGCTCTGTGGAGTGAATCATCACTATCACCATCGTCATTACCATTAGCAACGAAGTCAGCATCATCATCATCAGCAGCAGCAGCATCATTATCATAAATATCATCACCATAATTAATATCAACAACATCAGCATCATTGTCACCGTAGCCGGTGTTGTCAACTTCTTTCTCGTCATCAGCATCATCGTCATCAGAAGCAGCAACATTATCCTTTACGCCAACGACATTATCATCATCATCATCATCATCACAACCAGCATCATCATCACCATCATCACCACCATCATCATCATCATCATCACCACCAGCATCATCACCACCACCAGCATCATCACCACCATCATCATTACCACCATCATCATCATCACCATTATCATCATCGTCATCACCAGCATCATTACCACCATTACCACCATTACCCCTATCATTACCCCTATCATTACCTCCACCATTACCACTATCATTACCACTACCATTACCACCACCATTACCACTATCATTACCACTATCATTACCACTATCATTACCACCATTACATCCACCATTGCCTCCACCATTACCCCCACCATTACCACCACCATTACCACCATTACCACCATTACCACAATCATTACCACCACCATCACCACCACCACCACCATCACCACCACCATTACCACCACCATTACCACTATCATTACCACCATTACCACCATTACCACTATCATTACCACCACCACCACCACAACCACAACCACCACCATCACCACCATCACCACCACCATCACCACCACCACCACCATCACCACCACCATTACCACCACCATTACCACCACCATTACCACCACCATTACCACCACCATTACCACCACCACCACCACAACCACAACCACCACCATCACCACCATCACCACCACCATCACCACCATCACCACCACCACCACCATCACCACCACCATTACCACCACCATTACCACCACCATTACCACCACCATTACCACCACCATTACCACCACCATTACCACCACCATTACCACCACCACCACCACAACCACAACCACCACCATCACCACCATCACCACCACCATCACCACCATCACCACCACCACCACCATCACCACCACCATTACCACCACCATTACCACCACCATTACCACCACCATTACCACTATCATTACCACCATTACCACTATCATTACCACCATTACCACCACCACCACCATCACCACCATCACCACCATCACCACCACCACCATCACCACCATCACCACCACCATCACCCTCATTACTATTATCCCCACTATTATCATCACCATCACTGTCATTAACGTTCTCAATAACATCACCTTTATCTTAATTGTTACTATTATTATTATTATTGCGGTGGGTTGGTAGTATCGGTAGAGGGTCGGACCCCATGCTTTCAAGCATAGAGTTACGTCCCTTTATGATCTGAGTTCAAATCCCGCCGAGGTTGACTTTGCCTTTCATCCTTACGGGCTCGATAAAATAAAGTACCAGTAATGCACTGGGATAATTGCTGGCCTTGTGCGAAAAGTAGAAACAATTATTATTATTTTCGTCATCGTCATCATCGTCATCATTGTCATCGTCATCGTCATCAATGTCATCGTCATCGTCATCGTCATCATCGTCATCATCGGCATCGTCATCGTCATCAATGTCATCGTCATCGTCATCGTCATCGTCATCATTGTCGTCATCGTCATCATCATAATCGTCATCATGGTCATCATCATAATCATCATCATCGTCATTATTGTCATCATCCTCATCATCATCATCGTCATCATCGTCGTCATCGTCATCGTCATCGGCATCGTCGTCATCATCATCATCATCATCATGGTTGTCTTTACTATTAATGTTTCAACGCTTTATGTACAAATTAAATACAAACAATGCAGAACAAACAAACAAACAAACTTACCAAAAACAAAAACAAAAAAATAATAATAACAACAACAACAACAACTACTACTATAACAACAACATAAGCAGCGCCATCTTCTGGTGAAAGACTGGTTAAATATCTAAAAGCCCCTTTCATGAAAGTCCAATGACATTGGGGAGTTGTAAGGTTTGATGCAGTGTTAATTGAATTTCACATAAATTTAACGCCAATTATTAAATGGGTTTTCACGCCGACTAATGACACACATAGACACAAGCGAACGTATATAGATATTTATATACACACATACACACAGGTATATATATATATATATATATATATACATATACACATGCAGATATACAAACAGATATGTATACAAATATATATATTTCTCTCTCTCTCTCTAAATATATATATATATATATACACATTTATATACATATTTATACATATATATGTACGTTTATATACATATATATACACATATATATATATACATATGTACACACACATATATATATATATATACATACATTTATATATATATATATATATATATACATTTATATATATTTATATATTACACACATCTATATATATATATTACACACACATCTCTATATAGACGTGTGTGTGTATTCAGACATATACGTATGTGTCAGTGTGTAAGAGAGTCTGTGTGTATATGTATGAGGTTACATTATTTTTTATCTTTTAATATTTCCAACTCCTGTTTTCTGTTCCATTCCTCGCTCTAATTACATTGAAGCTATTATGTACACCGTGTACTTTCAATAAATTAAAGGAACAGACGTTTAAGTACTTACATGAAATCCTGCAAATCCGATAATTTCGTTAGCAAAAAAAAACAAAAAAAACACACAAGCATTCACATATACAAACAATATAGAATTAATATTGAAAGTATCAAAAAATAACATTGCAATCATCTGTGAATTCAATTTACATCTGAGGTTTCGAACTTCATATTTTTTTATGACTTAATCAGAAAAAAGAATGTGATGTAACTCTTTTCTCTTCATCACCTTCGAGACTGGTTGGAGAAAATTATCTTCTGACTGAAGATCTGATTCCCAATGCTCCTAAGATGTTTATGTATAACTGTGCATATATATATATATATATATATATATATATATATATATATAAGCAAGATGTATGGTAGGTCGTACGTAAATCGCGATGATCACGCCCGATCTACCAAATATGCGACGGTAGCTAGTTAAGCTCTATACGTTGATGTAAATAATGAACTTACAATCACCTGTTATATGCCTTGAAAAGTCCCACCATATGATCGGACGAAACGGCTGTCGGCAATAAACTTGTTATAATGTCATAATAGTTCCTTTGTTCTTTTTCATTAATATATATATATATATATATATATATATATATATATATTATCAATCAGGATGTGACTGATGCTGAGGAGGATATTAGAGGGAGCTAGAGCAAAGTGCCTTCCTGCGGTCATGGTTTTCATTGACTTTAGGAAGGCCTTTGATTCTGTGGACCGTTACTGCCTGATGAAGATCTTACAGGCTTATGGAATCCCCAAGAGGATAGTGGACCTGATATCACTGCTCTACACCAACACCAAAGCCCAAGTCATTACACCTGATGGGATGACAGAGTTCTTTGAGATACTGGTTGGAGTGCTCCAGGGAGATACATTGGCTCCCTACCTTTTTATCATCGTAGTGGACTATTGTATGCGCCTTACACTGGAGAAATACCAGGACACTGGCTTTACTGTAGTACCGGCTCAGAGCAGGAGAGTTGGGGCGAAAAAGGTATCGGATGCTGAATTTGCCGACGACATAGTTTTGGTGACAAATACAGTGAAGGAGGCAGAGGATTTGATGCGGGAGGTTGAGACTGTGTCGATGAGTGTGGGGCTGAGAATGAATGAGACTAAAACAAAATATCTGGTGGAGAATGTTGAGAAGCCAGAGGGGATCACTAATGTAGGCGGGAAGCCGCTGGAATTGGTTGAGGACTTCCTGTATTTGGGAGCAAAGATTGGGAATACGGAAGATGATGTGGTTGGGAGGAAGAGCAAGGCCTGGGCGGCGTGTCACAGCTTGAGATCGGTGTGGAAGTCGGACCTTCGTAGAGACCTGAAAATCCGCCTCTTCATTGCTGTAGTGGAGTCTGTGCTGCTGTATGGGTCTGAGACTTGGACACTGACCAAGAGACTCACTCAGATGGTGGATGGGTGCTACACGAGAATGCTGAGGATGGCTCTGAACATTAATCAGTATACACTGAGGATGAAAAACTCAGAGCTGTATGGGAGCATCCCAAAAGTCAGCTCAAAAGTGACACAGAGGAGACTGAGGTTGGCTGGACATGCTCACCGACATCCAGAGTTGACATTGCACTCAGTGCTCCTTTGGGAGCCCCTACATGGACACACTAGAAGAGGAAGACCAAGGTTAACATATGTTGATGCCCTAAGGACAGACACTGGTCTGTTGGAGATGCAGGATATGGCAGCGATAATGAGGGACAGAGACCGCTGGAGAGAACTCGTCCATGGATCTCGGGAATTTTACCCGCCTTAGATATAGATATAGATATTATCAATTATTTTTTTATCATTTATATTGTTTTGACCTGTTTAGCTTGATTTGGTTTTTAGCTTGGGTGGTTAATGCTTTCTTGACCACCTTTGCAGTTTTTTATGGCTTCTTAACACATTGTTTAGCTCTGGTTTTTAACTATTGAGCACTTTGCCAGTATCATTTCTGATTTGTTCGTTCCGCTTCGCTTTTCCTGCCCGCCGAAAATGCGATTCTCGCTGAATCTTTATTTGTATATATATATATATATATATATATATACAATGATATTAAATAAATGGAAACTATATTTATGAAACCATATTTATAATATATATATATTTCAAGAATACCAAAAGATTTTGGTACGCTTTCTTCAGATAAAATACAAAGTTTGTTTTATAAATAGAGACATACCCAGGAAAATCATATCTTATCAGTTGGATATTCTCTGGATAAGAAAGCGTACCAAAGTCTTTTGGTACCCTTGAAATATATATAATAAAATAAATATGGTTTTATAAATATAGTTTCCATTTATTTAATATCATTGAATATTTACTCCAGGTAACTGTTGAATGCTCTAAATCAGTTATACACATTTATATTTATATTTGTCGGATTTCCAACAAATTAAATACCCCTTCTACTTATATATATATATATATATATATATATATATATATATATATATATATATATATATATATATATGTGCGTGTGTGTATCTGTGTGTGTAATAAACAACATAAGACAATTATTACATTTACCAAAGGTTTCACGAAGACAGACGAGATAGACACAGATGTCTGTGTCGAGCTCGTCTGTCTTCCTGAAACCTTTGGTAAATGGAATAATTGTCTTATGTTGTTTCTTACATAACTAAATAGCTCTGTAGCTTACATAGAACGCTCTGCTTTGCTTTACCTTCCCTACGGAAATACTTTATATATATATAGCTATACAGTCTCTATATTTTTAATGGATATTCCATTTATTTAAATGCACGTTGAAGTTTCAATGAGCCGCACTTAACACACACTACTTTGTAGTAATAGCTGATATCTCCAATTTCATATTTACTAAGATATAGCATAACCTATAAACTAATTCTAGATGAAGATAATGTTTAAGCCGTAACCAGATACAGCGAACTAATTCTCACAGACTTCTCACATTGTTCTGAGCAGGACTTAAAGTTTCACATGTGAGAAAACGGGAAGGCTGAAATTTCTGCACCTTTGAGACATTATTTCATTAGAGAGGGGCAGTGGATTGGCAGGTGCGATGGATTGGCAGGGGTGGTGGATTGGCAGGGGCGGTGGATTGGCAGGGTGGTGGATTGGCAGGGGCAGTGGATTGGCAGGTGCGATGGATTGGCAGGGGCGGTGGATTGGCAGGGGCGGTGGATTGGTAGGGCAGTGGATTGGCAGGGGCAGTGGATTGGCAGGTGCGATGGATTGGCAGGTGCGGTGGAGTGGCAGGGGCGGTGGATTGGCAGGGGCGGTGGATTGTCCGTATCAGTACAAGGTCGGGCGCTATGCATTGAAGCATAGAGTTACGTCCCTTTAGGGTCTGAGTTCAAATCCTGCCGAAGTTAACTTTGCCTTTCACCCTTACGGGGTCGAGAAAATAAAGTACCAGTAATACACTGGGATAATTACTGGCCTTGTGCCAAAAGCAGAAACAAATATTTCATTAGAGAAGGCAGGAACGTTTGGCAGGGTGAGCAGATAACAAGAGGATCTTCAGAGAAAGTTTTCTCATAAAACATGTTTCGGCCCTTGATTCTTACTTTGGGTTGAGTTAATTTAATTGAAAATAATGGAAAACTCTAGTTCTTTATGTCATTTCACTAAACACCACTCTATTTATAAAACACGTCTCTATTTATCCCCTACCCCAGAAAAAAATATTTTGCATTTCCTAACTCTACACTACAACCAGCACCACATCAACGCCAACAAAAACACCAACAATCACAACCACTATCATCACCACTGCTACTACTGACTCTATCACCACATGCACCACCACCACCACTACTACTACCATCACCGCCACCACTATTGCTTCTACTACCACCACCACCACTAACACCACTACCAACATGTACAACAACACTGCCTCAATGGACGACGAAAGAGATTTCATGACCAAAGAATGATAATACTACCACACCCACCAACACCACCACTATTACCACCACCACCTACTACTACTACTGCTGCTACTACTACTACTACTACTAATAATAATAATAATGATAATAACAACATACAGAGAAACACATTTATATACATTAGGTATCCACAAATACTGAATTATTTACAATTATTTCCAAGCCGCCATTTTTGGTCAAAGACAGCTCGGAGCTATGAATATTATGGTTTCAATTGTGAAAATTTCATTACTACGATGTTCCTCTCACAGCGACCACCATTTTACTTTTAAGAACGTTGTCAATTTTTCTTAATCAACTGTAAACAATTTTATACAATACCGAAATGTATATCTGTATAGATACAATAATAAAGTTTATACTTATATACAATACTGCTTTACAGACATCTCTGCTAGACCAAATTGTTTATTTCTATGTACATAATAGTAAATTATATACTTATATACAATATCACATTGTATACATGTATGCAATAACGAACTCTATAATTATAAACTATGCATTATTAAATATACACAACCTATGCATTATCAATTTGTATAATTCTATATAATGCTCTATATGCTTATATTCAATACCAGAGTATATATTTCTATACCATACTAAATTATATATATTAGTATATATATGAGAAAAGTATATAATATTATACATCTATACAAGCTTTATTTGTATACGTATATATACGAGTGCATATGGGGCAGTATTCAAGTGTATACGTTACTGAAACATATATATTTGTGAGTGTGTATACATATGTATATATATATATATATATATAATAATAGTACCGAATCACGTGCATTAGAATATGATACAAAAGGGTGCATTTTGTATACGCTATGAATATATGAATATATGTAGGTTAATACAATAAAGAACGATATATATATATTTGTATACTATGACAAGGTATGTAATACATTTTCACGAAAGAAACAATTTATTGTGAAATAAATAATAATTGTTTCTACTTTAGGCACAAGGCCAGCAATTACCCAGTGCATTACTGGTACTTTATTTTATCGACCCCGTAAGGATGAAAGGCAAAGTCAACCTCGGCGGGATTTGAACTCATTTCGTAAAGGGACGTAACACGCTGTAAAGCATGGCGTCCGACCCTCTACCGATACTGCCAATCCACCGCCATTAAATAAATAATAATGTGATATATTAGGCAATCGAATGAAAATGTCTTTGTATGTAACTATATATCAATATATGTATCTCTAAAGATTATCATACACATCTTAATGTATATATATATCTATGTATATATGTGTATATATATATACAATAATAATAATAATAATTATTATTATTATATATATATATATATATATATATATATATATATATATATATATATATATAGATAGATATAAATACATTATATGTGTATAATATGAATATATATATACATATATATATATATATATATATATATATGTGTGTGTGTATTCTTCTGGTGAAGCACTAACGTCCGAAACGTTAAGTCCCTCTTCCTGCTATTTCAAGCGTTAACCTATTATATACCTTGCATATACTGTACCGATTATGTTGTCGTTGCTGTTTACCTTTTACACACACACACACACACATACACACACACACTATATATATATATATATATATATATAAGTGAAAAACCAAAGATAATACTGCAAATAATTGTGTTAACATCTAGGTTCCTTTCAACTTTAATTCTATATAACTGTGAAAATAATAATTTGCAGATCAATTAATTAATCTATCAAATCAACGAAACAGTTGCAATCATATAACATTAAAATCTTCCCATGAAATCAATATGATTTGACTTGGAGAATGATCGTCCCAAAACAAAAATACCAAGCCATGGTCAATGTATTATTTATATTAAAAAGTCTTTTTAAAAGAAAACTCATATACAATATATTTGATTAGATGGACAAAGGGAAACGTTACCTTTTTAAGCATCGTGCAATGAGATTTTAAAGTCATTAAAGGGCTAATGTAAGCAAAATTGTTGTACCCTGTGTTATAGTTTATATATATAAACACGAATATATTCTTTACATCCTAAATGCTCTCATATGGTGTTCAAACTTTCTAAAAAAACATAAATTTTGGCTGCAGTATTCGGTAGTCTTCACCTTTTAAAAACAGTAGCTTATATATATATATATATATATATATTTGTTTGTTTGTGTGAGAGTGTAAAAGGTAAGCAGAGATAACACAGCAAACGGCACAGTACATTGAAGAAATATATCATTTTTAACGCTTGAAATAGCAGGAACAGAGTCTTAATGTTTTAGACACTAGTGCTTCATCACAAGATAGAGTTAGAAATAAAATATAAAATAGAAAGATAAAGAATAAGAAGAGGGAGGAACGGATTCTTATTTTCTTTATGTATTAAGATTATAGTGGTTATTTCATATTTTAAGAATATATAATTCTGGACTTTCCAAACTAACACACCAAGATACGTGTACACACCAACCATTTAGCAACCCACACATTCAAGAATGTCATACCCACATAAAGACATTAACATACACGTGTACACATCACGTGTACGATCACACACAATACATATATGCACATACATATATGCACATACACGCACATATACACACTTGCCCATGTGCACTGGCATTTATCTTCAGGCACACAATTCCCTACTCATCAGATAAGAAGTTGTATACCCGTATATACACTCTATCACATATAGTTACGACGTATAAACACAAGAATACACATCGAATGATATATCTATGCATATATACATTTTCGTATAAGCAGACATGCTTTTTAACATACTTTCATACATACATTCTCGTATGCACAAACATACATAAATCCATACATACATCAATTCATATATGATGGCTGCAACTCGATTTCGAGTAATGCCATCGCTTGATACTTAAGCATGAGCATCACAGACATGGCTTTTTAGTCCTGCTAGGGACTTGCCTATGGCCAGCAATACCATACATCGCAAAAAATCTCACATATCAAGCGATGCCTGTACTTGAAGCTTTTTTAAGTGAGGAAAGGCTCTGCACGGGGGCAATCCCACTCTCTGAACATCGAATGCATTTACCCCCCAAAAGAAGAACTGTTCTACATCATTGGATGCAAACGAAGTCGCAGGTTTTATATCAGAGTGTCCTTCTCCTACAAAGAAGCCTTAATGAAGATTAGGGGTCTCACGCTCCAGAAAAAATAAATACTTTATTAGATGGCCGTTGACTCTCCTGAGTTCCGCCGCCCTTTGACCGGTTTTGTTTTTAATCCAGCTGGGTGTCCCAAATCACCCTCCTCACCAATCAAGCTTGGTGGGGTTGCCGGTTTAGTCGTTGACGACCGGACCATGCACAAGATGTACTGGGTTACATGTTACCACCTGTGCATGGTCGGGTCGTCGGCCACTCAGCCTGCAATTCATATATACACATATATACAGGCATACAGATACTACCGTCATTGAAACACATATAGACTCCTATACAATAAATAGGCTAGCCCACCTATACTTTCATTCAGCTACATCTTCAGGCAAACACATTCATACAATGGAGCACACACACACATATTTGTACTAGCATACGTTTAAACTCGTACAACTACATACTTATACATATAGGCATACACATGCCACCTAGCATAACTAAGCACACACACACACACACATGAACGAACCTCTGTACATATACCATTAGACGTATGAGAGAAAGGTAGATAGAAACATAGACTGATTGAAGGATAGATAGAAAAACAGATAGACAATAAAAGGGAAAGAAAGATAGGTAGATATGTTGATAGAGAGAGAGGGAGATTGATAGATGAAAAGTATGAATGTGAGGGAGGAATTATAAAGGATAGAAAAAAAGAAAGAAGAATGTATGAAAGTGCAAAAGAATGACAAAATGAAAGAAAGAGAGAAACAAAGAAAGAGGAAAGAAGGAAGGAAAGAGACAACGAAAAAGCGAAAGAAAGAAAAAGAAGGAAGAGCGGAAAAGATTGTAAACCCAAATGCAATTGAAGAAAGGCAAACGATGCCCAAAGGGAATAAGATTTAATTTCTTGATGGGAAACTGATTAAATTAAATATAGCCATCTGAATTTCTAGAAATGGCGTCACCAATTTGATGATGTTTAACATCTTGCTTGGACACCATATTTGATGACGGTGCGCCATTTTGTTTATAGTTATATGTCTTTGTTTTATGCTGAATTTTCCTTTTTCTTTTTCTTGTGACTCTGTTAGGGTTCTAATGGATGTACATATACACCCCTCCACAAAAATAGAATAAAGATAACGACGAAAATACTAAATAAAATATATAGAAAACATTATTTAAAGTTTAACTTTCGTTTCGCTCATTAACAAAGTGATAATATTTGATATAAATGGAATGGTAAAGTGTAATTGACGTCGATAAAAAACCATAAACACGCCCCTCCCACACTCACAAACGTATATATATATATATATATGATGTATATATATATATATATATATATATATATATGATGTATATATATATATATATATGATGTATATATATATATATATATGATGTATATATATATATATATATATATGATGTATATATATATGATGTATATATATATATATATATATGATGTATATATATATGATGTATATATATATATATATATGATGTATATATATATATATATATGATGTATATATATATGATGTATATATATATATATATGATGTATATATATATATATATGTGATGTATATATATATATATGATGTATATATATATGATGTATATATATATATATATATGATGTATATATATATATATATATGATGTATATATATATATATATATGATGTATATATATATTATATATGTATATATATATATATATATATATGATGTATATATATATATATATATGATGTATATATATATATATATGATGTATATATATATATATATGATGTATATATATATATATATGATATATATATATATTATATATGTATATATATATATATATATATTATATATGTATATATATATATATATATATATATTATATATGTATATATATATATATTATATATGTATATATATATATATTATATATGTATATATATATATATTATATATGTATATATATATATATATATTATATATGTATATGTATATATATATATATATTATATATGTATATGATATATATTATATATATATATATTATATATGTATATGATATATATTTATATATATTATATATTATATATGTATATGATATATATTTATATATATTATATATTATATATGTATATGATATATATTTATATATATTATATATTATATATGTATATGATATATATTTATATATATTATATATTATATATGTATATGATATATATTTATATATATTATATATTATATATGTATATGATATATATTTATATATATTATATATTATATATGTATATGATATATATTTATATATATTATATATTATATATGTATATGATATATATTTATATATATTATATATTATATATGTATATGATATATATTTATATATATATATATTATATATGTATATGATATATATTTATATATATATATATTATATATGTATATGATATATATTTATATATATTATATATTATATATGTATATGATATATATTTATATATATTATATATTATATATGTATATGATATATATTTATATATATTATATATTATATATGTATATGATATATAAGTATATATATATATATATATATATATGATATATAAGTATATATATATATATATATATATATGATATATATTTATATATATTATGTATATATATATATGATATATATGTATATATATATATAATATATATATATATATCACTAATGTATCTTTTGCAAATATGTGTGTTATGGTGATGTGAGAATGCAACTTTATTATTTAACTTCGTACATACATACATTACGTACATACAAGCTAACTGTAGAACCCCTTATGAGATCATTCAAACTACTACGGTTATTTGCCTATTCTTTTAAACTGTGGCCAGGTTTTGGTCTTTGTATATAATTTTACTTCTAGGTTTGCTTTGAAAACGTCACAACAGAAAATAATTTGTTTCCGAAGTGGCAGAGAATTCATAGCATTGGGGTAAATGGTTTATGATATTTATTCTCTGTTTTTTTTTTAGCTATATATGTGTGCGTGTGTGTGTTACAAGCCCACGCGCAAATACACATACGTACGCTCTTCAATCATAGATCTGAACTCCTGGCGGAGCTGTGTGGTCTCCGTCGCAACACATGACATACCTTCTC
>OZ024751.1:18226026-18233526 GCA_964016885.1 Eledone cirrhosa
CTTTTATTTCTATTTTATCTACTGATGAAGGATTAGCGACCGAAATGTTAAGACATTTTTCCTACCCTATCAAGCGTTAAACTTGTATATATCTTCGTTGTACTATTGTTTGTTTTATTGTTTTGTTTATTTTAAATATATATATATATGAGTGTGTGTATACATACATACATTAATTTATTATATATATATATATATATATATATATGTGTGTGTGTGTGTGTGTGTAGTTATACTAAGAGGCACATCTAAATGTGTATGCACACGTATGTGTGTATGTGAGTATGAGTATCCGTGTGTGTTTATGTGTGTGTATATATGCAATCAAACCTCGTCTGTTTTCCTATATACACTTCTAATTTTTCTTTAATTGGAAAATAGTTTTCTTCGAGTGCTCATTAGTTAAAAACCACAATTACTGAAAGCTTTTAAATTTTTCCCTCTCACCTCTAGAACGAAGAAAAGCTTTTAGACCTTTTTATTCTTTTCTATTATATATATAGAGAGAGATAGATAGATAGATAGATAGATAGATAGATATGTGTGTTATGTGTGTGTTAGCATATATATGCATAAATGTAGATATATACATTTTTATATATATATATATATATATATATATATATATGCATACAAACATATATATGAAAATACATATACCAATCTCGTGTAACACAATATCCTAGTAATTTAATTATTATTATTATTGTTATTATTATAATTTTAGGTGGCGATTGGCAGTATCGGTAGAGGGTCGGACGCCATGTTTTGTAGCACAGTGACGTCCCTTTACGGACTCAGTTCAAATCTCGCCGAGGTTAACTTTGCCTTTGATACTTACGGGGTCGATAAAATAAAGTACTAGTCACGCACTGGGGTCGATTTAATCAACTTTCCCCTCCCCCCAAATTGCTGGCCTTGTGCCTATATAAGAAACCATTATTATTATTATTATTGACTTAGCCTTTCATCCTTACGAGGTCGATAAAATAAAGTACCAGTAATGCACTGGGTAATTGCTGGCCTTGTGCCTAAAGTAGAAACAATTATTAATGTCATCATCATCATCATCATTATCTTCGTTTTCATCCTTACAGCGTCTATAGAATAAAGTACCAGTAATTCACTAGGGTCGATTTAATCAACTTTCCCCTCCCCTTCAAATTGCTGGCCTTGTGCTTATAGTAGAATTCATTATTATTAGGTTTGGCAATATCGGTAAAGCGTCAGAAAGCATGCTTTTCAGCATAGAGTTATGTCCCTTTACGGTCTGAGTTCAAATCCTGCCAGGTTAACTTTGCCTTTCATCCTTACGGGGTCAATAAAATAAAGCACCAGTAATGCACTCGGGTAATTGCTGGCCTTGTGCCAAAAGTAGGATCATCATCAGCATTATCATCTTCATCTTCCTTAGCTGTTGAAGAAATAATCTACCAATATCCCACTGGGATTGATTTAATCAACTTTCTCCTTCGCTTCAAATTGCTTGCCTTGTGCATAAATCAGAAACCATTATTAATCACTATATTTATTCTTATTCTATGTTTTTATTTTGTTGCATTATCGTGTGAAACTGTGTCCCTTGGGTATGTGGAGTGTTTTCTTTTCCTATTGCTGTTTCTATTAAACCATCATTAATAGAATCTACTAATATATATACAGTGACTAGTGTTTTTATTCTGTATCTTATGTATATTTGTTAATAAATTGGTTTTCTTTATGTATTTGTCAGCATTTTATTTTCAAATACTTCCCAAGATAAACATTATAAGATTGTATTTTTTCTCTCACCTTTCACATTCTGGTTATCTCTATTTCTAGATCTTTATATTCAGATGATTTCCCAATTCGAGAGATACATTATAGTCTGCTGGGACTATATGTATGTGCCTATACACATCGGTGGTATTTACAATCTTCGTGTGTTATCTTTCACAAAATTTATCGAGCCAACCATCCATTTTTTTTTCTGTGAGGCTTTTAATATCGAAGAATATGGCCGCTTTGCCAACCTTACTTCGATTTATTTTAGTAGGTCAAGTTTAACTGTGCCCGAGTTTATATACGCTATAAATTGCTATAAACTGCTAATTTCTCCATGGTCTGAAGATAAGTATTTTTCACTGGTAAAGGTTTAATTAGAATCGAAACCAATCACATCGATCTTGGTTTTTCTGTTCACTAACCAATAAAACGTGTCGTTTAACCGCGCAGTTTACGTTTCAAAGCGAGGACAAAAACTATATTTATTACAAATTTAGTTTACATTTTAACCTATCTTATAAATACTGTACAGGGCATTATAGATTAATGAAATAATTAATCCATGTTGTCAGTGGATACACACTTGTCCCTTTTAATTCATATATATATATATATATATATATATATATATAAATATATATATATATATGAATGATTCAGGGAATTACTGGTGTTGGTACTAAAGCAAGCATTCTATACACAGGTAGAGTGTATATATTAGAAAAATACGAGTAAGTTTCGTTTACATGTATAAGATATTTATCGTGTATCGATCTATTACGTGCGTTTCGCGTAGACAGAGAGAGTGTGCGTATATATCCCTTTAGTTATTATTCTCTAAGTGGTACATACTATAATAAAATCTGTCTTATTCATCGATCCATTTTCTCACTCTATTTTATACAGAATACCTTGGTTTAAGTTTCTAGCTATTACTGCACACACTGCAAAAGCTTCCAGTCATTACGGAACATACTATGTAAAACTTTCATCCTCTTGAATTTATACAAAAAACTGTGGTTTGTTCTTTTGTCTATTAACTAGGGTATACCTGTTATGAATGTCTTCATATTTTACGTAACATATATGGAGAGGGGATGGGCTCGGCCAGGTCTAACATTTTCAAAAGAATTCATAAGTAATTACGGGTACATATATACTGTTGTGCGTGAGTACGACGCCCCCCCCCTCCCCTGGCGAAAATGGGCTGGACCGCTACATATAAATAGTAGCGGCCTGAGTAAATTGGTAAGTTGGTACTAGTTCCACAGTTCGTGTGTTGATAGTCAAAGTTGGTACTAGTTCCACAGTTCGTGTGTTGATAGTCAAAGTTGGTACTAGTTCCACAGTTCGTGTGTTGATAGTCAAAGTTGGTACTAGTTCCACAGTTCGTGTGTTGATAGTCAAAGTTGGTACTAGTTCCGCAGTTCGTGTGTTGATAGTCAAAGTTGGTACTAGTTCCACAGCCGTGTGTTGATAGTCGACGTTGGTACTAGTTCCACAGTCCGTGTGTTGATAGTCAAAGTTGGTACTAGTTCCACAGTTCGTGTGTTGATAGTCGAAGTTGGTACTAGTTCCACAGTTCGTGTGTTGATAGTCGAAGTTGGTACTAGTTCCACAGTTCGTGTGTTGATAGTCAAAGTTGGTACTAGTTCCACAGTTCGTGTGTTGATAGTCGAAGTTGGTACTAGTTCCACAGTCCGTGTGTTGATAGTCGACGTTGGTACTACTAGTTCCACAGTTCGTATGTTGATAGTCAAAGTTGGTACTACTAGTTCCACAGTTCGTATGTTGATAGTGAAAGTTGGTACTAGTTCCACAGTTCGTGTGTTGATAGTCAAAGTTGGTACTAGTTCCACAGTTCGTGTGTTGATAGTCGAAGTTGGCACTAGTTCCACAGTCCGTGTGTTGATAGTCGACGTTGGTACTACTAGTTCCACAGTTCGTATGTTGATAGTCAAAGTTGGTACTACTAGTTCCACAGTTCGTATGTTGATAGTCAAAGTTGGTACTAGTTCCACAGTTCGTATGTTGATAGTCAAAGTTGGTACTAGTTCCACAGTTCGTATGTTGATAGTCAAAGTTGGTACTAGTTCCGCAGTTCGTATGTTGATAGTCAAAGTTGGTACTACTAGTTCCACAGTTCGTATGTTGATAGTCAAAGTTGGTACTAGTTCCACAGTTCGTGTGTTGATAGTCGACGTTGGTACTAGTGTCACAGTTCGTGTGTTGATAGTCGAAGTCGGTACTAGTTTCACAGTTTGTGTGTTGATAGTCGAAGTTGGTACTAGTTCCATAGTTCGTGTGTTGATAGTCGACGTTGGTACTAGTTCCACAGTTCGTGTGTTGATAGTCGACGTTGGTACTAGTGTCACAGTTCGTGTGTTGATAGTCGAAGTCGGTACTAGTTCCACAGTTGGTGTGTTGATAGTCGACGTTGGTACTAGTTCCACAGTTCGTGTGTTGATAGTCGAAGTCGGTACTAGTTCCACAGTTGGTGTGTTGATAGTCGACGTTGGTACTAGTGTCACAGTATGTGTGTTGATAGTCAAAGTTGGTACTAGTTCCACAGTTCGTGTGTTGATAGTCAAAGTTGGTACTAGTTCCACAGTTCGTGTGTTGATAGTCAAAGTTGGTACTAGTTCCACAGTCCGTGTGTTGATAGTCGACGTTGGTACTACTAGTTCCACAGTTCGTATGTTGATAGTCAAAGTTGGTACTACTAGTTCCACAGTTCGTATGTTGATAGTCAAAGTTGGTACTAGTTCCACAGTTCGTGTGTTGATAGTCGAAGTTGGTACTAGTTCCACAGTCCGTGTGTTGATAGTCGACGTTGGTACTACTAGTTCCACAGTTCGTATGTTGATAGTCAAAGTTGGTACTACTAGTTCCACAGTTCGTATGTTGATAGTGAAAGTTGGTACTAGTTCCACAGTTCGTGTGTTGATAGTCAAAGTTGGTACTAGTTCCACAGTTCGTGTGTTGATAGTCGAAGTTGGTACTAGTTCCACAGTCCGTGTGTTGATAGTCGACGTTGGTACTACTAGCTCCACAGTTCGTATGTTGATAGTCAAAGTTGGTACTACTAGTTCCACAGTTCGTATGTTGATAGTCAAAGTTGGTACTACTAGTTCCACAGTTCGTATGTTGATAGTCAAAGTTGGTACTAGTTCCACAGTTCGTATGTTGATAGTCAAAGTTGGTACTAGTTCCACAGTTCGTATGTTGATAGTCAAAGTTGGTACTAGTTCCGCAGTTCGTATGTTGATAGTCAAAGTTGGTAATACTAGTTCCACAGTTCGTATGTTGATAGTCAAAGTTGGTACTAGTTCCACAGTTCGTGTGTTGATAGTCGACGTTGGTACTAGTGTCACAGTTCGTGTGTTGATAGTCGAAGTCGGTACTACTAGTTCCACAGTTTGTGTGTTGATAGTCGAAGTTGGTACTAGTTCCATAGTTCGTGTGTTGATAGTCGACGTTGGTACTAGTTCCGCAGTTCGTGTGTTGATAGTCAAAGTTGGTACTAGTTCCACAGCCGTGTGTTGATAGTCGACGTTGGTACTAGTTCCACAGCCCGTGTGTTGATAGTCAAAGTTGGTACTAGTTCCACAGTTCGTGTGTTGATAGTCGACGTTGGTACTAGTTCCACAGTTCGTGTGTTGATAGTCAAAGTTGGTACTAGTTCCACAGTTCGTGTGTTGATAGTCGAAGTTGGTACTAGTTCCACAGTTCGTGTGTTGATAGTCAAAGTTGGTACTAGTTCCACAGTTTGTGTGTTGATAGTCGAAGTTGGTACTAGTTCCACAGTCCGTGTGTTGATAGTCGACGTTGGTACTACTAGTTCCACAGTTCGTATGTTGATAGTCAAAGTTGGTACTACTAGTTCCACAGTTCGTATGTTGATAGTCAAAGTTGGTACTAGTTCCACAGTTCGTGTGTTGATAGTCGAAGTTGGTACTAGTTCCACAGTCCGTGTGTTGATAGTCGACGTTGGTACTACTAGTTCCACAGTTCGTATGTTGATAGTCAAAGTTGGTACTACTAGTTCCACAGTTCGTATGTTGATAGTCAAAGTTGGTACTAGTTCCACAGTTCGTGTGTTGATAGTCAAAGTTGGTACTAGTTCCACAGTTCGTGTGTTGATAGTCGCAGTTGGTACTAGTTCCACAGTCCGTGTGTTGATAGTCGACGTTGGTACTACTAGTTCCACAGTTCGTATGTTGATAGTCAAAGTTGGTACTACTAGTTCCACAGTTCGTATGTTGATAGTCAAAGTTGGTACTACTAGTTCCACAGTTCGTATGTTGATAGTCAAAGTTGGTACTAGTTCCACAGTTCGTATGTTGATAGTCAAAGTTGGTACTAGTTCCACAGTTCGTATGTTGATAGTCAAAGTTGGTACTAGTTCCGCAGTTCGTATGTTGATAGTCAAAGTTGGTACTACTAGTTCCACAGTTCGTATGTTGATAGTCAAAGTTGGTACTAGTTCCACAGTTCGTGTGTTGATAGTCGACGTTGGTACTAGTGTCACAGTTCGTGTGTTGATAGTCGAAGTCGGTACTAGTTCCACAGTTTGTGTGTTGATAGTCGAAGTTGGTACTAGTTCCATAGTTCGTGTGTTGATAGTCGACGTTGGTACTAGTTCCACAGTTCGTGTGTTGATAGTCGACGTTGGTACTAGTGTCACAGTTCGTGTGTTGATAGTCGAAGTCGGTACTAGTTCCACAGTTGGTGTGTTGATAGTCGACGTTGGTACTAGTTCCACAGTTCGTGTGTTGATAGTCGAAGTCGGTACTAGTTCCACAGTTGGTGTGTTGATAGTCGACGTTGGTACTAGTGTCACAGTTCGTGTGTTGATAGTCGAAGTCGGTACTAGTTCCACAGTTTGTGTGTTGATAGTCGAAGTCGGTACTAGTTCCACAGCTCGTGTGTTGATAGTCGACGTTGGTACTAGTGTCACAGTTCGTGTGTTGATAGTCAAAGCTAGTACTAGTTCCACAGTTCGTATGTTGATAGTCGAAGCTGGAGTTCACAGTTCGAGTTAGCGTATTGGATTGTTGGTTCTTAAAAAATTGCTCTTCCGTTACGTGTGGTTATTGCCGTTTGTTTCAATCATATCAATACACTGTTGCAGTGTATTCTTTTATCCATAAGGACATAACATATACATACATATGTATGGAAGAACTTTTAAACTTTGAACACAATTTCATAGAAATTATATTTAAATTTTACCCTTATACAACAGGATATTTTTTTAAACAAATTATTGGGTTATCAAGTATGATATTTGTAGAAATTTCTAGAAGAAAAACAAATTTCTACAAATTTCATTCTTGACGACCCAATATATGACCGATCGTTGCCATTAACAATTTTAGCTTTAAACCTCATATTGCATGTTTATTTATTGATTTGTTCGTTTCATGTTAGTAATATTGGGATTTATCATAAATCCATATTAATCATATATTGAAGTTAGGACATTCACATAAAAATGTATGTCTTATAACAGATATTCTTATATTATATATATATGGTCGGTGAATTGGTATTATCGGTAAAATGTCAGACACGATTTGTGACACAGAGTTACGTACCTTTATGTTTTAAGTTCAAATCGCACCGAGGTTAACTTTGCGAAGTCTACAAAATATGATTTCTAGTATAGGCACAAGGCCAGAAATTTAGGGGTAGGGGAAAGTCGATTAAATCGACCCCAGTGCATTACTGGTG
>OZ024751.1:18241026-18243526 GCA_964016885.1 Eledone cirrhosa
AATCCCGCCGAGGTTAACTTTGCCTTTCATATTTATGGGGTCGATAAAATAAAGTATCAGTCACGCACTGAGTAATTGCTGGCCTTGTGCCAAATGTAGAAACTCTTTCTTTCTGTATATAAGCAGGTTAGTATGTGTATAATTATATGCATGCACGTATGTGTGTATGTGTGCGTGCATGTATGTGTGTGTGTATGTGTGCGTGTGTGTGTGTGCGTGTATGTGTGTATGTGTGTGTTTTTGTATGTATGTATGTGTGTGTGTGTATGTGTGCGTGTATGTGTGTCTGCTTGTGGGTATTTTAATGAATCATTTCCTTATATAAGAAATGGATTATTGTGGGATATTTGGATTTGGCTCACTATTTCTAGCAATGGTGGGGCCTGCCTGGCTGGCTGTCAGGCTGGCTGGCTTCCCTTTAAGCCCTGTCTAATGACTGTTGTATATTACTGTCCTTGTTTTATTGTTTTTCTTCTTCTATTTCTTTGCTTTCTACTCTTGTTGTTAATGTTGTCGTCGGTGTTGATTCCCCATTAAGAAATTACTTACCAAATTAATGCGTGATAAAGAACAAAACAGCAGCCATCTCCAAATACATCCAATCTCATTAGCATTTAGATCACTCCACTAGTATAGAGTTTTTCTCTTTTTTTTAAATAAGGAATTACATCATAATTACATTACATTATCACTACCGATTATATTAATCATCTGTACTACTACGATTATGAGCATAATAATAATAATGATGATAATGATAATAATGATCAAGAAATTAGAACACAACAAGAACACAATAGGCCTGACCTGGTGGTTTTGGACAAGGAAAAAAGATCATGCCTGATTGTAGATGTAGCCTGCCCATTTGAAACGAGAGTACAAGAAAAGGAGAGGGGGGAAAATTAACCGATACCAGGATTTAAAGTGGGATTTAAAAAGGATTTGGAACTGCCATGAAATCAAGGTCGTCCCGATCGTCATAGGCGCACTATGTTCTATCTCAAAGAGTTTCCAAGGATGGTTAAAGAAGATTAGTCCAGCCCCGCTTTTTGGAACACTCCAAAAGGCATGCTTGCTGGCAACAGCAAGAACCCTCCGATACGTCCTGAATGTCTGAGGCTGCAGGTAGCGGCTTGATATTCATTGCAACAAACTTTCCAGTTAAATAACCTCAATGACTGAGACTCAAAAATAATAATAATAATAATAATGATGGTTTCTTTAATAACCACAAGGGTTTACACAAAGTAGACATTAAGGACAGTACAGGACAATACAGGACGGTACAAATGGCCATTTCTGCGTGTAAAAAAACAAAAACAGAGGATGTAGCAAAAAAAGAAATTATCCAAAATTCCCCAATAGGGGGGAAACTTCCGAGTGATATTCGTGGATGTGATAATGAGAATAATGATAATAATAATGATAATAATAAAAATAATAATAATAATAATAATGTTTCTACTTTTGGCACAAGGCCAGCAATTACCCCCCCCCCCCTCGGCCTCAGCGAATTACTGGTACTTTATTTTATCGACACCGTAAGGATGAAAGGCAAAGTTAACCTCGGCAGGATTTGAACTCAGAATGGCAAGGGCCGTAACTCTATGCTGCAAAGAATGGCGTCCGACCTTCTACCGATACTGCCAATCCACAATAATAATAATAATGTTTCTATTTTTCGAACAATCCCAGCAATTACCCACAATGCATTACTGGTGCTTTATTTTATCGACCTCGTAAGGATGAAAGGCAGAGTCAACCTCGGCGGGATTTGAACTCAGTCCACAAAGGACCGTAACTCTATGCTGCAAAGCATGGCGTCCGACCCTCTACCGATACTGCCAACTTTTGGCACAAGGCCAGCAATTTCCCCAATGAATTACTGGTGCTTTATTTTATCGACCCCCTAAGGGTGAAAGACAATGTTAATCTGACGGGATTTGTACTCAGAACGTAAAGGGCCACGACTCTATGCTGCGAAGCATGGTGACCGACTCTCTACGGATACTGCCAAACCACCGCCCTAATAATAATAATGATAATAATAATAATGGTTTCTGATTTAGGCCCAAGGTCAACAATTTTTTTTTTTGGGGGGGGGGGCGATTAAATCGATCCTAGTTCGTTGCAAGTACTTTATTTTATCGACCTTGTAAGGATGAAAGGTAAAGTTAACCTGCAAAGTATGTACGGCGTTCTATCAATACTGGCCATCCATTGCCCTTACATATTTTATCGCAAAGTTAATCCCGGCGGGATTTGAACTGAGACCGTAAAGGGACGTAACTACGCTGGAAAGCATGGCGTCCGACTCTCTACCGATATTGCCAATCCATTTTTTTTCGGGGGGGGGGGGGGGGCGGTCGAATAAAAGACCCTAGTGCGATACTGCTACTTTATATCCGCCTTACGTGCTATACCAGTAATACAATGGTCGAGCTTCACACGTATTGGCTTACGTTGAAACTCTGTACTAGTGCAATAGGTGCCTTCTTTT
>OZ024751.1:18253526-18261026 GCA_964016885.1 Eledone cirrhosa
TATCGGTCCCAACTCCAGGTAGAAGGAGCAACGTGAAATAAAGTGTCTTGCTCAAGGACATAACGTATCGCCCGGTCCAGGAATCGAACTCACAACCCCAAGATCGTGAATCCAATTCTCTAACCACCATTCAGCCACACGCCTTCACAAATTATATATATATATATATATATATATATATATATATATATATATATATATATATATATATATATATATATATATATATATATATATATATATATATATATATATATATATATATATATATATATATATATATATATATATAATTGGTGTGGGGGTTTAAAGCGTCCGTGTGCGGTAGGCCGTTTGAGCACTCGATGCTCTCACGGAGCAGAGTATGATATCAGAAAAAAAAAAAAGAGAATCAGTGTTGCGACGAATATTACAATCGTTTCTCTGGCGACCAGCTGGAGGTACGATCGGTGTGATGATTGATTCTGACTCTGAAATCGCAAGGTCCTCAGAGAATCAAGACGTATCTGAGAACCTTGCGATTTCAGAGTCAGGTTCGATCGTCACATCGATCGTGCCTCGAGCTAGTCGCCAGAGAAACGATTGTAATATGTCCAATAAATTCCATTCGTCACAATACCGATTCTCTTTTTTTGGTGATATATATATATATATATATATATATATATATATATATATATATATATATATACGTACATTTGAAGACATACGCCCACACACATCTGATTACACACACATACATTTTTAGATAGACACACACTTGAATATACAAAGATATATATATATATATACATACACAGAGAGAAAGATTTTAAGCCAAAGCCAACAACACCAAAAATACACAAAATATGCCCCCCACACACACACGCACAGAGAGAGAGAGAGAGAGCCAGACAAATATGCACACACGCTTCTTCTCACCAAACCTCTCTGTTTATCTATCTATCTGTCTCTCAGTCTGTTTGGCTCTCTTTCTCCCTCTCTCTCCCTTTCTCCCTCTCTCTCTTTATTTCTATCTCTTTCGTTATCTCTATATCTATCTCCTCATCTTCTCTTACTCTAATATGTATCTCTCGACATATAACAGGCTAACTTTGTAACTTTTATTCCAGTAAGTCTCCTTCAGTCTCCACATCTCACCCTCACCCTCACCTTAAATCACCCCTCCCCCCACACACACACTCTCTTTCTCTTTCTCCCTTTAAATTTCTTTTTTCCTCTTCTTTCCTCTTCTTTATCCTCCCCATCTTTACCCTCACTCTCACTTCCACCCCCACACCCAGACCCACACACTCTCTCTCTCTCTTTAAATTTCTCTTCTCCTCCTACCCCTCCTCCTTTATCCTCCACATCTCACCGTCACTCTCACCTTCACTCCCCCCACCCCACTCACCCCCCACACCCACACACACTCTCTCTCTAATTCTCTCTCTCTCTTCAAATTTCTCTTCTCCTCCTCACCCTTCTCCTCTATCCTCCCCATCTCACGCCTCTCACTAAAACCTCACTAAAATCTCTTCTTTTTTTTTCTCGCTATATCTGCTTCCACAAAATTTCTCGCTTTATCGGTTTCCTAATTTACCCATCATGCATTGCTTTAATTTCGTTTTGTCTCACTTAATTTAGCTTAGATTCATTCTGTCTATTTGCAGAGTTGATGGTTGTTGTTTTTATAGGTTTTAAACATTTTTTTAATTTTTTTATCCATCTACCGACACCACCCTACCCCACCTGCTTCCATCTTTCCATGTTTCCTATACATCTTTTTTTTTCTTATGTCATATTATTTGGTTTTGTTTTAAATGCTTTCTAACTTGATTTCATTTCACACTTTTATATATTTTATCAAATTTTTTTTTTATTTTCTGATTATTTTACATGTAATTTTATTTCTTTATTTCCTTCTTCCTTTCTTTCTTTTTCTTTTATTTTTGTCTTTATTTTATTTTATTTTATTTTATTATTATTTTATTTTTCTGTTTTGTTTCGTCTCTTAATCCGCACAGATGTCAAAATTCATAAAAGCACCTTTTAAAAATAGTCCTACTCTATTTAACACAATCAACTTACAGTCATTGAACGTTTTGATTCTTTGATTTTTCTTATAAATATTGTTGTTGTTGTTGCATTTGTTGTTGTTGTTGCTGTTAGTGATGATGATATTGTTTTTGATGTCGTTGTGGCTGTTGTTGCAGTTGAGTTTTAATATATATATATATATATATATGTATGTATGTATGTATGTATGTATGTATGTATGTATGTATGTCAGGTCACCAGTTGGTGCTACTGGTAACATGTATCCCAGTACAACCTGTCTCATGGTCGGGTCGTTGGCGACTAAACTGGCAACCCCACCAAGGTTTCTTGGTGAGGAGGGTGACTTTGGACATCCTGCAGGACTAAAAACAAAACCTGTCAAAGGGCAAAGGAGCTCTTAAGAGTCAATGGCCATCCAAAATCACCGGGAGAGATGACCCCTTAGCCTTTGTCAAGGCAGAATTCTAGGAGAAGGAAAACTCTGATATAACACCTGCAACCCTGATGGTATCCAATGATGTTGACTTGTTCTTCTTTTTGGTAAATATCATCTTGGTTAAGAGAGTGGGACTGGCTTTGTGCAGTGCCTTTGCTCACTATAAAAGCTTCACGGCACAGGCATTGCTTTATATCTGGAGATCTCTCTGCACTTGTCGTCACATGGTACCATGGGCCCAGCACTATGTGTCAGTAATTGTCACAAGTGTAGTGTTTGTACCAGAGTTTTCAAGTCGCTGGCTGGACTAAAAAGTCACACTCGTTCAGCGCATCGGTAGGGGTTCTCCTACATGGATATAAAGTAGTGGCCGTACTCGAAAACGAGTTGGCAGCCACCATGTATGTATGTATGTGTATATATGCAAGTATGTATATATGTATGTATATATGTATGTATATAGATGTGTGTGTGTATGTATACATATATATGTATATATACATGTATATATATATATGTATGTATGTATATATATATATGTATGTATGTATATATATATATGTATATATATATATATATATGTATGTATATATGTATGTATATGTATGTATGTATGCATGCATGCATGCATGCATGTATGTATATATATATATATATATATATATATGTGTGTGTGTGTGTGTGTTATGGATAATTTCCATGTTGTTATGATGCAGATACCTAGAGTATTGTTGTCACGTGTTGAGTTAAAACATTACTTGTTCTATGAGGCCAGGTAGCGATTTTCTTTGAATGTGTGACATTCCTGAGAGAATATGGCCTCGGAAGACGTGCCATTGCAAACGCAGAAGAAACCAAATCTTTCTACATTTTTTATATCGTCATTCATGATAGCTTTAGATTGAACATGTTGCATATAAAACACCATCGAGTTGCTTAATACGTACCTTCTATGTCTGAATGTGACGTTTAATCTAAGGCCATGAAATACATTCGAATGAATAGGACAACATTCCTATGTCATTTGCCAGTCGGTAGAGGGTCGGACACCATGCTTTGCAGCATAGAATTACGGCCCTTTATGATCTGAGTTCAAATCCCGCTGAAGTTAACTTTGCCTTTCATCCTTACGGGGTCGATAAAATAAAGTACCAGTCACGCACTAGGGTCAATTTAATCGATTTTCTCCTCCCCCAAAATTGCTGGCCTTATGCCTATATAAGAAACCATTATTAAGGATTGGCAGTATCGGTAGAGCGTTAGACTCTTTGCAGCCTAGAATTAAGCCCCTTTACGCTCTGAGTTCAAATCTCGCTGTGTTTAGCTTTGCCTTTAACCATTACGGGATCGATAAAACAACGCACCAGTAATGCACTTGGATCGATTTAACTGTCTTTCTCCTCCCCAAAAATTGCTGGACTTGTGTCTATAGTAGAAACCATTATTATGGAAAACGAAATACTTTGGTATGTGTATTTCGATAATTTGTTCAATTCGTTTCTATATGTAAAATGTATAGTATTTCTTAATTGTGGTAAGATACCTTGGATGCATATTTCCACATGTAACTAAGATGTAACTGATGAGTGAAGTCCAATAGTATGATCGATGGACATTAGGTTTATGTGGCTGCGGTGGGCATGTTGGGATATGTTAGATGCTAGTGTGCTTAGCATTGACCACCAGAGTAGAAACAAATATATATAGATATATTATATATATATATATACTCAAATATATATATATACTCAAGAGTAGAAAATAACTGCAAGGATAGCCAGTTGCTAGAAAATAGCTTATTAAAATAGTGTAAAGACCCTTGGAGAAGGAAAAATAAATTGCCAACGGTCACAACACAATATTTTCACAGTTTGAGCATCCTACATCTTCCTTAAATACATCCCCCAGTCGTTCGTAAGTTCGAGAGATCGAGCTTCGCAACCGATGTTCACACACACACACATATATATATATATAGGAAAATGTTTAACCCCGACGGCAGAGCTCAACCCATTTCGACGGCTATTTCTGGACTGGTAGGTCGGGGTTAAGCATTTTCATATTACCCACTCTACTACCCTAAGTATTGAGTACTCTGGTGCGTTATGGTCCATGTGGTTCCTTCCCACACCTCCTTCGTTATATATATATATATAGAGAGAGAGAGTGTGTGTGAAGGGGGGTAGAAGTAGTAACACAACAGTTAGTTCACCTTACCGAGAACAATTGTTTCACCTTAAGCGGATCTTCAGCTCGAGATGAAAATCAGCTTAAGGTGAAATAATTGTTCTCGGTAAGGTGAACTAACTGTTGTGTTACTACTTCGATATATATATATATATATATATATATATATATATATATATATATATATATATATATATATATATATACACACACATGCATATGGAGGAGGTATGTGTAAATTTTCTCTCAGTATTGGGCTAATACATGCGCTTTAATAGAATATATATCTAACATACATCCACTGACGAACTTCGTCAGATGAAATTTAGTAAATATATATTTTGCGGAAACATTTTGGCCATGTTGGAAATATATGAATAAATAACAATATATATCATTAAAAATAGCGAATAATCACGAGTGACATGGATGGTACACATGTACACACACACACACATGCACCACATATATGTGTGTGTATATATATATATGTATATATAATATAAATATCTATGTATTTATATATATATATATATATATATATAAATATATAAATATCTATAAATATATATATATATAAATATATATATATATATAAATATATATATATATAAATATATATATATATATATATATATGTATATACATATGTATATATTTATATATGTATGTGTGCATATATACTACATATACACCTATATATACACACACATATATGTATATATGTGTGTGTGTGTGTGTAAGTATGTATACCTACATAAAATTTTAACGACAAAAAATCTTAACGACAAATTTCTCTCTTACAACTTCCTTATTCGGATTCCCGTCCTCCCCTTTTCACTCCTTTTTCTTTTTTTCCCTCTACTTCTTCTTTCTTCTTCCCCATTCGACCTCCTCACCTCGTTCTTTCATTCTACCACTTAGTTAATAGCTCTACCATGTACGTTACTCCGTTCATAATCAGACATTTCCCTCCACCTCTCCACCAACCAGCCAAACACTTTCTTAAGAAATTCTACTTGTAAGAAGCTGGGAATATTTTTTTTTATTCTAATCAGAATTTCAGAAATTTTTTGTTTATGATTTTTTTTTTTTTTTTTTTGCTTCTTCACTTGGAAAAATAGTTAAAAGTAAAAACAAAAACAAAAAAAGAAACAGACATTACGAAAAGAAAAGAGAAAAAGAGGAGATGAGGTTGAGGAGTTAGTAATATAAGAGAGATACGGGAGAGAGAGAGAGAGATAGGAAGAAACAAAGCCACAAAGAAAGAAGGAAAAGAAAAAAAGGAATGAAGAAAGAAAGAATGAATGAAAGAGTCATGAAGCCACAAGCTGAGAAAGAGAGAATGAGTATCAGTAGAAAAGGAAGTGGGAAGGAAGTAAAGAAGACAAAATATTTTTTTTTGAATTCATAAAATACTGAAAGAATTACAAGAAAAACAAAAGAATGAGAAAATAAAACCAAAAATTGCGTGTTAAACGAAAGTGAAAGCATGGAATAAGAAAGAGAAAAAAATGGAAGGGAGGAAGGAAGCAAGGAAGGAAGGAAAGATGGGAGACTACAGAAGGAAGAATGGCGGGAAAAAAAGGTGAGGCTAAAACATTAATGTAAATGAGTAAAGAAAATACGAAAAAAAAAACAAAAAAATATATAAATATAGGGAAAATAAACAAGATGAATTTTGAAGGATATATAAAAATAAAAGAGAAGAAAATCAAATGAGACAGAACTTTCTGATAGCGTAAATGAATGGCGAGAAATATCAGAAGGCAATGTTCCGATTTTGTTCTGATTATCTTCCATACATTAGCCATTCCGATTTTGTTCTGATTATCTTCCATACATTAGCCATTCCGATTTTGTTCTGATTAACTTCCATACAACATTAGCCATATCTTTCACATGTTCCATCGTACCAATAAATACATATATCAACAATTACACAAACACACACAGACAGATTTACACAGGCATATCCCCACACGCACACACATACACGCATATACACAGACACACACGCACACAGACATATACACATGCATATACACAGATACACACACACACACCCACACATATACACATGTATGTACACACACACAGGCACATACCCACACACAGACACACATAGATACACATGCATACACACACACACACACACTAGCACATACCCACACACAGATACACATGCATACACACACACACAGACACACACCCACAAACAGACACACAGATACACATGCATGTACACACACAGGCACATACACACACACAGACACACACAGATACACATACATATATACACACCCACAGGCACATACCCACACACAGATACAAACAGATACACATGCATGTACACACACACAAGCACATACTCACACGCAAACAGATATACAAGTATGCATATACACAGGCACACAGATACATATGTATGCATATACACAGGCATACAGATACACATGTATGCATATACACAGATACACATACATACACACATAGACACACACGCACCTGTAGAATTTAGAATGTTTTTCTACTAAGACACTCATTCCTCATGTCACTCTCTCGTGTTATATCTTTTTCACTCTCCCCCACCTCCACCTCACTCTCCCCCACATCCACCTCACTCTCTCGTGTTGTATCTTTTTCACTCTCCACCACCTCCACCTCACTCTCCCCCACATCCACCTCACTCTCTCGTGTTGTATCTTTTTCACTCTCCCCCACCCCCACCTCACTCTCCCCCACATCCACCTCACTCTCTCGTGTTGTATCTTTTTCACTCTCCCCCACCCCCACCTCACTCTCCCCCACATCCACCTCACTCTCTCGTGTTGTAT
>OZ024751.1:18266026-18273526 GCA_964016885.1 Eledone cirrhosa
TATATATATATATATACGTATATATATATATATATATATATATATATATATATATATATACGTATATATATATATATATATATATATATATATATATATATATATACGTATATATATATATGTATATATATATATATATATATATACGTATATATATATATATATATATATACGTATATATATATATATATATATATATATATATATATACGTATATATATATATATATATATATATATATATATATATACGTATATATATATATATATATATATATATATATATATATATATATATACGTATATATATATATATATATATATATACGTATATATATATATATATATATACGTATATATATATATATATATATACGTATATATATATATATATATATATATATATATATATATATATATATATATACGTATATATATATATATATATATATACGTATATATATATATATATATATATACATATATATATATACGTATATATATATATATATATATATATATATATATATATATATACGTATATATATATATATATATATATATATATATATATATATATACGTATATATATATATATATATATATATATATATATATATATATATACGTATATATATATATATATATATATATATATATATATATATATATATATATACGTATATATATATATATATATATATATATATATATATATATATACGTATATATATATATATATATATATATATATATATACGTATATATATATATATATATATATACGTATATATATATATATATATATATATATATATATATATATATATATATACGTATATATATATATATATACGTATATATATATATATATATACGTATATATATATATATATATATATATATACGTATATATATATATATATATATATATATATATATATATATATATACGTATATATATATATATATATACGTATATATATATATATATATATATATATATATACGTATATATATATATATATATATATATATATATATATATATACGCAAACATCGCCACACAAGACACTAACACACAATTTCAACACTTCATGACAACGATACACACCATATGCAAAAAGTGTGTCCCGGAGAAAGAGGCAAACAGACACAAAAATCTTATTCCCAGAGATAGGAAAATCCTTATGAGACGTAGAACTAAACTCTCAAACCAGTTGAATAGTCAACAAAACCAAAACAAGAAGGAATCCTATTTGAAACGTGCACTACTTGACACCGAGATTGCACTCAAGCTTTCACATGAGAATGAGAGGGCAAGGAAAGAGAACAGGGCCATAGAAAACATTAAAACAAACCCTAAGGCCTTCTTTAAATTTGCAAAAGAAACTGCCTCAGTACACTGCAAGATTGGACCACTCTTCCACACGGACGGTTCATTAACCGAAAATCCCCAAGAGATATGTGAAATACTGAATGAACAGTACAAAAGTGTCTTCACATGTCCACTGAGGCACATGCAAATAACGAAGCCAGAGGAGTTCTTTGATGCCACAACACTACATCAAGAAATGGCAACCATCAACCACATAGACATAACGGAGGAGGATGTGGTGTACGCCATTGATGAAATTAGAACAGACTCGGCTGCTGGACCTGATGGATTCCCAGCAGTTCTCCTAAAAATATGTAAGCGGGCCTTAGCAACTCCACTGAAGATGCTCTTCAGAAGCTCCTTGGCTAGCGGTGTACTACCCAGGGAGCTGAAAGAAGGCACAATATGCCCTATCCATAAAGGAGGTAGTAGAGCGGAGGCCAAGAACTATAGGCCAGTCTCCCTGACGTCGCATATCAGTAAGGTCATGGAGCGAGTCGTCAGAAAGAAACTAATCACTTTCCTCGAAGAAAATGACCGCCTGACTAGCACGCAACATGGCTTCCGCCCAGGAAGAAGCTGCCTTACACAGCTGCTACATCACTACGACTGGGTACTGAGACAGCTACTAGACAGCTCACATGTAGACGTGATATATCTTGACTTTGCGAAGGCCTTTGACAAGGTCGACCACGGAATGATATGTCACAAACTACACGGACTCGGCATAACTGGAAAAGTAGGTGAGTGGCTGCATGGCTTCCTGAGGGACAGAAGCCAGGCAGTCGCAGCAAATGGGGCTCTCTCGAGGGAAACACCGATAACAAGTGGGGTGCCTCAGGGGACAGTCCTGGGACCACTACTGTTTTTGGTGGCTCTCTCGGACATGCCCTCTGTGGTGCATGCAACAACATCCCTCACTAGCTATGCTGATGACACTAAGGTAGCACAGGCAATCAAAAACCCGGCTGACACTGCCCTCTTACAGCAGGATCTGGATGCCATATACAGATGGGCGGAAGAAAACAACATGCAGTTTAATGCTGGCAAATTCCAAGCCCTACAATACAAACCTGCAAACACAAACACAAATATAGCGGAACACAGCTACACAGGACCAGGAGGGACCGATATCCCCGTGTCAAAATCGATACGAGACCTGGGCATAGACATGAGCGATGATGCATCTTTTTCTTCACACATCATGAAGGTGGCGACAGCATGTAGACGATTCGCTGGCTGGATCTTGAGGACTTTCCTTACAAGAGATCGAGACACCATGTTGACACTGTGGAGGACTTTTGTCCTAAGCCGCCTGGACTACTGCTCCCAGCTGTGGTCACCCCATAGTGTCAAACTAACCACAGAGCTTGAGGCAATCCAGCGAAGCTACACCAAGAGGATTGCCAAGATGAGGGAGACAAGCTACTGGGAGAGGCTGAAGGAACTGAACCTCTACTCCTTGGAGCGAAGACGGGAGAGATACGCAGTGATCTACATGTGGAAAATCCTGGAGGGACTAGCACCAAACTTTGGCATTGGGAGCTGGACCAACCGTCGAACAGGACGTCACTGTGTGGTGCCAAAGGTCCCGTCTTCCACATCTAGAATAAGGAGCAGGTATTGCAATAGCCTGGGATTCAAGGGCCCTCAACTCTTCAACAGGCTGCCGAGGCATCTGCGAGACTTGCATGACGTGGAGGTGGATGTCTTTAAGAAACATCTCGACACCTTGTTATCCAGGATCCCGGATGAGCCCACAGCAAGACATGAGGGAAACCTAAGGGCAGCAGCAACAAACTCCCTCCTACACCAGTGGCCAACCTATACAGGCTGGAGATAAAGTGTGTAGCAGCAAGGGCGGTGCCCCAGCATGGCCTCAGCCGGATGGCTGAAACAGGTAAAAGAGAATAAAAGAGATATACGTATATATATATATATATATATATATATATATATACGTATATATATATATATATATATACGTATATATATATATATATATATATATACGTATATATATATATATATATATATATATATATACGTATATATATATATATATATATATATACGTATATATATATATATATATATATATATATATACGTATATATATATATATATATATATATATATATATATACGTATATATATATATATATATATATATATATACGTGTATATATATATATATATATATATATATATGGGGTAACATGTTATCGTTATAGGTAATCCAGTTCATACTCTGATGTGTTGACAAGTGGTAAACAATGTATTGGAGATCGATTGACGCAACCTCAAGCGATTAGCGAACTCTAGACACACCTGATCAACGAAACAATTGTCAGTACTTTTAATAAAGCCTTTTATTGTAGAGCCAACAATGTTACTCTTCTTTCTTTAACTATATATATATATATATATATATATATATATATATATATATATATATATAACGAAGGAGCTGTGGTAAGGAACCAGATGGACCATAACGCACCAGAGTACTCAATACTTAGGGTAGTAGAGTGGGTAATAGGAAAATGTTTAACCCCGACGGCAGAGGTAGAAATAGCCATTCAGAAATAGTCGTCGAAACGGATTGAGCCCTGCTGTCGAGGTTAAACTTAAGTACGTCTTCCTGCTATGTACGGGTATGTTTTTCGAGAGAGAGAGAGATGGAGAGAGAGAGATATATATTCATGTGTGTTTAAAATAACCTAGTATATAATACATTCAATCATTAAATGTATATGCCCTCAATACTTGGATAGATGAAGCAATTAAGCTGAATGTTCGAAGTCCCTGCTACTTTTCTACTAGGACAGGTATTTATATAGATGTGTGTGTGTGTGTGTGTGTGTGTGTGTGTGTGTGTGTGTGTGTGTGTGTGTGTGTGTGTGTGTGTGTGTGTGCGTTTATGTGTCTTCTGGATTGCAAGCCAGTGATCATATGTTTGTGTGTGTGTTTTACACATATGAACTCTATTTTGTAAGCGTAAAATATATAAGGCTAACATTATACAATCGTTAATCTACATTGCAATACCAATATATTATATATAGAGCATTACATAAATATATACCACAATTCGCAAATCAATGGGTTAGCCACTATGTGGGGGAATCTACCTACTAGAAATAGCAGACCATCTTATTCAAATCAGTATATACTGCTTTAATTGTGGTAAACATAAGTGGAAACATCTAGTCTTCTATAGCTATAATTATATGGGTGGTCACGGCTGGAATAACTTTGATCATAGGCCTGCTTGATCAAGATTGAACTGGGATTAAATAACAGTTGTAACATTAACAACAGATCTGTATATACAGAGTCGTATATATGCATGTAACGCCTTCATTTTATCTGGTGTGTGTATGAAACTTTTGAATCAAAGTGAGATGTATACGCTTTTGATACATGTACAAACACAATACATACAGACTTGCTGACATATACATAAGTGTAAAACAGTTAATGCATATACAACCTCCTTATATGTTTCTGTATGTGTGGGATATGTAAGTTTCAATGTGAGAGTGTATGTATATGTGTGTGTCTATAAATATGTGTGTTTGTGAATATATATATATATATATATATATATATATATGTGTGTGTGTACACACACACATACATGTGTATATAGATATGTATGTGTGTGTGTATATATATATATATATATATATATATATATATATACACACACACATACATGTGTATATAGATATGTATGTGTGTGTATATATATATATATATATATATATACACACATACGCATACATGTGTATATAGATACGTATGTCGTATGTGTGTGTATATATATATATTTATATATATATATATGTGTGTGTGTATATATATATATGTGAATACATATATATATATATATATATATGTATACATATGCACTCTCACACGTATGCACACGCACAAACACACATACAACACATACATGTACACACACAGAGAGCAATGAAATGCAAATGGCGTTGGCGATAAGAGAAGTATTTCATCTGTGACCCCTTAAAAACAGTTCTGGAGTTGTTACAAGATCTTTGCTGCAGAAGTCACATCATCCTTAACTTTGCCTTTTCACGAACATTGCACCATAAAAATCTTACAATGAGTGATTCTTTTGTTAACCTCAGTATTTCTCACTTTCCTGGGTCGCCCAATCACCTGTCAGTCATTCACTTCTGGTGATATTCTTTTCGAAGCCATTCTACCGTAACTCCCACAAAGATTTGGCGGGAAATAAAGCGAAAGTGAAAGTAGAAAAGAAGGAAAAGTGAAAGAATGAAAGGTGGTGATAAAGAGAGGAATCGTGAGAGGGAAAAATATGTGTGTGAGCGTGTTTGCTGTAGAAAAGAAATACAAATGAATAGACGGATAATGTTAGTGTTATTGCTTGCATTTATTATTGTTGTTGTTATTGCTATTGTTCTTGTTATTTTTGTGTTCTTGCAGTAGAAGCACGTTGTAATGATTGACGTTTTCACTGCTATTGTTGTTGTTGTTGTTGTTGTTGCTACATTTGTTGATGTCGCTGTTGTTATTGCTGTTGTTGTTATTTCTACTGTTTTTGTTGTTGTTGTTGTTGTTATTGTTACTGTTGTTGTTGTTGTTATAGCTACTGTTGTTGTTGTTGTTATTGCTCCTGCTGTTGTTGTTATTGCTACTGTTGTTGTTGTAATTGCTATTGTTATTGTTACATTTGTTGTCGTTGTTATTACTATTGTTTTTTTGTTGTTGTTATTGCTACTGTTGTTGTTGTTATTGTTACTGTCGTTGTTATTGCTACTGTTGTTGTTGTTATTGTTACTGTCGTTGTTATTGCTACTGTTGTTGTTACTGCTACTGCTGTCGTTGTTGTTACTGCTACTGCTGTTGTTGTTATTGCTACTGTTGTTGTTGCTAGTGATAATGTCTGCTCTTGTTTTCCTTCATGGCCTTTTAGAAGTTGAGGAGTATGTCTTTGTTGTTCTTCTTCGTCTTGTTGTTGCTAATGTTGATGTTGTGGTTATTATTTTTCACTGGTCCTGTTGTTACTGTGGTCGTGGAGGAGGAGAGGGCGTTGAAAATGGTGGAGGTTTTGATGATGAAGGGCACGATAGAAGCAGCAAGCGTGGTTACGTTGTAGATCGTGGTAGAGGAGGCGTAGTAGTGGCGATGGTGTTAGTGGTTGTGGTGCGGATATTAGTGATGTTATAGATGATGATGATAGTAGTAGAGGTGATGATATAATGTGGTGGCTCCTGTAGATGTGCTGATGTTGGTAGTGGTGCTAGCGGTGGTAACGGCAATGGTGATGGGGTTTGTATTAATTGCTTCTACGTTTGGCACAAGGCTAGCAATTACCCCAATATATTACTGGTAGTTTATGTTATCGACCCCCGTAAGGATGAAAGACAAAGTTAACCTCGGTGGGATTTGAATTCAGACCGTAAAGAGCCGTAACTAAATGCTACAAAGCATGGCGTCGACCCTCTACCGATACTGCCAATCTATCACCCTCAATAATAATTGTTTCTACTTTTGGCACAAGGCCAGCAATTATCCAGTGCATTACTGGTACTTTATTTTATCGACCCCGAAAGGATGAAAGACAAAGTTAAACTCGGAGGGATTTGAACTCAGAGTGGTACCCTCAATAATAATGAGGAATAGGAACGATGTGTCAAAATATCATCATTGAACTCAGATCATAAAAGGCCGCCGTGATCTGAGTTCAAATCCCGTAGATGTGGTGATGGTGCTAGTGGTGGTTGCGGCAATGGTGATAGAGTTAGTAATAATGTCTTCAATGATGGTAGAGTTGAGGGGAGGGGGTTGTGGTGGTGTCAGGGTACATTTGATGCGAAGAGGTATGGCAATGTTGAGTGATAATGTTGGTGCCAACAGACGTTGTAGTGTTGGTGGCAGTGTTGATGGTTTACTGTGGAGTGATTGTGGTGGTTGTAGTGGAGTGGAGTGTAGTGGAGTGATGTTGTTGTTGTTGTTTGTAGGGATGTGATGGTGTATAGTATAATGGTTGGTATGCTTGGGGTGGAGTGCATTTGAGTGTTCTTTTGTTATTGTTGATAATGGTTGTAATGTTAGTAGTGGCATTGTTAG
>OZ024751.1:18278526-18293526 GCA_964016885.1 Eledone cirrhosa
ATTTATCTGGTTGATTTCTACGGACTAGGGTGAAGAAAGATTGGAAATATTTAATCTAATAATTCTTCAAACTTGCAATTATATATGTATATATATATATATATATATATATATATATATATATATAGGAACGAGTAGGACCCAGACGGTTGAGCTCAAGCCGTTTCGACGGCTAATTCTGGACTAAACATTTTTTAGTCCAGAATTAGCCGTCGAAACGGCTTGAGCTCAGCCGTCGGGGACCTACTCGTTCCTATTACCCACTCTACTACCCTAAGTATTGAGTATTTTGGTGCGTTATGGTCCACCTGGTTCCTTACCACATTTCCTTCGTTATATATATATATATATATATATATATATATATATATATGAATAAAGTGGTCCTTCATCAGTGATCTTCTAACCATCATCGGTATTTCTTCGCTTTAAAGACCATATACCTCCGGTTGGTGCGAGCAACTGCTAAAGAAAGTCGTTGGGACATGTAAATGAAGGGAACCGCGAGAGTGTAAACAAACAAAGATGGTGAAGCAACGAAAAGTGAGGAAGAGCGAGTCAAGTCCAAAAATTTACATGAATATAAGTTCGGTGAAATCGTGAACGAGAGAGAATAAAGACCATCAAACCTGGTTGAAATGTGAGCAAGGAACGAATTTCGCATATATATATATATATATATTTATATATATATATATAGAGAGAGAGAGATGCACTTTCAAACATATTGGTACTCAAGTGTGCTTAATATAGACACGCAGACACAAAGAAATGCATTCTTTATATTTCATTCTCTTTCACTCTCGTCATTTTCTCAATCTTTCTTTCTCACGTTCAAATTCTCACTCTCTCGTTCTCTCTTCACTAACTCTCAGTATTACTCTTTCACTCACTTCCTCTCTATTCTACCTCACTCTCTCCCTCTTTGCACTCTACCCACTCCTTTGTTAGACTTGACAAGACGTCACATGATCCGCCATTACAAGGTCACGACGGACGAATGCAAAGACTGTCCCGGAAGTAAAACAGCATTTATATACACTTTATATTCGACAAGCTGACAGATATATGGGACGTAAGGTGTGACAAGGGTGCAGTTCCTATAAGTGTGTGTGTATGTGTGTATGTACGTGTATGTGTGTATCTGGATGTACGTGTATGTGTGTGCATGTGCGTGTATGTATGTGTGTATGTGTATATGTGTATATGTGTGTATGTACATGTATGTGCGTGTGTGTGTGTTTGTGTGTGTGTGTTTGTGTTTGCGTGCGTAAGTTAATGTGTGTGTCTGATGAGGGTTTGTGTTCGTCAGTAAGTACGTGAATGTGTGTGTATATGTGTATATGTGTGTATGTACATGTATGTGTGTATGTGCGTGTGTGTGTGTCTGATGAGGGTTTGTGTTCGTCAGTAAGTACGTGAATGTGTGTGTGTCTGTGCGTATGTGTGTGTGTGTGCATCTGTGTATGTGTGTGTGTGTATGTGTGTATGTATGTGTGTGTGTGTGCATGTGTGAATGTATGGGAAGATCTCTGTTGCCTAGGTTAATGTGTGTCTGATCTGATGAGGGTTTGTGTGTGTTTTTGTGCACGAACGATGCATATGTATATAAACACACACACACATGCACACAAACACACACACACATGCACACACACACACACATGCATACACACACACATGCACACAAACACACACACACACATGCACACAACCGCCCCCCACACACACACGCACATGCACACACATTTACACATAGTGTTGTGTGATTGTGAGCACACACATACACACACACACACACACGCACGCACACACACACACACTTATGCATACGCACACTCACACATACACACACACATGCACACATAAAGTGTGTGATTGTGAGTAAGCAACGCGTGTCTGAATTCTTGCCACACATTGCGTGTGTTTCTGCGTTTGTCTATATATGTATGTGTGTATATATCATTGTATGTACGTGTATGTATGCACTGCATGTATATGACTCTATATGTGCACGCGTATGTGTGTATGTGTATGTATGTGTGTGTATCTGTGTGTATGTGTATGTATGTGTGTGCATGTATGTGTGGGTATGTGTGTGTATGTATGTGTATGGGTGTGTATGTATGTATATGTGTGTGTATACATGTGTGTGTATACATGTGTGTGTATATATGTATGTGTGTGTGTGTGTATGTATGTGCGTGTGTATATATGTATGTGTGTGTATGTATGTGTGTGCGTATGTATGTGTATGTGTGTGTGTTTGTATGTGCATGTGTGTGTGTGTGTGTGTGCGTATATGTGTGTTTATGTGTGTGTAGGTGTCTGTATGTATATGTGTGTGTACATGCGTGTGTATGGTGTATGTGTGTGTGTGTGAAATATCACCGTTGCAAAGCGCTAATCCAATTAACAAATTATATCTGCCACGCAGACAAGAGAGAGAGAGTGGGAGGGGTAGAGAAGAGGAAGGAGAGAAAGACAGGTAGAGAAGGTAGAGAAGAGGAGGGAAAGGGAGACAGGGATAGGGGGTAGAGAAGAGGAGGGAGACAGGGAGACGGAGAGAGGAGGTAGAGAAGAGAAGCGAAAGGGAAACAGAGAGAGGAGGTTTAGAAGAGAAGCGAAGGGGAGACACAGAGAGGCGGTTTAGAAGGGGAGGGAAAGCGAGACAGTGAGAGGGAGGTAGAGAAGAGGAGGGAAAGGGAGACAGGGAGAGGGGGAGAGAGAGCTGCCCAGTCTTTAAGTGATTTGGTCTCATCATAACCATCTTCATCTTAGTCGTCGTCGACTTCGTCATCAAGAAGATAATCATGGTGATGATGATGACGATCATCATCAGCATCATCATGAACATCACCTTCAACATCATCATCATCATCATTAACCATATTATCATCATGATTATCATTAGAGCCTGTGTCTCTACCATCGTCATCAAAGTGGTTGTCATCATCAGCATCATCATCATAACCATCATCATCATAACCATCATCATCATGACAATCATCATCGTCATCATCGCCATGAGCCATATTACTTCATCATCACCATCATCGTAATCATAGTCTTTGTCTTTACCAACATCATCATCATCATCATCATCATCATCATCATCATCATCAGCTCCATGACCATCACCACTAACATTGTTGCCACCACCGTCACCACCGCCACCACCACCTCACTGCCACCACCACCGTCCCTATCACCAATACCCAATAACACCATCAGCAACACCACCACCATCCAACCACACCACCACCATCCAACCACACCACCACCATCCAACCACACCACCACCATCCAGCAACACCACCACCATCCAGCAACACCACCACCATCCAACCACACCACCACTATCAGCACCACCATGAGCAACACCACCACCATCAGCAACACCGCCACCATCCAACCACACCACCACCACCATCCAACCACACCACCACCATCCAACCACACCACCACCATCCAGCAACACCACCACCATCCAACCACACCACCACCATCAGCAACACCACCACCATCCAACCACACCACCACCATCAGCAACACCACCACCATCAGCAACACCAATCTGAAACCCTACTTTTGATCATATACCCCAACTCAATCAGGAAATCTTTAAGCTAAAACCATCAACAGTTGTGGTTATTGTTGTAGTTGGACTTCCGTCTGTTGCGACAAAGAGTGTTCCAGATGTTCAGACAGCTCACGAAATTAACCTGCTAGTGGCTAACCATTTCACAGATATATGTGATCACCATCATTACCATTATCATGAATTTGAACCGAAGACCCTAACCACTGCACCAAATTACCTTCACCCTAACCACAAACACCCTCAACCAAATACTCTAACCACTGAGCCACGACATCAACAGTATCACAATCAGGACAATCACCATTAATATAATAATCACGAATGTGAACCGAAGACCCTAACCACTGTGCCAATTACCCTCACCCTAACCAATAACACCGTTACCCGAACACTCTAAGCCCTGTGCTACGTGCCCTCACCCTACCCTTATGACATCAACGTTATCACAACCAAGTGAAGTGAAGACCTTAACCACTGCGTCACTAAACCTCACCCTAACCATTAGCACCCCCACCCGAACACCCTAACCACTGTACTACGTTCTCCCACCCTCCCCTCACCACATCAACACTATCACAACCAGGTGAACTGAAGACCCTAACAACTGAGCCACTTACCCTCACCCTCACCCTCACCCAAACACCCTAATCACTGTACTACGTTCTCCCACCCTCCCCTCACCACATCAACACTATCACAACCAGGTGAACTGAAAACCCTAACAACTGAGCCACTTACCCTCACCCTCTCCCAAACACCCTAACCACTGTACTACGTTCTCCCACCCTCCCCTCACCACATCAACACTATCAGAGCCAGGTGAACTGAAGACCCTATCAACTGTGCCACTTACCCTCACCATTAACACCCTAACCACTGTACTACGTGCCCCCAACCTTCCCGTCACCACATCAACACTATCACAACCAGGTGATCTGAAAACCCTATCAACTGAGCCACTTACCCTCACCCGAACACCCTAACCACCGTACTACGTTCCCTCATCCTCACCCCCATCCTCACCCTCCCCTCACCCTCCCCTCACCCTCCCCTCACCACATCAACACTATCACAACCAGGACCATCCATCATTGCAATCAGTTCTTAAAAGATTCCCAACCATCGTCTCAGTTAATTACTTCATTCATCCATTAACACCATCCATCATTGTAAAGAATCATCATCATTCACGTGAACACCAGCACCACCACCATCATCATCATCATCATCATCATCATCATCATCATCATCATCATTATCAACATTATGACCATCATCATCATCATCATTATCAACATCGATATCATGGCCCTCATCATTGTCATCGTTTTCATCATCATCATTTTTATCATAATCGTTGTTAATATCATCGCCGTAGTCATCGTCAGCCTTATCATCCATCATTATGATGGTTGCCTTTCATCCTTACGGGGATCGATAAAATAAAGTACCAGTAATACACTGGGATAATTGCTGGCCTTGTGCCAAAAGTAGAAACAATTATCATGGTGATATCGATGATTATCATCATCGATATCATTCTTATCGTTATCACCACAGAATAATCACCTTCATCATCGCCTATCGGTAGAGGGTGGTCGGACGCCATGCTTTGACGCATAGAGTTACGGCCCTTTATAGTCTGAATTCAAATCCCGTCGAGGTTCACTTCGCCTTTCATCCTTACAGGGTCGATAAATTAAAGTACCAGTAATGTACTGGGATAATTACTGGCCTTGTGCCAAAAGTAGAAACAATTATTAGTGTTACCAACACCATCCTTAACATCACCGCTGTCACCTTCATCATTATATATATATATATATATATATGTATACGATATTAAACAAATGGAAACTATATTTATTTCATTATACATATTTCAGGGATACCATATTAAAAATATGGCATGCCTTCGTCAGATAAAATACAATATATAAACAGTTTTATAAATAATTTTGACGTACCATATTATAAGCAACCATTATCCTAATTTAATGGTCGCTTATAATATGGTACGTCAAAATTATTTATAAAACTGTTTATATATTGTATTTTATCTGACGAAGGCATGCCATATTTTTAATATGGTATCCCTGAAATATGTATAATGAAATAAATATGGTTTTATAAATATAGTTTCCATTTGTTTAATATCGTATATATACTCCAAAAACTTGTCGAGTGCTTTATATCAGTTATAAAATATTTACTTGTTGTAACCCAACAATTTTAAATAAAACCTTTGCATATATATATATATATATATATATATATATATATATATATATATATATTAGAAAGATCGAGTATCGAAAAATCGGCGCACGAGTTAACGAAAAACGAAATCCGATATGAGCGGCAGAGGGCTCAATAATTCAGATGAATCAGAGCTATAACTATCGTTAAAATACCGTCACATATAGAACAAGTCTACAATCAACCATACGATTTAAAATCGATAAAGGAAGATTCGGGCCAAACAGATAAAAAATATCAATAAAACAATACGTCAATAATTTAAATGAATGTAAAATCATACCCGGACCCACTAGAAAGGTGTTAAATCTAGCTTCATGGGTTTCTGTAAATCCTTAGACAGTACTCTATCAGCTCACATATAAATATAAAAGCCTACTAGAATAAGTGGAATGGAGGTTACGTTGTCAACGAGTTTTATCCTGGCGGCAAAGGAGTCAACTAGCGGTGAAAAACGCACATGGCATTAGACAAGGGAGATGACCCCTATAACCGCGAAAATAATTCGAGTGAATGTGGAAATACACATATCGAATTAGAGTGCTCAATAGACATGTTAAAATAAAACAAAAGCTATTCATCACTCAATATATATATATATACGATATATTAACAAATGGAAACTATATTTATAAAACCATATTTATTTCATTATACATATTTCAAGGACACCAAGTTAAATTATGGTTATATTTAATACATTAACAGAGAAAGCCTTAAGCGATATTCTGATCAACTCCATCTCATTCAGCAAACATTAGGATATACCTAATTATTCTCCCAATTTAGTGTTTGGGGTGCTAACTAATCAGTATTTCGTGGATAGCTGGTTGTATTATTTTATATTGGCAGAATCGGTAGAGGGTCGGACGCCATGCTTTGCAGCAAAGAGTTACGGCCCTTTATGGTTTGAGTTCAAATCCCGCCGAGGTTAACTTTGCCTTTCATCCTTACGGGGTCGATAAAATAAAGTACCAGTAATACACTGGGATAATTGCTGGCCTTGTGCCAAAAGTAGAAACAATTATTTTATATGAGACATTATTAAATAAATATCTCTTTCCTTCCAGACGATCGTTTCGTTATAAGATTTTTACAATTTGGGATAAATAATGTCCAGGTTTTGTAGAAACTTGTATATAATCCAGTGTCTTATACACAAGCGAACCTCTTATAAACTCATTAGTGGATGCCCAAATAATATCGATATAAAAATTAATTCGACATTAATAAATTAGTGATGGTCTCCTTCAGCGCTATATATATAAGCAAAGAGATATTTAATTTGCTAGTTATTCAACAAATTTATTTATTATAACAAATTCGAAGCACTCTACAAATAATAATATCAATGATATTAATAAATGTAAACTATATTTATAAAACCATATTTATTTTATTATATATATTTCAAGGGTACCAAAACAACTTTGGTACGCTCTCATCAGATAAAATACAAAATTTGTTTTATAAATAGTTTTATAAATATAGCTTCCATTTATAATATCATTGATATATATATATATATATACATATATATATAGTCGTATATGAATATTTAAACATATATAAATATAAGTATGTATACGTACATACATATATGTATACAGACGTACAGTAGTATGTATATATATACATACATGCACACATATATATATATGTACGTATGGGTTTACCGAACATTTATTATAATGTTCGGTTTGTTTGTAAACATTTATCGTTTGATATGCAAATTAGGCTGCTCAGCCGTTAATATGCATAAGGAAAGTATATACTTTCAAACGTTCAATCATCTGACAGGAAGGTATACGATGCTGACGATAGCTAATAAGCTTGAAACTAGTTCATCGTTCCTTTGTCAGTGTTGAACAAAAGAGCAACGATGGTTGCCGAACACTGTACGGCTTAATTCGGGCTGTTTGATTACAAACAAACCGAACATTATAATAAATGTTCGATAAACCCATAAGTACATATATATATGTGTGCATGTAAGTATATATATATACATACTGCTGTACGTCTGTATACATATATGTATTTAGGTATCAGCCGTACTAAGAGTGAGAAATGAAATTTCGTTTAATTCTTTTCCATTTAAACATATATAGATATTCATATATGCCTATAGATAGATGTATATATATATATATATATATATATATAGGGATACTGAAAGTTTTCGTGAAATAATCTTTTCAAGACTATACAGAGCATTTGTAGTTGTTCCAAATTGAAGGATGAGTATTTTAAACTTTATTTTATCATGAGTTAAAGCCCCATTGATTTTTCCCTGAATTTCACTAAATTCTGTTGGATAAATCTATATCCTGATTCTTTTTCAATTGAGTTTGAATTATTTTTCCCACATCTTACGTTAACTAGTTTCCCATGTTGATGCTATAGTCACTTATATATTATGGAATACTGTTGGCTTCATGCTGCAATAATTTCTATACCTTTCATATATATATATATATATATATATATATATATATATATATATATATATATATATATATATATATATATATATAAGCAAAGAGATATTTAATTTGCTAGTTATTCAACAAATTTATTTATTATAACAGTTTCGAAGCACTCTACAGTATTTCTGGAGTATAATATCAATGATATTAATAAATGGAAACGATATTTATAAAACAATATTTATTTATTATATATATTTCAAGGGTACCAAAACAACTTTGGTACGCTTTCATCAGATAAAATACAAAATTTATTTTATAAATAGTTTTATAAATATAGCTTCCATTTATAATATCATTGATATATATATATATATATATATATATATATATATATATATATATATATATATATATATATATATATATATATATATAGTAATAATAATAAATTTGAAGACTAAAATCCAAAGAGGGCTCGATAAGGATAAATATATATCAAATATATAAGAACCGTAGAGCAAATATTTATTAAAATAACAGATTAAAGTTTAAGCAAAGAATCGCTGCTTTCACCCTTAACGGGATCTTCTGAGTTTCAGAAGATCCCGTTAAGGGGGAAAGCAGCGATTCTTTGCTTAAACTTTAATCTGTTATATTAATAAATATATATATATATATATATATATATATATATATATATATATATATATATTTATATATACATTAGATTCAAAACAAAAGTGACTGCCCAGTCAGCCATGGTCCAAGCGGAACCTAGTTGAACGTGAAGAAGTACGGGCTGGTTGTTAAGTTGTGGTAGCTGTCGTTGTTGTTGTTATAATATCGCGACTGTGTTGTTATGCCTGTGGTGGGGGTAGTGTTGTTGTTGTGAGACGATGGTGTTGATGTTATGACAATGAAGGAGGTTATTGTGCTGACAGGGATCAAATTTGAAGAACAAAGGGACGGAGAAATGAACAAATAAAGAACCCTTAACAAATGAACAACTAATCTGTAACGACAGATGCCCCGAGCATTGTATGTATGTTATATATGTATGTATGTTATATATGTATGTATGTATGTGTGTATGTATGTGTGCATGTATGTATGTGTGTATGTATGTATATATGTATGTATGTGTGTGTGTATGTGTGTATGTATGTATGTGTGTATGTATGTGTGTGTATGTATGTGTGTGTATGTATGTGTGTGTATGTGTGTATGTATGTATGTATGTGTGTGTGTGTGTGTGTGTGTATGTATGTGTGTGTATGTATATATGTATGTGTGTGTGTATGTATGTATGTGTGTATGTATGTATGTATGCATGTATGTGTGTATGTATGCATGTATGTATGTGTGTGTATGTATGTACGTATAGATGGATGGATGATTATATATATATATATATATATATATATATATTTGTATGCATGTATTTGTGTGTTTATACGTGTGGATGTATGCATGTATGGATTTATGTGTGTATGTATATTCATCTGTATATAAGTATTTATGCATATTTGTATGTGCGTATATATATACATGTATGTATATACATATGCATACATGTGTATATGTATGGATGTTGTGATTGTTATATACACTGGTTTGTGAGAATACTGTAGTGACTGGTGGTAGTAGTACCACTAGTAGTAGTAGTAGTAGTAGTAGTAGTAGCGGTGGTGGTGGCGGTAGTAGTAGTAGTAGTAGTGGTAGTAGTGGTAGTGGTAGTGGTGGTAGTAGTAGTAGTAATAGTAGTAGTAGTAGTGGTGGTGGTGGCGGTAGTAGTAGTGGTAGTAGTAGTAGTAGTAGTAGTAGTAGTGGTTGTAGTAGTAGTAGTAGTAGTGGTTGTAGTAGTAGTAGTACCATTAGCAGTAAAATTATTCAGTGATTGTAATTCTGTGATGAAAGCTATGTTATTGTTATTGGCATTGTCGTTAATGGTGAATATGATATGTGACTGTGTATGTGTGTGTATCTGCATGCGTGTGTGTATGTGTGTATGTATGTGTGTGAGTGTATGTGTCTAGTAAAGTTCTAAAAGTTATTAGATGAAATTTAACCATATTTATATTACCAGGGATACGAAATTGTATATGCATAAGGACTGGGCCTCGTTTGCATTCAAAATGTGAGGGTTGGGGGCGCAAACTAACATTTGTTGATTCTTAAAGGAGTATAAATTGCTTATGGTGTCTTTTCCTGGACCCTATCACATAAGTAAAATTTTGACACTAATTAAATGATGTTCAGATTTAAAAAAATAAGTTTAAAAAGAATTTATTATATCAAATATACCAAAAATAAAGTATAGACGTTTGAAAAAGTAGGGCGATTTGTCCCCTGGTACCCCCCCCCTCCTGAAACAAGGCCCTTGCATAAGGACCACATGGTAGTCCATCTGTATTGAGAAAAAATTAATGCACCTTCAATTGTATCGATCCGTAACTTGTTGCTTGTTAAGTCGTAAGGGTGTCATAATAACACACAGCATATATTGGGCATTTTAAATTTTGTGGAAACCATCAGAAATCCATGTCCGAACACAGCTGATTTCTTCCAGAAAATGAGAGTGTGAGAGATGGAGAGAGAGAGAGGGGAAGTGAGAAAGAATTGACCCCAGTACTGGGCCGCTAGTCCATCGTCTACCTCGAATTGATGAAAAGTAAACGTTAACCTCGTTGGGATATGAAATCAGAGCACCTAGAGACGGAACAAATAACAGAAGGTATTTTACCAGTCCTTCTAACTACTCAACCAATTCGCCACTACATTAATAAATAAGTTATGGTGGACTGGCAGTATCGGTAGAGGGTCGGACGCCATGCTTTGCATCAAAGAGTTACGGCCCTTTATGGTCTGAGTTCAAATCCCGCCGAGGTTAACTTTGCCTTTCATCCTTACGGGGTCGATAAAATAAAGTACCAGTAATACACTGGGATAATTGCTGGCCTTGTGCCAAAAGTAGAAACAATTATATTAGTCTTTTGTTGAGGGTCGGACGCCATGCCTTAACGCATAGAGTTATGGCCCTCGCCATTCTGAGTTCAAATCTCGCCGAGGTTAACTTTGCCTTTCATCCTTACGGGGTCGATAAAATAAAGTACCAGAAATGTACTGGGTAATTGCTGGCCTGTGCCAAAAGTAGAAATAATTATATTAGTCTTTTGTTCCATTTTAGCCTGAGGTGTTTTTAAAGTGATCGTCAGCAGGATGTTTCAAATTTGAATGCGGGTGAAATTTTATGTCAAGACTCTCTAATTGTTTCATATTCTTGTTGTTGCTGTTGTTATTATGGTTGTTGTTGTTGTTGGTGGTGGTGGTGGTGGTGGTGCCCTTAATCAGCCCTGTTCGAGCAAATGTATGATCAAAGGCGCTACAACTATCTTTTATTTTAGATCTTTGACCAATTTATCCCTTATTTCAAATTTAATCTATCCAGAACTACGTTATCAAATGTGTCCTTTCCTCTTTTTTTATGATGATATTGAAGTATTTGATGTGAGGTATATTTGACTGCTATTTTTAGTTAGAGCCATCACATAAAACTCGCTCGTTGGCTCATTGTAGTTGCCCAGGAAAAGAGAAAGGTTCAGCTTGGGTGAGATTTGATCTCAAAACCTACAAACGAAATATAACTAAACAACAGCGCAGTATATTTTGTATGTCGCTCTACCGAATCTGCCAAGGGGCACTCCATTTGATTGGTCTTGTGCCAAGTAAGATGAGGGAATGAGTTCAAAGGACAGAAAAGTCAGAAATTATACTTTAAATGGAATTGAAGATTAAATGAATAAAATAAAAGCAAAACTAAAAGTAAAAGAAAGAAAAAAAACAACTGTGTCAAAGAATAAGGAAGGTTAAATAATGCTGAGAGAATGAAGACAAAAAAAAATATACTGTGGAAAAAGACGTCAGATGGGGTGAAGGAAATGCTATAAAATGATTAAAGAATGAATGTGATGTAGAAAAAAGTGGCAAAAAATATAATGTGACGAGCAAAATATATCGTAAAAAGGAAATTAGTAAATTAACATTCAGATGAAAAGCTGTGATGGTCATTGTCGCTGAAAAAAGAAAGTGTTAATGAAATAGAACTCCCAGTGTCCGAAACATTACAATTCATATATGTTCATAGCAAAAGTACTGAGTATAGCAAATTTATTAAGAGATTTGCGTTATTAAATGTTTGGTTTTACGGCCCTTTACGTTGTGAGTTCAAATCCTGCCCAGGTTAGCCTTGCCTTTCATCCGTACGAGGTCGATAAAATAAAGTACCAGTAATGCACTAGTGTCAATTTAATCGTATTTCCCTCCCCCTTCAAATTTCTGGCTTTGTGCCTAAATTAGAAACAGTTATTAAATGTGTCTGAGCAGATTTGTTACTTAAGATTGAATTTTGACGAACTTTGAATAATATATTTAGAATATGACAGTCGATCAACTTTCGTCAAATCGGACCGAAGAAACAATGTTTCCATTAGTCTCTCCAATTGCTAATACTATCTATCGGTCGTAACTCCAGAAGGAGCGACGTGAAATAAAGTGTATTGCCCAAGGACATAACGCATCGCCCTGTTCCAGGAATCTAACTCACAACCTCGTGTTTGTAAATCCAATTCTCTAATCACCCAGCTACATGCCTTCACATTTAGCCTAGTCAGCGAAATGGTAGAGTCGTAAGAACGTCGGATTCATTTGCGGTATATAGTCGGCGAAATGGTAGAGTCGTAAGAACGTCGGATCCATTTGCGGTAGTCATTCCTGTTTTCTTCTCTCTGAGTTCAAATACCTCCGAGGACAAGTTAACCTTTCAGCATTTCCTGATCTATAGAAAAGTACCAGTTTAGTACTGGGGTTAATTCTTCCACTATATCTCTTTCTCACTTCCTCTCTCTCTCTCTCTCTCTCTCTCTCTCTCTCTCTCTCTCTCTCTCTCTCTCTCTCTCTTACTTTCCTTCGCTGTGTTCAGACCGGGGGAGGGATGGGCTCCGCCAAGCTTAAAATGCCCAAGAAACGCCGTTTACCACTGCGGCACCCCTACGACTCAATTGGAAGTTACGGGACCATGACACACCATACCGTATAGGTTGGTGGGGTGGCTGAATTGGTAGAGCATCAAATAAAATATAACAAATTACGGAATTTTTTCGGGATCATTCCATTCTGAGTTCAAATTCCATAAGGGTCAACTTTAACTTTCATTCATCTGGAATAGATAAAATAAAGCAACAGTTTATATGGTTATTCAAATTCAAAGTTAATTTCCCGAGAATAGCTATCAATGATTAAACGTTTATGCAAATTACCCAAGCAGTATAATATGAGCTGAATCCTGATTTCTGTATGATGTACAGAGCGATAAGCTATCAATCTCTCTGGAGAAGAGAAGGAAAATTAGGGAATTTGTTTTCTGATGAAATATGAAGTAGGGATGAAGCGAGGCAGAATATATATGAAAATAGGTTTACGTTAGTTCTCATTTTGCAGAGTATACAAATATTTCACTCAATACATAAATTTCAGATTATCGACTTTGCTATTACCCACATGATTGTTTCCTTCTCGCTCTCTGTCTCTCTCTCTCTCTCTCTCTCTCTCTCTCTCTCTCTCTCTCTCTCTCTCTCTCTCTCTCTCTCTCTCGCTCTCTCTCTCTCTCTCTCTCTCTCTCTCTCTCTCTCTCTCTCTCAGATCCCCTCTCATTCTCTCAATCGATACATACTTGTACACACACACACACACACACACACACACATACATACATACATACATATATATACTCACACACACATGCATATATATATATAAACATACACACACACACAAACATACATACATATATATATACTCACACACACACATACACATATATATACACACACACATACACACACACACACACAAACATATATATATATATACTCACACACACACATACACATGTATATATACACACATACATACACACACACACACACAAACATACATATATATATACTCCACACACACATACACATATATATATACACACACACAGAAACATAATACATATATATATAAATACTCACACATACATACATATATATATATATATACATACACACAAACATACACACACAAATATACATACATATATATATACTCACACACACATACATATATATACATTTATACTTATCTAAAAATTCATCCATCTTAACATACTTTGCATTTATCCACATACAATCCGTTCTTAAAATATATATCTCACTCTCTCACCCTCTCCCTTATTACACACACACACACACGCACAGAGACACACACACACACACAGAGCCATATATATATATATATATATATATATATATATATATAATATGCAAGTATTACAATACAAACACAATTTCAAAGGAAAAAATCAAATGTGAAAGCAATCTAAAACACTGGACACAATTGAACGTACACATACCATACATATATATAAATCGCACTCACACACACACACACACACACACATATATATATATATATATATATATACAAATACACACACTCTCCCCCTTGTCTGTCTCTATCATATACAAACACAAGACTGAATGCAAAAAATATATGAAAATATTCATTCATATAAAAATCCACACTTGCTAGGCTAGTTGCCTGTGAGACTTTCGCTATATAGATGCACACACAATCATATATATATATATATATATGTGTGTG
>OZ024751.1:18298526-18301026 GCA_964016885.1 Eledone cirrhosa
AATATATTTGTTATTTTGCGTATTACCATGAATAAAATATTTCTTTTATTGTTAATATAACATAATATAGAAAACACTTACACACACACACACACACACACACACACACAAACACACACACACACACACACACACATATATATATATATATATATATATATATATATATATATATGTGTGTGTGTGTGGTTGATATCGTTAATAAATGAATAAATAAAAAACAAAGTCAAATTTACAGAGTTATATTAGGTTCACACATACACACACAAACATATATATATAAACATAAACACACACACACACAAACACATACACACACACACATATATATATATATACAATATATTAATAAATGGAAACTATATTTATAAAACCATAATTATTTTATTATATATACCCAGACTATCCAGCGAACTTTCAACCGTCAAGGTTGTTTTTCCACGGTTATGTCAATATTTATAAAACAAATCTTGTATTTTATCTGATGAAAGCGCACCAAGACTGCCTTGGTTGCCCTTGAAATATATATAATAAAATAATTATGGTTTTATAAATATAGTTTCCATTTATTAATATATTGAATATTTACTCCAGTAAACTGTTGAGTGCTTTATATCTGTTATAAACTTTTAAGCTTGTTGGAATCCCAACAAATTAAATATAACTTCTGCATGTATATATATATATATATATATATATATATATATATATATATATACCTCCATGTACACATACATATATGCACTCATACACACATCACATAATACTATGCCATCAAACGCAACGCAACACTCTAAATGTACAAATGTACATGTGAGTAGTAGGAGAGTGTATTACACGACTCTAATTGCTATGGAGTGTTCCCAGAGTTATCTCCCTAAAAGCTACATACCTACCAATGCTGTTTGGTGTCTTTTAAGAGATATGTTTTATTATTGGCCGTCGAAGAGGGAAAATTGGTTACATAGAAGTCCTTTTTGATTTCATTGCTTGCATGATGTTTATATGTATGCATGCTTAAGTGTGTATGTGTGGTGTGTATGTGCTGTGTGTGTGTTTGTGTCTATGTGGAGTGTGTAGGTGTATGTGTTGTCTGTGTTTGTCTGTGTGTGTGCGTGTGTGTGCGCGCGTGTGTGTGTCTAACGGAAGAGTGTTTAGAAGGGAAAGTATTTACATTTTTCCCATTCATACTCACAGTTTCATCAACCAGCCTATCAAATGCGCAATCATAGAAAATGACACACACGAACATCCACACACATACACATACACATACACACACACACACACACACACACACACACACACACACACACACACACACACAAACATACGTATACACATAAATACATATACATATATATATGAGTCTGTGTATACCCGCATATTTGTATGTGTGTCTCAGTAAGTATCTGTGTGCATGTGTGCGTTTGTGTGTATGTGTTTGAGTGTTTCGCTGTTGCTGTTGTTGCTTAGTTCTAAGTTCGATATATGACTATGCTACCTTTATTTATTTAAGTAATCTAAGGCCTACACAGTGAATATTCCTCTCCAGTGCTCTTGCCTGGACCTGATTCTTTATATTTTCTATGGAAGACGAAATGTGGCTCACTCAACAAAACCAACATCTCCAAACCACCGGTTTTATTAAAAGGAAAGGCAAGGGCCGAATACAGAGTTTCCATATGTTGTCACAGTTTCTAAGTAAACAGAACAAATACAAACTCCGCAAGATATTTTTTCCAGGCTCTAATATTTTCGCCAATCTAAGGCCTGATATTTTATTATATCGATCCCATATCGATAAATACATAGTTGATCTTGGCATAGTTGACCCCAAAATGTGTAGGAGTCAATAATGGTTTCTTATATATAGGCATAAGGCCAACAATTTTGGGGTAGGGGAAAGTCGACTAAATCAACCCCAGTGCGTGACTGTTACTTTATGTTATCGATGCCGTAAGGATGAAAGGCAAACTTAACCTCGGCGGGATTTGAACTCGGATCATAAATGACCGTAACTCTACGCTGCAAAGCATAGAGTCCGACCTTCTACCGATACTGACAATAGACCGCCGTTAAGAGGGGTCAATAATAAACGGTATTTTATCTGACAATCTAACAATTTCTTCACCCTTTCGACATAGACTGGCACTTTATTATAGCGGGAACGTCTGTACATGAGGCAAACAGGCTCTCGCTGGTATTTGAACTTAGAGGAAGAAATACTGCAAAATAATATATCGGACATACTAACAATTCTGTCAATCTATAGCTGGAGTATTTTACGTGGAATATTTCTTGGATTTTCCGATGCTAGAAGTTATTTGTCTACATCTTCTTCTCTATGTCTAACAAATAGAACGAACACGTCTTTGGGCCATCTTGTTGTTATTATTGTTTGAGTTGCTCTTGCTGCTCCTGCTGTTGTTGTTGTTATTGTTGTTGTTGTTGTTGTTCTTCTTCTTCTTCTTGTTCTTGTTCTTCTTTTTCTTTTTCT
>OZ024751.1:18306026-18308526 GCA_964016885.1 Eledone cirrhosa
AATCTCGTTTCGTTTCTATGATCGCTTTTCACACACAAACACCATGTACGCACACACTTAATACACACAAACACTAGATACACACACATACACCATATATAAACACACACACACTAGATACTCACATATACACCATATATAAACATACACACACACCACATACACACAAACACCATGTACACACACACACTTAATACACACAAACACCATATACAGCCATACATATACACCATATATAAACACACACACACCACATACACACAAACACTATGTATACACACCACAAACACACACACTAGATACACACAAAAACATCACACACATACACATCAGATACACACACAGCCACATCACTCACACATCACATACCCACACACCAGATATACACACATCATATACTCAAACACACATACATCATATACGCAGACACACACGCCACATGCACACATACACACATACCTATACCATATATGACATGCAAACATACGCCTCACACGGGCACACACATCCCATCCACACATACACTACACACACATATCCAATACACATCACACACACACAAAGACAAATCTTACTATAATTTATAATTTGTTGTTGTTGTTGTTGTTGTTGTTGTTGTTGTTGTTGTTGTTGTTGTTGTTGTTGTTCTTTATCCTTGCTTGTGTTGGAATGTTCTGGTGAGTTTTCATTTACGAAATACTTAGTGTTTTTAGAAATCCACCATCATTAACACAACCACCAACAACAACACCACCACCAGGAACTCTAGCACCAGTACAACCACCACCAACATCACCACCACCAATAACAAGAACAACAACTCTAGCACCAATACAACCACCACCAACACCACCACCAGCAGCAACTCAAGCACCAATACAACCACCACCAGCATTACCACCACCACCAGCAACTCAAACACGAATACAACAACCACAAACATCACCACCACCAACAACAACTCTAGCACCAATACAACCACCACCAACATCACCACCAACAACAACAACTCTAGCACCAATACAACCACCACCAACATCACCACCACCAACAACAACTCTAGCACCAATACAACCACCACCAACATCACCACCTCCACCAATTCAAGCACCAATACAACCACCACCAACATCACCACCACCAACAACAACTCTAGCACCAATACAACCACCACCAACATCACCACCTCCACCAATTCAAGCACCAATACAACCACCACCAACATCACCACCACCAACAACAACAACTCTAACACCAATACAACCACCACCAACATCACCACCACCAACATCACCACCACCAATATCACCACCACCAACAACAACAACTCAAGCACCAATACAACCACCACCATCATCACCACCAACATCACCACCTCCACCAATTCAAGCACCAATACAACCACCACCAACATCACCACCAGCAACAACAACAACACTAGCACCAATACAACCACCACCAATATCACCACCACCAACATCACCACCACCAATATCACCACCACCAACAACAACAACTCAAGCACCAATACAACCACCACCATCATCACCACCAACATCACCACCTCCACCAATTCAAGCACCAATACAACCACCACCAACATCACCACCAGCAACAACAACAACACTAGCACCAATACAACCACCACCAACATCACCACCACCAACATCACCACCACCAATATCACCACCACCAACAACAACAACTCAAGCACCAATACAACCACCACCATCATCACCACCAACATCACCACCTCCACCAATTCAAGCACCAATACAACCACCACCAACATCACCACCAGCAACAACAACAACACTAGCACCAATACAACCACCACCAACATCACCACCACCAACATCACCACCACCAACAACAACAACTCAAGCACTAATACAATCACCACCAGAAACATCAATAACAACAGCACAAATCACTTCCAATAACAACAACAAAAGCCACCATGATCGCAAACAACCACATCAACGACAATACTGCCACCACCAATCCCTAAGAACACAAACAACCACCACAGCAACAATACAACCACCACTATCAAATCAACCATCGAGGGTGGATTGGCAGTATCGGTAGGGGGTCGGGCGCCATGCTTTGACGCATAGAGTTACGGCCCATTATGATCTGAGTTCAAATCCCGCCGAGGTTAACTTTGCCTTTCATTCTTACGGGGTTGATAAAATAAAGTACCAGTCACGCACTGGGGTCGATTTAATCGACTTTCCCCTCCCCCAAAATTGCTGGCCTTGTGCCTCTATAAAAAACCACTATCAAATCAACCACCAATACAGGCACCACCAACAACACCAATAACAATAGCAAAAATCACCACCGACAAAAGCCATCGCCACGACCACCACGAACACAACAACCACAACAGCAACAACAATACTGCCACCACCACAGTCACGTACACCACCAATGACAACAATAAAACCACCGTTAAGAACACAACAACCACAACAACAACAACAATACTGCCACC
>OZ024751.1:18316026-18321026 GCA_964016885.1 Eledone cirrhosa
ACCTATTTTTATTGCTGTTGTTGTTGTTATTATTATTGTTGTTGATATTGTTGTTGCTGTTTTGGCTATTGTTATTGTAGTAGTTCTTCTTTTCTTCTTTTTTCATCTTTTTCTTATTACATTTTACTTTCTTCTTCTTCTTCTTCTTCTTCTTCTTCTTCTTCTTCTTCTTCTTCTTCTTCTTCTTCTTCTTCTTCTTCTTCTGCGGTTATTATTATCATTATCATTATTCTTTTTGTTTTGTTTGTTGTTATGTGTTTCTTATTATTTGTTGTTCACATAGTTTATTTATTTATTTATCTATTTATTTATTTATTTATTTATTTATTTATTGCTCATTTAAAACATACAAGATGGCCTCACCTATATTTGATTTCTAACGTTAACTGCCCGCGCATGCGCCTGACTTGAGAGAGTTTCTGGAGATGTCATTGTTCTTGTTGTTGTCGTAGTTGTTGTTATTTATATTGTCGTTGCTGTTCTTGTTGTTGTTGTTGGTGGTGGTGGTTGGAGTGATGGTATTATGGTGGTGGTCGTGGTGGTGGTGGTAGTGTTCGTATTATGGTGGCGGCGGCGGTAGTAGTATTATGGTGATGGTGTTGATGGTGGAATAATACCGGGAACAAGTCAATATACATATACACATAATACTACCACCACCACCACCATAATATCACCTCTCCCACCACCAACAACAATAACATGAACTGTTATTACTACAGCATGTGTCCGACAAGCTTTTGATTCCAGAGTCGGGCCAGATCGATACAAATCGAACCTTGAGCTGATCAACGGCGAAACGCGTGTCACCAATCAATAAACGTAATGAAGGCTTAATAAATCGTCCTTGTATTATTACATTATTATATTACACTCTGTCTAGCTCTACACCTCGCCACCGACGTGAACATAAACATCGAGTGCTCACCCGGGTAAATCTACAGTAACTTCCTGGATCTCTCTGACTCTCTCTCTCTCTCTATATATATATATATATATATATAGAGAGAGAGAGAGAGAGAGAGAGAGAGAGAGAGAGAGAGAGAGAGAGAGAGGGGGAAGAGAGAGAGATAGAGCGGCGGGGGAGAGATCGACAACATAGAATCAAATGTACTTCCGTCGGTTTCGACAATAAGTGTTCAATTTGAATATAAATATCTGTGAACTTTGATCGTATGAAATAGTGTCAAAAGATTCGACAAGTCTCACAACCATCGTATCCATTTCAAGGAACATTATCATCAATAATATCAACGTGGAATGGACCTCCGTGGGTTTCGACGATGCTTGTTCTAGCTGAATATGAATGTCCTCGAAGTGAAATCAATCATTAAGTGAAAATTTAAATGAAAATTAATGAGGACATATGTGAAATGAGAATTAAATTCCTCACGCCGATCTCTATAAATGTATTCTCGTATGCTATCATGCAACAAGAATGAGCGACAGAGAAGGGGCGGGGAGGGTATACTGTATTATAGATATGTAGGTGTGTGTGTGTGACTGCGTGTAGGTTTGTCTTGGCACAGTGTGTGTCTATATGTATAACTCTCTCTTTATCTCACTGTATACACACACACGTATATATATATATATATACAGAGAGAGAGCAAGAGAAAGATATATATATACACACACAGAGCGAGAGAAAGATATATATATATATATATATATATATATATATATATATATATATATATATATAAATATATATATGGTGGCTGCCAACTCGTTTTCGAGTACGGCCACTACTTTATATCCATGTAGGAGAACCCCTACCGATGCGTTGAACGAGTGTGACTTTTTAGTCCAGCCAGCGACTTGAAAACTCTGGTACAAACACTACACTTGTGACAATTACTGACACATAGTGCTGGGCCCATGGTATCTTGTGACGAGAAGTGCAGAGAGATCTCCAGATATAAAGCAATGCCTGTGCCGTGAAGCTTTTATAGTGAGCAAAGGCACTGCACAAAGCCAGTCCCACTCTCTTAACCAAGATGATATTTACCAAAAAGAAGAACAAGTTAACATCATTGGATACCATCAGGGTTGCAGTTGTTATATCAGAGTTTTCCTTCTCCTAGAATTCTGCCTTGAAAAAGGCTAAGGGGTCATCTCTCCCGGTGAATTTGGATGGCCATTGACTCTTAAGAGCTCCTTTGCCCTTTGACAGGTTTTGTTTTTAGTCCTGCAGGATGTCCAAAGTCACCCTCCTCACCAAGAAACCTTGGTGGGGTTGCCAGTTTAGTCGCCATCGACCCGACGATGGGACAGGTTGTACTGTGTATATATATATATATATATATATATATATATATATATATATATATATACACACGCACACACACAGAGATTGAGAGAAAGATATATATATATATATGTATATACACGTGTTGTGTGTCTGTGTGTTTCTATATGTGTCTGTATGTGTGATATGTGTGTGCATGTCTGTATGTCTTACTGTGAAAGTATTTCTCTCTCAATCTATCTGTGTGTGTGTATGTCAGTCTGCTTTTGTGTCTGTATGTGTGTGTGTCTCTTTATCTCTATGTGTATGTATAGGTCAGTAATGTAAGAGCTATAAACATAATCTAGCGTATATAATTGTTTCTACGTTTTGGCACAAGGCCAGCAAATACGCAGTGCATTACTGGTACTTTATTTTATCGACCCCGTAAGGATGAAAGGCAAAGTTAACCTCGATGGGATTTGAACTCAGAAAGTAAATGGCCGTAACTCTTTGTAACAAAGTGTGTTGCCTGACGCTCTACCGACACTGCCAAATAATATATTCGAACTTAGAATGGCAAGGGCCGTAACTCTATATATCAAAGCATAGCGCCCGACCCTCTAGTCTATATAATTGACCATCAACATGTCGCTAGCTTCACATCTTATTGGTCCGAAATATCGACTGCCATAACAGACAAGAAGGAGACTAGAAAGAACCTATCATTACTTCAGAGTTTATACTCCACCTCCACCTCAAGCACAGCCAACATCAGTACCACCACCAACACCACCACCACTACCATTACTACTATTTCCTCAGCCTTCTCCTCCTTCCGCAGCACTACCAAAACCACCACCACCATTTCCTCGGCGTTCTCTTCCTCCACCTCCACCACAGCCAACATCAGTACCACCACCAACACCACCACCACTACCATTACTACTATTTCCTCAGCCTTCTCCTCCTTCCGCAGCACTACCAAAACCACCACCACCATTTCCTCGGCGTTCTCTTCCTCCACCTCCACCACAGCCAACATCAGTACCACCACCAACACCACCACCACTACCATTACTACTATTTCCTCCGCCTTCTCCTCCTTCCGCAGCACTACCAAAACCACCGCCACCACCACCATTTCCTCCGCGTTCTCTTCCTCCACCTCCACCACAGCCAACATCAGTACCACCACAAACACCACCACCCCTACCACTACCGTTACTACTATTTCCTCAGCCTTCTCCTCCTTCCGCAGCACTACCAAAACCACCGCCACCACCACCATTTCCTCGGCGTTCTCTTCCTCCACCTCCACCACAGCCAACATCAGTACCACCACAAACACCACCACCACTACCACTACCGTTACTATTTCCTCCGCCTTCTCCTCCTTCCCCAGCACCACCAATACCACTGCCACTATTTTCTAGGCCTTCTCCCCTACCCTGTCTTCGTCCTCCTCCTCTAGCATCAACATTACCACAACCACCATCACCACAACTGCCAGCACCACCACCAACACTAGCATCACCACCAATACATAACATCACCCCCAACACTAACATCCCCCACCTACACTACCCCCACTACCACCACTACAGGCAGCACCACCACTACCACCACCACCACTACCATTTCCGTGGCCTTCTCCTTTAGCTCATCCTCTAACATTACCACAACCACTACATCTAACAGCAGCAGCACCACAACCACCACCAATATCACAACCACTACAAACACCACCACAATCACAACTACCATTACCACTATAAACAACACCACTGCCACCTACTCTACCACTACCACCATCTCCACCCCTTTTTTCCTACTTCTCGCCTACCACACACACACGCATAACACACACACACACTCACATATATATATATATATATATAATATATTAATAAATGGAAACTATATTTATAAAACCATATTTATTTTATTATACATATTTCAAGGGCAACCAAGGCAAATTATGGTGCGCTTTCATCAGATAAAATACAGATTTGTTTTATAAATAAATATTGACATATCCGGAAAAAGACAACATTAACGGTTGGAACTTCCTGGATGACTATCCAGGGAAGCTCCAACCGTTAATGTTGTCTTTTTTTCCGGATATGTCAATATTTATTTATAAAACAAATCTGTATTTTATCTGATGAAAGCGCACCATAATTTGCCTTGGTTGCCCTTGAAATAAGTATAATAAAATAAATATGGTTTTATAAATATAGTTTCCATTTATTAATATATTGTGTATTTACTCCACTAACTTGTTGAGTGCTTTATATTAGTTATAAAAATATTTAAGCTTGTTGAATCCCAACAAATTAAATATAACCTCTGCATATATATATATATATATATATATATTCAGGTTTGAGGTTCACCACTGGATAGAGCTGGTCAGTTCCGTATGGTCAATCTCAATGTAATAATATTGTCATTTCATTATATATATATATATATATATATATATATATATATATATATATATATATATATATATATACATAAATATATAAACATACACATACTCATATTTATATAGAAATTAATACATGCATACATACATATATATATATATCTAAAGACATTTTTTCCAATTCCATCCCGCCCGTCCCCTCAATCTATCTTATTTATCATTCTTTCTTCTGATGAAGGAATAGCGTCCGAAATGTTAAGACCATCTTCCTGCTATATCAAGCGTTAACCTAATATATACCTTCCATATACTGAACCGATTGTGTTGTTATCTCTG